>JAPJBO010000112.1:0-374832 GCA_030068145.1 Diplonema papillatum
CACCCTTTTGGACGCGCCCTTAATTGGCCACTGAATGGCTCCGGAGAGGCTTCTGTGTCTCCAAAAATACTCGCGGAAGCTAGAGGGGGAGAAAACAATGCAACTACAAAATGGGTCTTTTTCGTTGAACGCTTACGCCCGCCTACAGCACGTTTACCTCCTTTGAGATTAGAATACTGTTGTGATAGTGGGGAGTCATCGGCATGCCGATGAGTACCACACTGTGCCTGCCTTTCGCTTTTGAGATTTCGCAACTGGCAGCCTCCTCAAGTATTTCCTACAAAGCAGGTGCTTACACAAAAAATGTACCCCTTGTCTTTACCCAGAGCTTCCTCAAAGCTTCCTGCCCTCCCCCTCCCGCCCGTTAGACGAAGGAGATGTCGCCAGATCCGTCACGACTGGCTGGATCAGCTGCACTCAGCCCGAGAGAAGAAAAAGTCGGCAAGAAATTCGCCACAAACGTCCATTCACGCGCACGGCCGGTGAGTCCCATGCTTGTACCCCGCGACCTGACAAGCAACTACTTTTGTAGCACTGCATCCCCCACTTGGCCGCTCTCTCTGTGTGTACTGGCCTCGTTTACACTGATGCTTGGCTTGTGTGCTCTAGCCTCCCGATCGTCACGCTTGTCTATTCTTCGCCGCTTTTCTTCACGTCTCCTACTCGTTTTACTACTACCAATCTTGCGGGTTGCCCTTCAATGTACTGTGCAGGCTAAAAGTCGTAGGCCGCGTGTTTTGGTGGTTGATCAGAACTCCTCACCTGTAGATACACAGGGTAAATACAAGTGGGAAAACGATCACCCGGCACGCACAAACAAAATGCAACTTGTCGAGCAAAAACCGATCGATGACAGTCCGGCGACAAAAACCCGGTGCTTCCTCGGCAACAGCAACAAGAGTTCTCGCCCTTCCTGGACAACTTGTTTGCTGAGGGGTCAAGACGTCGGGTGGAAGTCTCTCTCACTGTCTTGAAAAAGAAGCGCGCAGAAAGCAGCACCAAAACACGTTCCGAGGGACGCATTACCTGCTGAAGTGCAGACCACTGTGCCTGCCCCGGTCAAGAAGTTGGTTTGGTGTTTCACTTGCTGTCTTGAAAAAGAAGCGCGCGGAACGCAGCCGGTGCTTCCTCGGCAACGAAGAGTTCTCACCCTTCCTGGACAGCTTGTTTGCTGGGGGTCAAGAAGTCGGTTAGGTGCACTGTCTTGAAAAAGAAGCGCGCGGAACACACCCGGTGCTTCCTCGGCAACGAAGAGCTCTCACCCTTTCGTCTTCTTGTTGCGTTAGTGGGGAGTCATTTGCATGCAAATGAGTGCCACGCTTGTAAGCATCACCCTTCCCGGAGAGCTTGTTTGCTGGGGGTCAAGAAGTCGTTAGGAAGTCTCATCCGGGGCCTGTGGACATGGTCGACAGGATCGTCAATGTGTCACCACTTCTGATCTCTGCATCCGGGTTGCGGAATGTTCACGCAATCCCTTTCGGCAATCCTGCACGTCCGAGCCCTCTTTACACTTTCGATCACTACGGCATTTCCGGCAGCCTCGTCCGGTGCCGCCCGCAAGCCGCATAGGCCGTTCGTCGTTTTCAGCGCGTCGCCAGCAGCCGAATGTGTTGAAAAAGAAGCGCGCAGAACGCGGCACCAAAAGCACTTTCCGAGGGAGAAGTCCCGCTCATGAACCACGCAGGATCACAAAAAGAAAAAGGAAACCGACAATGAAGCGTGTGTTCATCGTGGGCGGGTCGATCACGCCGTTCATCGGCAAGGGCAACCCTGACTTCATCTGGAAGAAGCACCCGGAGTTCGGCAAGCGCGAGAACCCGACGCTTGAGGAGTACATCACCCGCTCCGCAAATGGGGCCCTCGAGAACGCGGGAGTGCCCGCCGAAGCGATCGACAGCATGGCCATCGGCAACTTCTGTGGCGAGCTCTTCAGCAGCCAAGGCCACCTGGGCGCGGCGCTGATCGGCGCTAACCCAGGCTTCATGCACAAGCCCAGCATGCGGGTCGAGGGCGCGTGCGCCAGCGGCGCCCTGGCGTTCGCCCACGCGTACAAAAGTTTGCTCGCCGGCGAGGACGTGACGCTGGCGGTCGGGGCTGAAGTGCAGACCACTGTCTCCGCCCGCGTCGGCGGCGACTACCTGGCGAGGGCGAGTCACTACAGCAGGCAGCGGCACATCGACGACTTCACGTTTCCCGCCATGTTTGCCCGCAGGATGAAGGCGATCGCGGCCGCCGGCCACTTCACCATGGACGACACAGCGCACGTCGCCACGAAGGCGTACGCAAACGGCAACCTCAACCCTCTCGCCCATATGAAGGCCGCGAAGATGACCTTCGAGCAGGCGTCGTCATCCGGCGACACGAACCCGTGCTTTCTCGGCAACGAGGAGTTCTCGCCCTTCCTCCGGATGTCCGACTGCTCCCAGGTTTCCGACGGCGGCGCGGCGGTGGTCCTCGCGACCGAAGAGGGGGTGCGAAAACTCGGAAAGTCGATCTCTGACTGCGTGGAAGTCATCGCCCTCGGGCAGTCCACCGGCAACTTGTACGAAGACGCTGCCGACATGACGAAGATGGACACTTCCGCCGTCGCTGCGCAGAAGGCGTTCGCTCAGGCGAACTTGAAGCCGTCCGACCTTCACGTGGCTGAAGTGCACGACTGCTTCACCATTGCCGAGATTCTCATGTACGAGGCCCTTGGGATCGCGAAGTACGGGGAGGGCGGCAGACTCGCGTCGTCGGGTGAGACGGGGCTCGGCGGGAGGATCCCGGTGAACACAGGCGGCGGGCTGCTGTCGTTTGGGCACCCCGTGGGTGCAACGGGGATCAAGCAGATCCTGGAGGTTGTGCGGCAGATGCGTGGCGAGTGTGGCGAGTACCAGCTCAAGAAGACGCCGACCCTTGGCGCGGCGCTCAACATGGGGGGCGACGACAAGACCGCGGTCTGCACCATCCTCAAGGCCGCGTGATATTGACGTTCGTATCCATACCCTCCCTACCCACATCCTCGTGTGAGTTACATCCGGTATGTACCTTATGCACCTTCTGCGACAAGCATAGGCGGACAGTACTGCCGATACATCCGATTAAGGTGTTCTTTGTAAAAGGTCTCCCTCCCTCCAATAACTTTGTGGTGCGGTGGCATCGTTCAAATTCTTGGTAGAAGATCGTCCTTTTGTGTTTTGCGACCGGGGAGAGCCAGCCTGCTTGCCACGGGGATCAAGCAGGTCCTGGAGGTCGCGGTAGAGTCGCGGCGAGAGCGTATAAGTCGATCTTTGAGTGCGTGAGCCCCTCCGAAGAAAGGTCCATCACACTAGTTCCAGGCTACTTAGCCCGGGTCTCTGGGTCGCGTCCCCCTCCTTCTCTTGGTCGCCTGGTCTTGCGTCTTGTTGGTCCGTCCGGGCTGGTCGCTTCGCGCTTCCCCTTCGTCTTGCATCACCTCGTCTTCACTCCCTGCCTCACGGGCTTCCTCGGTCCGTGCCGCCTGCGACGCGAGCGGCTTTGCTGCTCGTCTGCGCGTGTACTCGCTGCCGTATCCGCGATTGTCGCTTCTCGTACCGACCGCGCCTGCCTTTCGCCTCTGTGGTCCGCAGCGAGTGCGGCGATCACCAGTGCATACGAGTCGTATTCTCGTCTTTCGGTCTCCGGAGCAAATTCTCGTCAAAAGACTCGTATTTTCGTCTTTCGGTCTCCGAGCAAATTCTCGTCGAAAGACTCGTATTCTCGTCTTTCGGTCTCCGGAGCAAATTCTCGTCAAAAGACTCGTATGTTCGTCTTTCGGTCTCCGGAGCAAATTCTCGTCAAAAGACTCGTGTTTTCGTCTTTCGGTCTCCGGAGCAAATTCTCGTCAAAAGACTCGTATTTTCGTGCCAAACTCGTCTAAAACTCGTATGATTCTCGTCTAAACTCGTGCCAACTCGTGTTGACGAGTTTAGACGAGTACAGGGCATTTTCACTGTATATCTTCTACCAGGACGTCACGCGCTGACGACTGCGCACGCCGTGTGGCCGGGCGGGAGAAACTTCCACGTATCTGTTGGCGTGCAAACATCTTTTCACCCCCGAGACCGATAGGTAAATGACTTGGAAACGGTTGCCCTGTGACCTTCCGCTGAAAAGCGGGGTACTGCTGCTCGCTAAAGAGCAGGATTTGAGAACTTCAGATTCACCGCGCCTCCAAACTCGGAGCAGTCCTTCCAATTTTCACCGCAACCCCAACAAAAAGTCGCCCTCATGTCCACACAGGCCGAAGGGCGATGAGAGGATTCACACAGAAATGAACCGGCAGTCGCCGACGGCTTCAGCACGCTCCGCTCTCTGGTCACGCCTCGCTTCGCCCGAATCGGCGGATCCCGCACGCACTAGGGCCCTCTTCCATTCCTTGTACCACCCGGCGTCCTTTCTTTCGAACTAAGCACCTGCTTTTTTTTTTTGCAGGAAAGACTCAAGGCAGTCCCGCCGGCCAACACAGCAATATATACGCACATATATGCGATTTTTTGTTAGGAGGAAGGAACTTCGTCCCGCACCCGAAGCTAGACACAAACATCTGGAGTTTTCTAGAATTCAAGCTCGCGATTCCGGAGATCTGGAGGCACCCCTTGGGGCGACCTTGTCAACAATTGATTGCAATATTCCGTGCAGCGCCCTCCGAGTATTCCTCCTCCCCACACCGTCGAATTTCTTTCCATGAACGCAGACGCGGCGGCCAGAAACACCAACAGAAAGGCGCAAAGATAAAGGACCAGCCCAAACCTCCATCATCAAGGGGGTTGCTTTTTATTTACTTCTGTTCTAAAAAAAAAAAAAAAAACAAAAAAAGCACCGCGTTCAACGTGCCCGATTCCGGAAAATGTTTGTTTCTTTCATTTTAAGTATGCTGGTTTCTTACAACACGAAGCAGTCCAAGAGAAAACACAAAACGTATTGGCCGAAGACGGGGTGTGCCACCAGCTGTGTACTATCCGTGCTCGCTGTGCCACCGCCGTCTGCTCCTTGGCCCTGATCTGTCACCCGCTCTCCTCCCGATCGCCGCTAGCAAACCGAGCACTTGCTTTTTTTACCTCCTTTCATTTGCTTGTTTTGCTCTGCAAACGAAAAAAGCAAAAAAAAAAGGAGAAGAAAAAAGTGAACACCCTATCTTCCCTGCGATCGGTCAGCGGGGGAAGAGAAGAGAAAACGATAAAAAAAACCCAAAAAAAGAAAGTGCTTTTTTAATGTCTTAAAAGAGAGGGGGAGCGAGGGGCCTGCTGCGGGCCAGTGATCGTGGCAAGCGCTGAACGTTTAAACGTTTGACATGGATTTTGAACACCCAGACTTATGCGGCCCGGCTCATTGCGTTCGCGGCAAACCGTTCCCTTCGGCTCCTTTATTAGTATCTGCGCTTGCCTCTACGTTCATGCTTTTCTTCTTTTTTGGTACCCGAGCTTCTTCTTCGTTTGCCGTCTCCACCTGCCGCGAGAACGAAAACGGCGAAGGAACCCCATCCGTGAAGAAAGAGCATCGCAATCCGATTACTCGTGTCAGATACGGGAGTGCGAACCCGGTGTTAAAATGAGAAGCATCTTGAGAAATGATGGGGGCGCTAGGGCAGTACCGAAGCTCGTTCGAGTGTCCAATGCAACCCCTTAGACAATACTACACAGTGCTACCACTCGTGCTCGATGCCGGACGGACAACAGCATGCGTGAAACAGCCGTGTCTTCAGGGTGAGACGGTTTGCTGGGCACCAGCGTGCTGCTGGTAGGTCAGAAGGCTGGGATAAACCCCTCGCATCCAAACCTGTGCATTATGAACGGTGGTATTGGTGCCTTGCACGTAATCTCTTCATCGGGATGAACGCGCTTACGCGTACACTTTACGCATACGGGTCGACCACCGATGGTATGAGAGACACTGGCTCTTGCCTCTCATATGAGCTTGAACCTTGGCATATACAGTGACCGCGGCAACGGGAAAATAGGGTTCGATTCCGGAGAGGGAGCCTGAGAAACGGCAGCCACGGCGAGTGAATAGGGCGGAGCCCAAGCCTGAACCGGTGTTCCATGGATAGCTGGAAGGTGCCCCGCAAGCTGCTTGGGGACACAACTGGCGTCGGTGAGTCTCCGGGAATGGGGATGGGGTGTCCACAGAGGAGGTCCCGTATTTCCTCGAGCCATGTTGGTTAACTCCTTGCTAGCAAACTTGTTTGAGCACCTTCGGTGCGTCTGGGGGGGTCGAGTGATGGCCTGCAGAGAGACGAGAGGTATTGGGCGACAAGCCCTGAGCGTTTGAAGTCCGCTTGCTTCAGAAGCAAGGTTGGAAGGGGACGATTCGGAAACTTAAGGATTCGGAATTATTCCTCCCCCCGTCCTTGTTTCCGACCTCGCTCCCCTCGATCGATTTTGCGGTTATCGCCCTGTCGTACCGAAGAGTAAAGTGAGCCAGTCCGCCCCTATCTCTTGAAACTGCATCGTAGTAGTAGTAGTGCCTGCCGTTGTTTATCACAGTGAATCACGGTCCACCACGGTCTATCAGGTCCATCTCTAGTCCCTAGAGCTGCATCGAATTGCCCGGTGCTGTATTCTTCGGTCTATCGCGGTCTATCAAGAGGGGATGGACCGGCTCATGAAGGTCCGAACGAGGCCTCCTTGCTATTGCGCTCAGTTGGGAATGCTGAGCTAAGCGGCAAGCGCTCCGGCGGGGGCCCTCCTCCCGGAGATGAGGCAGGCGACCGCGTTAGTGTCCAACTTCCACCCTTCCTCGCACAGAGGCACCTCAAAAAAACAGGACGAAATACGAGTGCAACAAATAACCCACAAGATAATAAAGCTGCGTTTTTTTTTTTTAGCATAAGCGCCAGCTTGAAGGAAATGCTCGACGATGCTGCCCGACTAAGAACAGACGGGATCCCAAGTGCTGTAACTACCGAACCACGTGTTGAACGGACGTTGAGGTCATGCGGGTCTACCTACACGACAAATCACACAAACACAGCAGGTCAACAGTCCTGAGTGAGAAAACAACACACGGTGGTGTTAGCGAAGAACAAATCAGATTGTGTTTGTGTTGTATATATAAGTGAGGAGACCGGAAACTCCCCGGAGAGATGGTCCCTGCACTCTAACTCGTCTCTCTCTCTCTCTCTCTCTCTCTCTCTCTCTCTCTCTCTCTCTCTCTCTCTCTCTCTCTCTCTCTCTCTCTCTCTCTCTCTCTCTCTTTCTCTCTCTCTCTCTCTCTTTCTCTCCTCTCTCTCTCTCTCTATCTCTCTCTCTCTCTCCCTCTCTCTCTCTCTCTCTCTCTCTCTCTCCCTCTCTCTCTCTCTCTCTCTCTCTCCTTCTTTGAGCCAATTCACCTAGCCCCCCTGAAAGTGACTTTAGCTCGATTACGCGTCGATTACACTCGATTACACTCGATTACGCTCGATTACGCTCGATTACACTCGATCAACATTTGGGTGAATTGGGGGGGTACTGCAGTAATTGATTAAAGGCGTGACACTCAGCCAATCTTGATAGGCCGGTTCAACGGGCCCACTAACGCACCTTCTTCCGGGGCTAAAAAGGTGCTGATGACAGGATATTGAAATTGGAATAAAAACAAGAATATTAGTCTGAAAAAATGACCGCGACAGGCAGTGTAGCTGGAGACCAGGAAGCTCGGGCTGACTCACGGAAGCAGGTTGTCGAGTGCGTACGGGCTCGGGTACCACTATCTCGCATTAGCTCGTCTTCTTGTTGCGTTAGTATAGTCCTTTGACAGAGTGAGCCGGTGCCTCTCATCTCACCTTTAAAACACGGCTGAGTCACGCATGCTCTTGACAGACGCTAGCGTCCGACATTTCGCACGCGCGTCGCAGTCGTTGGGTGGTATTGACAAGGGGTTTCATCGGACACTCGGATGAGCTTCGTTACTTCACTGGAGGCCCGCTTGGCTGCCTTCGAGTTGCGTTTCCGCGTTGGTGTTGTTGCTTCGCTTTTGGACTCCTTCTTCGACTTCGCACGGTCCCAACGTCCTGGTCTGCCCTTGGTGCACGTCTTGCGCTCAGTCTGCGCAGTTCGTCTCTCCTGCTTGACTCCGTGATTCCATCGAGCCTGCTTGCGCTCCCATCCCGACGGGTAATGCGTCTGCGGTCGAAAACTGCCATTCAGTGTTGCAGCTTTGCGGAGCCCAGCCTGCGGTACGGCTCGCACCTTGTCGCCGGCCTACTTCGCCGTCTGCTCTCGTGCGGCGGCTTCGTAGGCGCGCATCACAGCTTCAAACGCCTGCTGGTTTGCTATTTGTGGTCTCTTGTTGAGTCCGGCCATGTTCCCGCCTCCGAGAGACGTCAGGACGTTGACTTGCATCTCAAGCGCCGGGTGAATCGGCGTCTGCACGATACTCGTCAGCCGTCGCATCGCGCTCTTCATCGCGTACGATTTCGCGGTCGCCGAGTCCCGATACTCGGCTGTCGCTCGTCTCTGAACCTCATCCATCGCGTGATTCGATAGAGCATCGGCGTCTTCTTGTTGCGTCAGTGGGGAGTCATTTGCATGCAAATGAGTACCACAATAGCTCGCATATATTAAATTTAGCGCAGTTAGTACTTGAGCCTTTAGGCATTCCGTGCGGGCCAGTTCCAGGCGATAGGGTGTTCGCCGAGCGCTCGGTAGGCACCTTGTCCTCGGTGACATGGAGTTTCTGCTCCGGCTTGGGGGTGGTGACTTCGTCATTGCCGGGGATGCAGGAGAGCTTCCGGGGAGCAAAGATATCCTCTGCCTGACGTTCTCGTACCTGGACACGATGGAGCAGAGATGGAGGATGCGGCTTGTGTTTGCAGCACTTGTGTGGCAGAAGGATCCAGCAACGACAACCAAGTATCTCCAGTACGTGCTGGATTACTTTCAGAAGCTGCAAGAGTCGCTCCTTGCCTTGGGGTTCGATCTCCCTGGCGATGCACTGCTCCCAAGGATGAAAAAGATGGTTACAGACAGAGGCCTCTTCACGACGGCTAGTGAGTGTACGCCTGTGGGGCCGTTGACGAGGTCATCATGGAGCCCGTGCATCGCCTGCACCTTGCTGACAAAAATGTCTGGCTACCGACCTTCCTTTCAAGGAAGGTCGGTCGCCAGACAAGGACCTTTGCGATCACTTAGCGCTTCTTCATCATTCATCATCCCGTCTTGCTAGGCTGCTCACAGTCGCTCGAAGATCTTTCTGTCCCTTTTCGCCACCAACCCGCCTGCAGTCCCCGTGCTTGCTGCCATGATTTAGAACATCTTCATCTCGAGAGCTTCCGGTCTCATATGCACATCGCCCACTTGCCTGCGGTTTCCGTCCCTCGTATGCTTATGCTTGGCACGTCTTGGGCCAGACAGTGGTCAACATGGTCGCCCATGGGCCAGTCAGGGGTCCACCAGTGGTCGAACCCAAAATACTAGTGTCAATCTCGATCACACTCTACAACGCTCTACTACACTCTACTACACTCTATTACGCTCGATTACACTCGATTACACTCGATTACACTCGATTACACTCGATTACGCTCGATTACACTCGATCAGGGGGTAGGTGAATTGGCTCAAGCGAGAATGTGGGGTAAGCCCTGATTATTAGATTCACGGTTAAACGAAGCTAGCGCACAAGGTTTGCCTGATCTCGCACCTACTTTCCGATACCAAATAGATGCTCTATTCAAACTCGGAAAAGGTCGCGTTGGCAGAAACGGTGAAGATGATAATTGTCACAGGGTTGGTGAAATGAAAGCGAGAATGTGGAATAAAAATCCCTGGACGTGAAACTCAAAGAGCTGAGATCCCGCTGCCTCCGGGTCTCGCAAAGAATAGCGCTATCAGGAGCGCAAATACAAAACTTCCGAGGTAAAGATCCTCATGCAACGCAGAACGGGGTCCGGGGCGGCTGGATGCCCTGCCTGTATGGGTCCCGCGCTCCAGACGTCTGCCAGTTGCCCAGCAGTCGGGACCCATACAGTCTCGAGGACACACTGGTGTTCCTCCAAGACGTCGCGGACCTGGCACAGGATGAAGTTCCCGAGCTGGGTCTTCGACTTCCAGTTCCTCAAGCAGTTGACGGCGGGCAAGTTGTCGACGAAGATCCTGATCGTCGACAGCGGAGAGCGAGAAGCCGCGTACGCAATCGCGAACTTCGCCGCCGTCAGCTCAGCGAAGAAGATGTGCTGCGGGACATCCCTCCACGGGCCCCACATCGCCATGGAACCCACCAGCCAGGCCCATCCCTGCATGCTGGCGTCGGACCACGCCTCCACGAGGGTGTCCCGTTGCTTCGAGTCGAAAACGACCCACCGGTTGCCCGACAGACGCCGTCTCACTCCCGCAAGGAACGGAAAAACGTCGTCGCTCACGCGGACCAGCGACTCCCAGCCCAGGGAACCGGTCAGGACTTGGTGCGCCAGGGTCCCCATCCACGCAAGCACCGGGCTCACTCTGCAGAGTGGCGTGCCCCACACCGTCCATGCCCAAATGGCGGTTCCGACGACCTTCCAAACGCCACGCAAAGTCATCTGCATCGAACCGACCGAGCAAAAGAGGAGGTGCGCCTTCCTCGCCCACTCCTGCTTCAGTCGGTACCTCTTCGCCGCGAGGTCAAACTCGACCCCCAAGACAACCGGCGTCGAGCTGGGCTCGAGGACGGACTTCTCGTCGTTGACCGTCATGCGCACCTGGCGGGCGCGTCGCAGGACTCGGTCGCGCACTGCGCGAAGCGCGTCCGGACAGTCACCGACGAGGGCCCAGTCGTCGTACCAGACGACCCTGTCGTCCTTCGCAGGCTCCGTGACGACGAGTGCGGAGTCCTGCGCAATCACCGGCGAGTACGACCAGCCCATCGTCAGACGGCGCCACCGATACAGGGCCACGCCCCCGTCCGGCCTCTTCGTTCGAAGCCCGAAGAATGCCGACGTCGACCGTCCTACTGGGAATTGGAAAAAGTAGGACTTCAGGTCAACTACGACTGCGTGTGACTTCGACAATCATCTTCTTGATGACCTCGTCGACACGCAAGAGGCTGAACTTCGGCGGGGGCTCCATCAGCTCGTTCAGCGGGCGGCCGTCGACGATGGCGCGCGAGTGCTGCTCGCCCTTCTCGACGGCGAATGCCGGAAGGACGCACTTCAGCGGCTGCGACCGAGGAACCCGCTCCACAAACCCGACACCTTCCAGCGTCACCGCATGCCGGGCAAATGCGTCGCTCTTCCGACCCGGCAGGACAGGCACTTCCAACAACTTCCGACGGAAGGAGTGTCCGTCCGTCAGGAGGTCGAGCAGGCCGTGCAAGCGGGCCCCGGGGCCAGCTAGGCTCCGGAGGCCGCGGAGATCGATCGGCGGCACAGCCGTGACGTCGAGCGGCCTCATCGATCTCGGGGCACCGATTCCCGGAGTGAGGCCCCTCGTCTCCGGTGGCAGGTAGCCGAGGGGAACTGCGGTCGGGGGGTCGTAGAAGTGGGGGTGGAGCCGCAGGAAAAGCTGCCTTCCCCTGAGCAGTCTCGACCTTCGCGACTTCAACCCCCTG
Organism: Diplonema papillatum; assembly: GCA_030068145.1. Taxonomy (NCBI): domain Eukaryota; phylum Euglenozoa; class Diplonemea; order Diplonemida; family Diplonemidae; genus Diplonema; species Diplonema papillatum. Next base: position 11,506 of record JAPJBO010000112.1, read on the forward strand.
ACCTGCCGAGGCAAAAAGCCGGCGTCGGGCAAGGGTTTCTGTCGCGTTGGGAAACGACTGTCGCAGAAGGAGGGGCGAGCTGGGTGGTGCCCGGGAGCATTGGTCGGTGCGCTTCCCGGGTCTTCCTGCTTTCCGCCATCGTCAGCAGGCGACGAGAGCAGAGCAGTCGTCATGCTCCCGCCAGGTCCTTCAAGTTCGGAGTCGGCTGGGGGGGACCAGCCCCCAGGCGACCGTTCCAAGCCGGTCCTCAGCAGCGACCGGTCCTTCCTTCCTTTCCCGCAAGAGGAGGGGCGTGCATCGTCTCCCCGGGCTCGCACGGGTTCCACATGCGCCACTCCCGCGTGGCCCCGTCCGCCGCTTCCTCAGCAGCCGCCCAGTCAGGATCCATCACCCGTCGACGGTTCAGCGCGGCCCGGCGCGTGCGGCTATCCTTGCGGATCGGCATTATTACTTGGGGAGAATGGAAATAAAATGAAAGCGAGAATGTGGGGTAAGCCCTGATTATTAGATTCACGGTTAAACGAAGCTAGCGCACAAGGTTTGCCTGATCTCGCACCTACTTTCCGATACCAAATAGATGCTCTATTCAAACTCTCTCTCTCTCTCTCTCTCTTCTCTCTCTCTCTCTCTCTCTCTCTCTCTCTCTCTCTCTCTCTCTCTCTCTCTCTCTCTCTCTCCCTCGGAAAGGTCGCGTTGGCAGAAACGGTGAAGATGATAATTGTCACAGGGTTGGTGAAATGAAAGCGAGAATGTGGGGTAAGCCCTGATTATTAGATTCACGGTTAAACGAAGCTAGCGCACAAGGTTTGCCTGATCTCGCACCTACTTTCCGATACCAAATAGATGCTCTATTCAAATCTCTCTCTCTCTCTCTCGTTCTCTCTCTCTCTCTCTTCGGAAAAGGTCGCGTTGGCAGAAACGGTGAAGATGATAATTGTCACAGGGTTGGTGAAATGAAAGCGAGAATGTGGGGTAAGCCCTGATTATTAGATTCACGGTTAAACGAAGCTAGCGCACAAGGTTTGCCTGATCTCGCACCTACTTTCCGATACCAAATAGATGCTCTATTCAAACTCGGAAAAGGTCGCGTTGGCAGAAACGGTGAAGATGATAATTGTCACAGGGTTGGTGAAATGAAAGCGAGAATGTGGAATAGAATCCCTGGACGTGAAACTAAAGGAGCTGACATCCGGCTGCCTCCGGGTAGCTCAAAACAGATAAACAGCGCCCTCGGGCGTGCTCACAAAACAATGGTGCTGCGCGGAGCGCTAACACTGAGATGGACGACAGGGTGGCTGGACGCACTTCCCGTAATCCTCTAGCAACGTCCTCAGACGTGAGAAAATAGAAATAGGCCGAACATCACGCAATGCAGAAAGGGACGCGAGGAGGCGGAATGCCTTGCCTGTATGGGTCTCGTGTCCATACGTCCGCTAATTGCTCAGCGGTCGGAACCCACACAGTCTCGAGAACACATTGGTGTTCTTCCAACACGTCGCGGACCTGGCAGAGGATGAAGTTCCCGAGTTGGGTCTTCGACTTCCAATTCCTCAGACAGTTCACGGCGGGCAAGTTGTCGACAAAGATTCTTATTGTCGATAGCGGAGAGCGCGAAGCCGCGTACGCAATAGCAAACTTTGCCGCCGTTAATTCGGCAAAGAAGATATGCTGCGGGATATCTCTCCACGGTCCCCACATTGCCATGGAATCCACTAGCCAGGCCCATCCCTGCATGCTGGCGTCGGACCATGCCTCGACGAGGGTATCCCGCTGCTGCATGTCGAACGTGACCCACCGGTTCCCCGACAGACGCCGCCTCACCCCAGCAAGGAAAGGAAGGACGTCGTCGCTCACTCGAACCAGCGACTCCCAGCCCAGGGTGCCTGTTAGGACCTGATGCGCCAGTGTCCCCATCCACGCAAGCACCGGGCTCACTCTGCAAAGCGGCGTGCCCCACACCGTCCACGCCCAGATGGCGGTCCCGACGACCTTCCAGATCCCGCGCACGGTCATCTGTGCCGACTCAGCTGAGCAAAACAGCAGGTGCGCTTTTCTCGCCCACTCCTGTTTCAGCCTGTACGTCTTCGCCGCGAGGTCGAATTCTACCCCGAGGACGACTGGTTTCGAGCTGGGCTCGAGGACGGACTTCTCGTCGTTGACTGTCATGCGCACCTTGCGGGCACGCCGCAAAACTCGGTCGCGCACGGCGCGAAGCGCATCCGGACAGTCTTCAACGAGGGCCCAGTCGTCGTACCAGACTATCTTATCGTCCCCGGCAGGCTCCGTGATGACAAGCGCCGAGTCCTGCGCAATCACGGGCGAGAAAGACCAGCCCATCGTCAGCCGGCGCCACCTATACAGAGCCACGCCCCCGTCGAGCTTCCTTGTGCGGAGCCCGAAGAAAGCTGACGTCGACCGTCCTACTGGGAACTGGAAGAAGTAGGACTTCAGGTCAACGACGACTGCGTACGACTTCGACATCATCTTGGCGATGACCTCGTCGACACGCAAGAGGCTGAACTTCGGCGGGGGCTCCATCAGCTCGTTCAGCGGGCGGCCGTCAACGATGGCCCGCGAGTGCTGTTCGCCCTTTTCAACAGCAAAAGCCGGAAGGACGCACTTCAGCGGCTCCGAACGGGGGACGCGCTCCACAAACCCAACGCTTTCCAGCGTCTGCGCATGGCGGGCAAACGCGTCGCTCTTCCGACCCGGCACGAGAGGAGTGCCCAACAACTTCCGTCGGAAGGAGTGCCCGTCCGTTAGGAGGTCAAGCAAGCCGTGCGGGGCCGGCCGAGGCTCCGGAGCTTGCGGAGATCGATCGGCGGCACTGCCGTGACGTCTAGCGGCCTCGCAGATCTCGGGGCACCGATGCCCGGAATGAGACCTCTCGTTTCTGGTGGGAGGTACCCGAGAGGAACTGCGGTAGGAGGGTCGTAGAAATGGGGGTGGAGCCGGAGGAAAAGCCTCCTCCCCCTGAGCAACCTGGACCTTCGCGACTTCAACCCCCTGACCTGCCGAGGCGAGAAGCCGGCGTCGGGCAAGGGTTGTTTCTGTCGTGTCGGGAAACGGCTGTCGCAAAGGGTAGGATGAGCTAATTCCGAGTGCCCGGGTGCATTCGTGGAAGCGCTTCCCGGGTCTTCGCGTTGTGCGGCGTTGCCAGCCGGAGGCGGGAGTAGAGCCTCCGTCGTACTCCCGCCAGGTCCTTCAAGTCTGCAGTCGGCCAGGGGGGACCAGTCCCCATGCCGGTCTTCAGCTCCGACCGGCTTTCTCCCCCTTTCCCGCCGGCGAACGGGGGGCCGCCGACTCCCCGGGCTCGCAAGGGTTCCATACCCGCCACTCCCGGGTGGCCTTGTCGGCAGCTTCCTCAGCCGCCGCCCAGTCAGGATCCATCAGCCGACGGCTGGTCCGTGCGGCCCGGCGGCGCGTGCTACCCGTGTGTACCGGCATTTTTCCCGGAGGGTAGTGTATGATTAGGAGGAGAATGGAAATAAATGAAAGCGAGAATGTGGGGTAAGCCCTGATTATTAGATTCACGGTTAAACGAAGCTAGCGCACAAGGTTTGCCTGATCTCGCACCTACTTTCCGATACCAAATAGATGCTCTATTCAAACTCTCTCTCTCTCTCTCTCTTCTCTCTCTCTCATCCTCTCTCTCCCTCTCTCTCTCTCTCTCTCTCTCTCTCTCTCTCTCTCTCTCTCTCTCTCTCTCTCTCTCTCTCTCTCTCTCTCTCTCTCTCTCTCTCTCTCTTGTATTTGCCCCTTACCTCTATAGTTCCCCCCTTCCATTCGGAGTCGAAGCAGCTACGTCGAGTATTCTTGTATAAGCACCTGCTTTGTAGGAGATACTTGACGAGGCTGCCAGCTGCAAAGTATCAATGGAGGTAAATGTTGCTGTAGCCCACACGAAACACAGGTGAATCTGGGTTCAGTGGCGGGCGTAAGCGTTCAACAACTCTCACCTTCTATACCATTGCCACTTCAATACCTCACTCACAAACCAACTGCGCAGCGACACTTCGCGTCGTGAGTGGGGGCGAAAGGGGGGGTACTAACACTCTTACATATCCCTGAGGGGAGCAATGCACGTCTTCGGTAGCCGTGGGGCGACGAATAATGCGTACTCTCTCTACAGCACGACGGCATCGACAGCGCACGACCGCAAGCGGGGCTCCGGCGGGGACTCGGTGCTTCCCGGGATGAAGCAGGCGACCGCGTTCACGTCCGTTCTCGCAGCGGCACCTCAGAAAACGGGACGAGACACGAGTGCAAAACAAATGACCCACAGGATAATAAAGCTGCATTCTTTTTTTATTTTTTTTTGATAGGACTCTCATCTTCAATACCATTGCCACTTCAATACCTCACTCACAAACCAACTGCGCAGCGACACTTCGCGTTGTGAGAGGGGGCGAAAGGGGGGGCAACACTTTTACATACCCCCGAGGGAAGCAATGCACGCCTTCGGCAGCCGTGGGGCGACGAATAATGCGTACTCTCTCTACAGCACGACGGCATCGACAGCGCACGACCGCAAGCGGGGCTCCGGCGGGGACTCGAAGCTCCCCGGGATGAAGCAGGCGACCGCGTTCACGTCCAACTTCCACCCGTTCTCGCAGCGGCACCTCAGAAAACAGGACGAAACACGAGTGCAACACAAATGACCCACAGGATAATAAAGCTGCATTTTTTTTTATTTTTTTTTGATAGGACTCTCCTTCAATACCATTGCCACTTCAATAGCTCACTCACAAACCAACTGCGCAGCGACACTTCGCGTTGTGAGAGGGGGCGAAAGGGGGGGTAACACTCTTACATACCCCCAAGGGAAGCAATGCACGCCTTCGGCAGCCGTGGGGCGACGAATAATGCGTACTCTCTCTACAGCACGACGGCATCGACAGCGCACGACCGCAAGCGGGGCTCCGGCGGGGACTCTGTGCTCCCCGGGATGAAGCAGGCGACCGCGTTCACGTCCAACTTCCACCCGTTCTCGCAGCGGCACGCGCGAGCCGAGCCGGCCGACGCGGCGCGCATGCCGGCGCACCGCGAAAAAGCGTCGCCGCCGCTCGAAATCGCCGACGCGATGCTGATGAAGAAGAACGGCAACGTGACCGGCTTCTGCGGGAACGCCCGCCCGACGCTCCTCTCCCCGGACGAACGCCAGATGGCGCAGCTGCGGGCGGACGAGCTGCTGGTGTGTGTGCCCCTTTGCTTAGCCGTAAAGAGGGGGGTCGAATAATAACACCCTGTGTTATTATTCGATTTGTCGAAAAAAAAAGTTCCGGGTAGCCGAACAGTAGCAGAATCATGTAGTGGTAGTGTTTTTAGACAACCAGACGTGTGTCAAATAACTGTTCAAATTCGACCCCCCGGGGGTCGAATAATAACACCTGTGTTAGTATTCGATTTGCCGAATACTAAACTTCTTCGAGCCAACGAGCCTTCATGCGAACAGCGCAAGCGTAACCTCTGTCACTCAAACCCTCCAACCACCCCCCCTGTACCCCGAGGACAACCCTCAAAACCCCAACTTTCCCCTCTCCCCCCTTCTTTTTCTCCCCCATTTCTTTTTCCTTTTTTCATCCCCTAATCCGTGCCTCGTAACACACAGCCGCCGATCAACACGAAACCACCCAGAAGAAAAGCCAGGCACCGGGATCTTCCTGACGAGCACGCAACCCGGTGAACTTAATCAAGAGTCGAAGATTAGCGTCGAAACTTCCTGGCTTTTCACGCCGTAGCAGAACGACCACACCCTACCCAATCCCAAGCACCCCCTAAACGCGTTAGGGGACTTCACAAGGTTTCACACCGGAGTGACACAACACCCGAAACGAGCTGCACCCTCTCACTTTCCTCAACCCCCCGCCATACTCAAGCCTCTACGGTCAACCGGAGACTTTGAAATACCGACCTTCTAATCCACAAATAACGCTAAAAAAAGTTCCGGGTAACCGAACAGTAGCAGGATCAAATAGTGGTAGTGTTTTTAGACAAGCAGACGTGTGTCAAATAGCGATTATTATTCGATCCGCCCCCTTTACCCTGTACACGCGAAGAACAAGAAACCTTTGCCTTATCATCTTCATCACCTTTGGTCAGTTGATGCTGATCGTCCGTTGCTTCGTTTATCAGTGCAAGTGACCATTATTGTACAGCGACCCCCCCATCTAAAGGACCCACTGATGAGCTCTGACTTTGGATTGGTCTGCGTTCAAGAGCGAAACACGAGACGAAGAACGAGGTGCACACAACACCGCGGTGAAAAAAAACACAGGGGGATACCCCACTTTGGGAGCCGTACACTCCCCTTTTTACCACTTTCTATTTTGCATCCCTTTCCTAGACGACATCTTCCTCGAAGAAGACTTGATGCTAGCATCAACCATGCATGAGAGGCAGTGCTCTGCCTAAACATTAAACTAAGATTTCCCCCCCCCCTCGCAGGAGAAGACTAGACGAACTACCAGACCGGCGGAGGTTCTTACCTTTCCCTTATCCCTCAAAAACCAGCACCAATAACAACGACCCCCTCGCAGGAGAAGACGAGGCGGCGGCCGTGCAACGGCGACTTGTTGCGCCCTGCCGGGTCGTCGGCCATCGGAGGGAAGGTGCTGGGCGGGTCTGCGCTGAACAACGGCACCCTCGGCTTGTTCGCCGCGGCCGCCGAAGCCGACACGTACACGACAGAGGCGTCCGCCTCGCAGGCACAGGCAGGGCTCCCGCGGAGCCCGGTGGGTCCTACAGGCGGCTCAACCAGCCCATCAACCCGCAGCGGTAGAACAGCGAAGAAGACTTGATGCTAGCATCAACCATGCATGAGAGGCAGTGCTCTGCCTAAACATTAAACTAAGATTTTAGACGAACTACCGCAAAAAGATTTCTTACCTTTCCCTTATCCCTCAAAAACCAGCACCAATAACAACGACCCCCTCGCAGGAGAAGACGAGGCGGCGGCCGTGCAACGGCGACTTGTTGCGCCCTGCCGGGTCGTCGGCCATCGGAGGGAAGGTGCTGGGTGGGTCTGCGCTGAACAACGGCACCCTCGGCTTGTTCGCCGCGGCCGCCGAAGCCGACACGTACACGACAGAGGCGTCCGCCTCGCAGGCACAGGCAGGGCTCCCGCGGAGCCCGGTGGGTCCCTACAGGCGGCTCAACCAGCCCATCAACCCGCAGCGGGAGAACAGCGACTTGTTCAGCATCCCGCAGCTTCCCCCGGCGAGCCTGAACGCCGCGCAGCTGGCGAGGCTCCGGCGGGCCAACCCCGTAGAGCACCAGCTGTACCACACGCCGGTTGGGCCGCCGCAGTCGACGTCCCGCGCTGCGCATGTGCACCCTGATTTGGACCACCACTTTCAGCTCCCCAGCGACCTGAAAGCTGGATCGCCGCCCGGGTACCGCCGCCTGGCCAAAGCAGCGCGCAAGTTGCAAGTCAACAGCGGCTGGGCCCTCAACAACCCCGGGGCTCCGGACCTCACCGAGTCCGAGGCGCCGCCGCCGGGGGAAGAGCGGTGTCCGCTGCGCCTCAGAAAGTACCGCGGGGGTGCAGACAACGACAAGGCGTGGGGGTGCATGTTCTCCTTGTACCAGACGTCGTTCACAAACGCCTCCCGAGCCCCGCCGCTGCCCGGACCTAGGTTCAGCACGGCGTACACGAAGTGCTACTTGAAAAACCCGACCAACGACGACCCCACGGGGCAGTCTGCCACACCTTCCCTCCCCTTCCTTGGGAGGACTGACCCTGCGGACGTCCAAACGACGATCGTCCCTCGCGCCCCTCAACTCGTCTGCTGATGCCCGGAAACTCGACTTCTCTCGGCCACAGAGAAGAAGCAAGTGTAGAAGTACGTAGCAACCTATTTCCGCTAAAATCCCCGGAGGCTTTCGAAAGACAACGAACCAACGTCATTCGGTTTGGACTCGGGCAAGAGCTGCACCGCAGGGGGGGGGGGGGGGGGTGCCGACAACGACAGGGCGATTGCGTTTCATTGCACCAGACGCCACTCAACAAACGTCGCGAGGGCGCCGCTGCTGTGCCGCGTGCAACGGTTCAGCACAGCGCACACGGGGTGATACTTGAAGAACCCGACCGACGACTCCGCTGGGCAGTCACCCATTTTGGGCTCGCCGCAGAACGCAGAAGGTAGGTATCCTGATTCCCCAGCGGGTGGATTACAAAGACGGGTCCGCCACCGCCGCATTATGCCGCATACTCCACGCCTGGTGGTGTCATTCCGTCAATTCCTTTAAGTTTCAGCCTTGCGAATGTTCTCCCCCCTGAACCCATAATCTTTGATTTCTCGTTCGGGGAGTGCCGTGGGAGCCAAAATGAGTCTCAGACGGCATCGTTTACAGCAGTGGACTACGACGGTATCTGATCATCTTGGATCCCCACGCTCTCGTTCTTGATTAATGAAGACATTGTTGTCGAATGCTTTCGCAGAAGTTCGTCTTCCTACGATCTAAGAATTTCACCTCTGACGTAGGTTGCCATGCCGTAGGACCCCAAGGTTGAGCCTGTCCACCTCTACTTCCTGGTGCGTTCCAAGATCCCCCCCGTCTCAGAACGATGCAAAGCCCGGCCCTAGTAGCCTGTGCGTTCAACAGCACGCAAGCTAAAGGAGAACGCACAAGGTCACCCGGAGACTTTAAAACGCCGGAGTTTTAAGCGAACTTTCAAAAATAAATGGAGTCACCTGGCTTCCGGCCCTAGAGCGGCCCTAGAGGCAGCTACCTGCAGCAGCCTCAAAATTTGCTCCGTCTTTCTTGACAATGGCGAGCAAGCGCGTATGTACAATTTTGCGTTTTTTTCCAACCTCTCCCGTCCCGTCCGCTCTCCCTCTCGTCTCCGTTTCTGTTTCCAGTCCTGCCAGGACACACGCTGGCCGCCGCACTGGGACATGACCACGAACAATGCACTATATGAGACGATGCCAAAACCCCCGATCGATGGCAGCGTACTATCCTCACTCCCGTTAGACGAACAAAACAGGTTTGAAGGAAGTGCGCACAAACAAAGGAAGCGCCAGATCCGTTTTTTGTGTCTAACAAATGCAATTTGTCAAGAACAAAAACAGATCGATGGCAGCGTACTATCCTCACTCCCGTTAGATGAACAAAACAGGTTTGAAGGAAGTGCGCACCAAACAATGGAAGCGCCAGATCCGTTATTTTTTTGGCATCTTATCATATATTCATATATACATACGGAGCGCGCTGGCTACCTTTCTTCTTCGCGAGCACTTGCCAGTGGTCGCCGAAGGGAATAAATGCCGGCTGCACTCGCCGAGTTCCCTCCCGCCTTCCCTCCCCTGCCGTTTCTCTTCCATCCCCCCCCCCCCCCCCCCCAAGAAAGAAAAGAAAGAAAACAAGACTCTGCATTCCGCGAAGAAGACTTGATGCTAGCATCAAACACATGAGAGGCAAGTCGCGCCTGAACACGAAACTAAGATTTGCCTCCCATCCCACGCCCCGAGTCTTTTTAGCATAACTCAGACACGCTTGCAGGGGGCCTTCTCCATGAGTCACCTTGCTGTGGGTGCGCTGGTAGCATGGGGGTGGTACGGGCTGCGACGGGCTACAAACAGCCGCCTTACAAACCTGATTCACTTCACTGTTCTGTAGGGGACGCTTTTCGATTTTCAAAGAGCCAGAGGAAGCCGCGTGCGCGGTGCCTGGCCTCGTTTCTCTGTACAACAACCGGTCTCTCCAATTCCGTCCCTTCAGATCGACAAAGCCTTTTTTTCTTTTTGTATAAGTTGAGGAGACTGCCACCTGCTATAGACAAAGGAGGTAAATGTACTGTAGCCCACACGAAACACAGGTAAATCTGGGTTTAGTGGCGTGCGTAAGCGTTCAACAAAAAAGACTCACTTTGTAGTTGTATTGTTTTCTCCCCCTCTATCCTCCTTCGAAATGAGCACAAGGCAGTCCCTCGAGTATTTTTACATAAGCGCCAGCTTGGAAGGACATGCTCGACAAAAGCTGCCAGACAAAGAACCGAAGGGATCCCAAGTGCTGTAACTACCGAACCACGTGTTGAATGGACGTGAGGTCATGCTGGTCTACCCCTACGACAAATCACACAAACGCAACAGGTCAAAGTCCTGAGCGAGAAAACAACACACGGTGGTGTAAGCGAAGAACAAATCAGATTGTGTTTGCACTGTATTTGCCCCTTTATATTTCCTCCCTTCCATTCGGAGTCAATACAGCTACGTCGAGTATTTTCCTTTCATGGGCAGTTCAGCAGGCATCCACTACCCGATTGTATCGTGCAAGCACGAAGAGAATAGCGCACTTAGTTAATAAGTCTTTTCGACGACTGTTGCGAACAGACAGAGAACACGGGCATTGTGGAAGCTTCGTCTGATACCAGCAGCTTTGTGGATCCTTTCCCAGAGTCTAAAATGCTGTAGTTCAACTCGTTTTTTTCCAACGGAGCGTCTCGCGTTCCTTGTGTAACGTTGTTGGTACTACTTGATAGTCTTTTGCAGCATACAACATGAAACTTACCAAGCAGGTGAGTTCTGCCTGTGCGCACAACAAATAAAAGAAAGCGCCATACTAATCTTCTCCCAAGCTCATTGCAAGGAAGCCGCATACCCTGTTCTGTCGTCGTACCGTTAGCCAACCGTCTTCTACCGCGCTTCTTCTTTTTTCTGCTACCGTGCGAACCCGGGTGTCCTTTTGCTTTTTCAGACCGGCGTCCTATCTTCTCCACTTTCCCTTATCGCGGTTTCTGGTCCGAAACAAGTAACTTCATCATGTATCATCCACACTGAGCCGCGGAGCAGAGTTGACGGGTGCTTGTGGCAGTTTGCAAAACTCCGTGCCCAGGTTCGTGCAATTCGTGGTTGAGACCTTGCCCTCGGAAGCAATATCCCCACAAGACAACAAAAATGCGCAATTCTTCGCCTTATGTACGTTCCCCGACTTCTGTTGAGGGGAGCCCAGCTGCATTCTGTACTCATTTTTCCTCTCTTGTTTTTGAACCTATTCCACCGTTGGTTACAGACACAATTCCCTTGATCCTCCCTTCCTTCAGTCAAACAATGATGCGAACACCTAAATCTTGCCTATGTTGACAAACTGTGTCAGCATTGCAGAGCCACTTACTGCGTTAGTTGTGTTCAAGGCGTTGGAGTGGAGCGACATCAATCAGCAACCCCGCTTAGAGACCTATTCCACCCGAGCTCCTCATTAACACCTGTGCACATTCGTTAGTTGTGTTCAAGGCGTTGGAGAGGCGCGAGAGTCATCAATCAGCAACCCCGCTGTTATTAGAGACCTATTCCACCCGAGCTCCTCATTAACACCTGTGCACATTCGTTAGTTGTGTTCAAGGCGTTGGAGAGGCGCGAGAGTCATCAATCAGCAACCCCGCTGTTATTAGAGACCTATTCCACCCGAGCTCCTCATTAACACCTGTGCACATTCGTTAGTTGTGTTCAAGGCGTTGGAGAGGCGCGAGAGTCATCAATCAGCAACCCCGCAGTTAATAGATACCTATTCCACCCGAGCTCCTCATTAACACCTGTGCACATTCGTTAGTTGTGTTCAAGGCGTTGGAGAGGCGCGAGAGTCATCAATCAGCAACCCCGCAGTTAATAGATACCTATTCCACCCGAGCTCCTCATTAACACCTGTGCACATTCGTTAGTTGTGTTCAAGGCGTTGGAGAGGCGCGAGAGTCATCAATCAGCAACCCCGCAGTTAATAGATACCTATTCCACCCGAGCTCCTCATTAACACCTGTGCACATTCGTTAGTTGTGTTCAAGGCGTTGGAGAGGCGCGAGAGTCATCAATCAGCAACCCCGCTGTTATTAGAGACCTATTCCACCCGAGCTCCTCATTAACACCTGTGCACATTCGTTAGTTGTGTTCAAGGCGTTGGAGAGGCGCGAGAGTCATCAATCAGCAACCCCGCTGTTATTAGAGACCTATTCCACCCGAGCTCCTCATTAACACCTGTGCACATTCGTTAGTTGTGTTCAAGGCGTTGGAGAGGCGCGAGAGTCATCAATCAGCAACCCCGCAGTTAATAGATACCTATTCCACCCGAGCTCCTCATTAACACCTGTGCACATTCGTTAGTTGTGTTCAAGGCGTTGGAGAGGCGCGAGAGTCATCAATCAGCAACCCCGCAGTTAATAGATACCTATTCCACCCGAGCTCCTCATTAACACCTGTGCACATTCGTTAGTTGTGTTCAAGGCGTTGGAGAGGCGCGAGAGTCATCAATCAGCAACCCCGCAGTTAATAGATACCTATTCCACCCGAGCTCCTCATTAACACCTGTGCACATTCGTTAGTTGTGTTCAAGGCGTTGGAGAGGCGCGAGAGTCATCAATCAGCAACCCCGCAGTTAATAGATACCTATTCCACCCGAGCTCCTCATTAACACCTGTGCACATTCGTTAGTTGTGTTCAAGGCGTTGGAGAGGCGCGAGAGTCATCAATCAGCAACCCCGCTGTTATTAGAGACCTATTCCACCCGAGCTCCTCATTAACACCTGTGCACATTCGTTAGTTGTGTTCAAGGCGTTGGAGAGGCGCGAGAGTCATCAATCAGCAACCCCGCTGTTATTAGATACCTATTCCACCCGAGCTCCTCATTAACACCTGTGCACATTCGTTAGTTGTGTTCAAGGCGTTGGAGAGGCGCGAGAGTCATCAATCAGCAACCCCGCAGTTAATAGATACCTATTCCACCCGAGCTCCTCATTAACACCTGTGCACATTCGTTAGTTGTGTTCAAGGCGTTGGAGAGGCGCGAGAGTCATCAATCAGCAACCCCGCAGTTAATAGATACCTATTCCACCCGAGCTCCTCATTAACACCTGTGCACATTCGTTAGTTGTGTTCAAGGCGTTGGAGAGGCGCGAGAGTCATCAATCAGCAACCCCGCAGTTAATAGATACCTATTCCACCCGAGCTCCTCATTAACACCTGTGCACATTCGTTAGTTGTGTTCAAGGCGTTGGAGAGGCGCGAGAGTCATCAATCAGCAACCCCGCAGTTAATAGATACCTATTCCACCCGAGCTCCTCATTAACACCTGTGCACATTCGTTAGTTGTGTTCAAGGCGTTGGAGAGGCGCGAGAGTCATCAATCAGCAACCCCGCAGTTAATAGATACCTATTCCACCCGAGCTCCTCATTAACACCTGTGCACATTCGTTAGTTGTGTTCAAGGCGTTGGAGAGGCGCGAGAGTCATCAATCAGCAACCCCGCAGTTAATAGATACCTATTCCACCCGAGCTCCTCATTAACACCTGTGCACATTCGTTAGTTGTGTTCAAGGCGTTGGAGAGGCGCGAGAGTCATCAATCAGCAACCCCGCAGTTAATAGATACCTATTCCACCCGAGCTCCTCATTAACACCTGTGCACATTCGTTAGTTGTGTTCAAGGCGTTGGAGAGGCGCGAGAGTCATCAATCAGCAACCCCGCAGTTAATAGATACCTATTCCACCCGAGCTCCTCATTAACACCTGTGCACATTCGTTAGTTGTGTTCAAGGCGTTGGAGAGGCGCGAGAGTCATCAATCAGCAACCCCGCAGTTAATAGATACCTATTCCACCCGAGCTCCTCATTAACACCTGTGCACATTCGTTAGTTGTGTTCAAGGCGTTGGAGAGGCGCGAGAGTCATCAATCAGCAACCCCGCAGTTAATAGATACCTATTCCACCCGAGCTCCTCATTAACACCTGTGCACATTCGTTAGTTGTGTTCAAGGCGTTGGAGAGGCGCGAGAGTCATCAATCAGCAACCCCGCAGTTAATAGATACCTATTCCACCCGAGCTCCTCATTAACACCTGTGCACATTCGTTAGTTGTGTTCAAGGCGTTGGAGAGGCGCGAGAGTCATCAATCAGCAACCCCGCAGTTAATAGATACCTATTCCACCCGAGCTCCTCATTAACACCTGTGCACATTCGTTAGTTGTGTTCAAGGCGTTGGAGAGGCGCGAGAGTCATCAATCAGCAACCCCGCAGTTATTAGAGACCTATTCCACCCGAGCTCCTCATTAACACCTGTGCACATTCGTTAGTTGTGTTCAAGGCGTTGGAGAGGCGCGAGAGTCATCAATCAGCAACCCCGCAGTTAATAGATACCTATTCCACCCGAGCTCCTCATTAACACCTGTGCACATTCGTTAGTTGTGTTCAAGGCGTTGGAGAGGCGCGAGAGTCATCAATCAGCAACCCCGCAGTTAATAGATACCTATTCCACCCGAGCTCCTCATTAACACCTGTGCACATTCGTTAGTTGTGTTCAAGGCGTTGGAGAGGCGCGAGAGTCATCAATCAGCAACCCCGCAGTTAATAGATACCTATTCCACCCGAGCTCCTCATTAACACCTGTGCACATTCGTTAGTTGTGTTCAAGGCGTTGGAGAGGCGCGAGAGTCATCAATCAGCAACCCCGCAGTTAATAGATACCTATTCCACCCGAGCTCCTCATTAACACCTGTGCACATTCGTTAGTTGTGTTCAAGGCGTTGGAGAGGCGCGAGAGTCATCAATCAGCAACCCCGCAGTTATTAGAGACCTATTCCACCCGAGCTCCTCATTAACACCTGTGCACATTCGTTAGTTGTGTTCAAGGCGTTGGAGAGGCGCGAGAGTCATCAATCAGCAACCCCGCAGTTAATAGATACCTATTCCACCCGAGCTCCTCATTAACACCTGTGCACATTCGTTAGTTGTGTTCAAGGCGTTGGAGAGGCGCGAGAGTCATCAATCAGCAACCCCGCAGTTAATAGATACCTATTCCACCCGAGCTCCTCATTAACACCTGTGCACATTCGTTAGTTGTGTTCAAGGCGTTGGAGAGGCGCGAGAGTCATCAATCAGCAACCCCGCAGTTAATAGAGACCTATTCCACCCGAGCTCCTCATTAACACCTGTGCACATTCGTTAGTTGTGTTCAAGGCGTTGGAGAGGCGCGAGAGTCATCAATCAGCAACCCCGCAGTTAATAGATACCTATTCCACCCGAGCTCCTCATTAACACCTGTGCACATTCGTTAGTTGTGTTCAAGGCGTTGGAGAGGCGCGAGAGTCATCAATCAGCAACCCCGCAGTTAATAGATACCTATTCCACCCGAGCTCCTCATTAACACCTGTGCACATTCGTTAGTTGTGTTCAAGGCGTTGGAGAGGCGCGAGAGTCATCAATCAGCAACCCCGCAGTTAATAGATACCTATTCCACCCGAGCTCCTCATTAACACCTGTGCACATTCGTTAGTTGTGTTCAAGGCGTTGGAGAGGCGCGAGAGTCATCAATCAGCAACCCCGCAGTTAATAGATACCTATTCCACCCGAGCTCCTCATTAACACCTGTGCACATTCGTTAGTTGTGTTCAAGGCGTTGGAGAGGCGCGAGAGTCATCAATCAGCAACCCCGCTGTTATTAGATACCTATTCCACCCGAGCTCCTCATTAACACCTGTGCACATTCGTTAGTTGTGTTCAAGGCGTTGGAGAGGCGCGAGAGTCATCAATCAGCAACCCCGCAGTTAATAGATACCTATTCCACCCGAGCTCCTCATTAACACCTGTGCACATTCGTTAGTTGTGTTCAAGGCGTTGGAGAGGCGCGAGAGTCATCAATCAGCAACCCCGCAGTTAATAGATACCTATTCCACCCGAGCTCCTCATTAACACCTGTGCACATTCGTTAGTTGTGTTCAAGGCGTTGGAGAGGCGCGAGAGTCATCAATCAGCAACCCCGCAGTTAATAGATACCTATTCCACCCGAGCTCCTCATTAACACCTGTGCACATTCGTTAGTTGTGTTCAAGGCGTTGGAGAGGCGCGAGAGTCATCAATCAGCAACCCCGCAGTTAATAGATACCTATTCCACCCGAGCTCCTCATTAACACCTGTGCACATTCGTTAGTTGTGTTCAAGGCGTTGGAGAGGCGCGAGAGTCATCAATCAGCAACCCCGCAGTTAATAGAGAGACCTATTCCACCCGAGCTCCTCATTAACACCTGTGCACATTCGTTAGTTGTGTTCAAGGCGTTGGAGAGGCGCGAGAGTCATCAATCAGCAACCCCGCAGTTAATAGATACCTATTCCACCCGAGCTCCTCATTAACACCTGTGCACATTCGTTAGTTGTGTTCAAGGCGTTGGAGAGGCGCGAGAGTCATCAATCAGCAACCCCGCAGTTAATAGATACCTATTCCACCCGAGCTCCTCATTAACACCTGTGCACATTCGTTAGTTGTGTTCAAGGCGTTGGAGAGGCGCGAGAGTCATCAATCAGCAACCCCGCAGTTAATAGATACCTATTCCACCCGAGCTCCTCATTAACACCTGTGCACATTCGTTAGTTGTGTTCAAGGCGTTGGAGAGGCGCGAGAGTCATCAATCAGCAACCCCGCAGTTAATAGATACCTATTCCACCCGAGCTCCTCATTAACACCTGTGCACATTCGTTAGTTGTGTTCAAGGCGTTGGAGAGGCGCGAGAGTCATCAATCAGCAACCCCGCAGTTAATAGATACCTATTCCACCCGAGCTCCTCATTAACACCTGTGCACATTCGTTAGTTGTGTTCAAGGCGTTGGAGAGGCGCGAGAGTCATCAATCAGCAACCCCGCTGTTATTAAAGACCTATTCCACCCGAGCTCCTGAGTACTGGGGTGGGGGGGGGGGGGGGTCGAATACAAGAGGTACCTGTTGTATTCGGTGCCCATCCTGCAATTTTAGCGAAAAAGAAATCCAATAGAGTACCGCAAACCCGGAACCCGCGGGAACTCCCTGCTTCTTGAAAGACGCATAGAATTTGTGGTCCCCGGGTCTATTTTCCCACGGTTCACTTCATCGGAGCTGAACGTGAGCACAATCTAGCCGAAACAGGACTGCTACATGGGCCAGCAAACAAATGGCACCAACCAGTGGGTCGATTGCCGTCCTTCCAAATGAAAACCTGTGGTTTCCATGCCCGGTGCCCCGCATGTGGTCAAGACCCATGAACCACGCACATAACTTTTGGTCCCCGGGTCTATTTTTCACGGTTCTTTTTCATCAGAGCAAATCGCGATCACCTTTTATGACGGCTTTCATAAAGGTCTGTTATGCGGACCAAGAAAAAATCCAACTTTTTTTCCAGATTTCCAAAAATGCGTCTTGTATGCAAGGTACCTCTTCTATTGAAGGTACCCCCCCCAGTACACCTGCGCGCATTCGTTGTGTTCAAGGCGTTGGAGAGGCGCGAACGTCATACATTTATGGAAGACCTATCTCACCCGCGGGAACCGCGCTGTCAATTGGAGACCTTCTGCACCTGAGGGCTTACGTGGATTTCCACACGTTAATTCTTTTCGGATTTTATTTCCCCACGTGTGCTTCCACGTGTGGATCCACAGGTACCACATGTGGATTTAGGTATATTTCTCCCCCCACATGTGCTTGCCACAGGTTGGTCCACATGCAGGGGAGTCTAGGCCCAAGGGCAGCCAGGTGTCGCCAAGTCCAGTAGCGAGGCTATTTTTTTTTTTTGCCCGCCGCACATAGGGGGGGATAGGTTTTTTTCCCCTCGAACCTCAAGCGCCCACATGTGGACCACACGTATTTTCTCTGAGGCCAAAAACGGAAGCGTAAGCCCTGACCTGAACTCCTTATTAACACTGCTGTTGGTGATGAAAAGATTGGAACCAAGAATTTGGACAGCGTTTGAAGTAGTCAAAGTTGCAGGTAGAGGGGAATTGGGGGGAAGGGCGTGGAGGACGGCGGTCCTGACGGGGCAAGTAAGCCTGGCACCATGACAATGAGTGCCAGCTATCCGTTTCAAGGCAGCTGCAACGTCACGCCCCTAGTCGCGCAGGCGTCGGTTATCAACTCTGCTGGCAGCGTCCGTAGAGAAGACGCAACCGAAGGTTCTCAACGAAGCGGAAGGGAGCCGCAGAGCCACAGCCCTCTGGAGCTGGAGCACGCTATTGGCTGCAATGGGAAGAACCTGCACACTGCTGTCCTTCACCCGACGGCGATACCGCTGGTGGCCGTGTGCGCTATTGGGAAACTAGTCGTCACGGTGAACACAGAGGATCTGCAGGACCAACACATTTTCAAGGGGCACGATGCTGTTGTCACCGCTGTAGACGTGTCGAACTCTGGAGACTTTCTCGTATCAGGGCAATCCGCGTCTGAAACTGGCAAGGACGGCATGGGGTACATCATCGTCTGGGACTACCACGCGCGGCACAAATGCTATGTGCTACCAGGCCACCTTGGAGGTATGCTTTTCTTATCGACCTGCTACAGGCCCTTGTGCGACGAGCCCTCATTCCCGACAGAGCCAGAGCGCCGTGTCTGACGCCAGGCAGAAAGAGCCACTGCCACGCACGTCCTAACCGCCATGGACCACCGCCATCGAAGTTTCTGCGGCACAACGACCATCGACATGAGGACGGCAGAACCGACCCTTCAACAAGTTTTAGCCGACTTCGCCAAATGCGATCGAGAGGTCATGAGACCTGGCTGATGCAAAAGGGAGTAAACTGAGTGGTGAGTGGGGATTGTCTCAGAGGAAGAAGTTGTTGTTTGAAAGGAGGAAATCAAAGGTCCACAAGGAAAACAAAGCAAGCAAAGAAACAAAGTCGCCAGGCATCAGAACGACGTATACCGCCGACCGCACAAAAAAACGGAAAAAAAGGAGCCCAGCACGAGCTGCTGTTGTTTACAAAAAAAGGTCTCTTCAACGTGCCAACGCGAGTCGAATCGTGTGCTGCAAACACAGCCGTTCTTGGTCTGTCTGTCGTTCGCAATTCTTTAGCTCGACCAGGACCAAAGGTACTCCTTGCAGCACGAAACAGAGTTCTGCCAGCTAGCGTTCGCCGTCTCCGAGTTAGCCGTGCCTCTCTGCTCCGTCTGCCGCGTCTCACCGGGCGTCTGCCCAAGACAGGTTGGGGAATCGGCAACCGCAACATTCTGGAAACCAGAAGTGCAAGTTATCAAGGTCGCCATCGAGAAGGCCCCCCCATTGACACCTAATCCACCTTGGAAAACGGAAGAAAGAAAGAAAGAGAAAAAGGCCGCTCCTGGTCCAGGAACGTGACGGTCAACCACAGCTTGCGAAGCTTGAGTCGGAGGCAGCACAGTGCCACAACCCCGTCCGCTCTCCCCTGCGACTGACCGTCTGGACGAGCTTGCGTTCAGCGCGAGCGCCAAGCCCAAGGTGCGCCACGCCTTGATGCTTTAGTGTGCGAAATCGGTAGCCACTTGACCCGTAGGCCCGTGGCTCTGCAGTACCGCCGAACACGTGAAGCTTGGCTCCCGTGTAGCACGCTTTCCCTGGTACCATGGAAACCTTGGAAAACGGAAAAATCTAAAAGAAATATGCGTTTTTTCGGGAACCCCGGGGCCAGCCCCGTGGTGTATGGGTCACACTGAGTCCAGCAACTGCTGGTAGGGTCCTAGTTAAAGTCTTCAACAATTAAACCCGGGACAGTCATAAACGCGTCACCAGTCAACCCCCCTAGTTTAGAGCGTAGATTTTCGTCCTAAATCATAACCTGCTGACCGGTCTTTTTGGCTGACACCGGGGTTTCCGCTCCAACACCCAATTTTTCGAGACTGGAGGTCCTATGAACATGCAATGTGAATAGCCTCTATTCGAGCCAACCCGGCTTTTTTTACTGTACTGTTTTGTACTAGATAATAGCGCGGAGCTGGCTTTTTCCGTTTTTCGGATTTCATGCCTGTATGGTCCACTTCAACAGTGCGACGGTCTCCGGACCCACAGGTCCGCGGTTCGATCCCCGCGCGAAGTGTTTTTTTCGGTTTGAAATTTTTGAGAATTTTTCGAGACTGGAGGTCCTATGAACATGCAATGTTCACCAGAACTTTGCTTCACCCGAACTTCGCCCGAACTTTGTTTCGCCCGATCTTAGCTTCACCAGAACTTTGCTTCACCCGAACTTTGCTTCCCCCAGAACTTAGCTTCGCCCGGACTTTGTTTCGCCCGAACTTAGCTTGACCCGAACTTTGCTTCGCCCGAACTTTGCTTCACCAGAACTTAGCTTCGCCCGAACTTTGCTTCGCCCGAACTTTGCTTCCCCCAGAACTTTGTTTCGCCCGAACTTTGCTTCACCAGAACTTTGCTTCATCCGAACTTTGCTTCCCCCAGAACTTAGCTTCGCCCGGACTTTGTTTCGCCCGAACTTAGCTTGACCCGAACTTTGCTTTGCCCGAACTTTGCTTCACCAGAACTTAGCTTCCCCAGAACTTTGTTTCGCCCGAACTTTGCTTCACCAGAACTTTGCTTCATCCGAACTTAGCTTCGCCCAGAACTTTGCTTCGCCCGAACTTTGTTTCGCCCGAACTTTGTTTCGCCCGAACTTAGCTTCACCAGAACTTTGCTTCACCCGAACTTAGCTTCGCCCGAACTTTGCTTCACCAGAACTTAGCTTCCCCCAGAACTTTGTTTCGCCAGAACTTTGCTTCACCAGAACTTTGCTTCATCCGAACTTAGCTTCGCCCAGAACTTTGCTTCGCCCGAACTTTGTTTCGCCCGAACTTTGTTTCGCCCGAACTTTGTTTCGCCCGAACTTAGCTTCACCAGAACTTTGCTTCACCCGAACTTAGCTTCGCCCGAACTTTGCTTCACCAGAACTTAGCTTCACCCGAACTTTGCTTCACCCGAACTTAGCTTCGCCGAACTTTGTTTCGCCCGATCTTAGCTTCACCAGAACGTCCGAACTTTGCTTCACCCAGAACTTAGCTTCGCCCGGACTTTGTTTCGCCCGAACTTAGCTTCACCTTCGCCCGAACTTTGCTT
This sequence comes from Diplonema papillatum, assembly GCA_030068145.1. Classification (NCBI taxonomy): domain Eukaryota; phylum Euglenozoa; class Diplonemea; order Diplonemida; family Diplonemidae; genus Diplonema; species Diplonema papillatum. Next base: position 32,304 of record JAPJBO010000112.1, read on the forward strand.
CACCAGAACTTTGCTCACCCGAACTTAGCTTCGCCCGAACTTTGCTTCGCCCGAACTTTGTTTCGCCCGAACTTAGCTTCACCCGAACTTTGCTTCACCAGAACTTAGCATTGCCCGAACTTAGCTTCGCCCGAACTTTGCTGTTCCCCGAACTTTAACTGCTGCCTCCAGTCTCGCCACGCGCCGGCCTTAGCCGAGCGCACGTACTTTCAAGACCCCCTGCACAGGACACAGGACCTCCGAAAAAAGTTGGACCGCCAGAGCCCAGAAAAGGTGAGTTGTACCATTTTGTCCGGTCCAACTTAGGTATAATTGAGAATCCACTTAGTCTTCAAAGAAACAAGTTTCTTTTCCTACAAAAAAAAAAAAAAAGCAGCAACCCCTCAACCGGCAACAACATGATGAAGCAGTAGACACACCGCGTTCGTTCCCAACACCCCAGCCAAGCAATACCAACACCCCAAGAAGTACTACTCTCGCGGTACCCAACTTCCCCCAACACCCTTGCGCGTCAAGAATCCTCCGAGTCCTCGAAACTCCCCGCTATCAGCGGACATCCTGCACATCATCATCACCAACTCTCCCGTGCACCAGCCTGCAAACATCCCCTCAGCTCCGCCATCGCTACGCTCTGTCACTCGCAGTCCACCGCAGCAGATCAGCAGATAAACCCCCCGCTTTCAAACCCCTCTCCTGGCCAAGCAACCGTTTCTTAGCCCCATACGCTGCGAGTTACACGGCATTCGGACTCGCGAAGGCCCACGAATACAAGTACGTGCTCGGAAAGAGCGAGCATTCGGGATGCACACGGTTCGCGAAGCACCGTGAGCGAAGGCTCACGGTAACTAGTCTAAAGTTCCGGTAACCCACAAGCCGACGTGCCCGGTTTGCTACGTGTGCACAGAACAGAAACACAGAAACTACACAAAGGGTGCTGCGGTGCCGACGGGGTAGCTCGGCACGGGAGTTCCCTCCAGGAAGGGCCTTTTGGCAAATTCTGATAGGCTGTGAACGAAGTAAGGTAGTGAGACCGGGCGTCAATTTGTACTTGAGCCCGTGCAGGCAAAACAAGTCCTGAGTGGTACTTTAGACTTTGAAAGAACGTACTGGTACGGGGCCGGTCTCCGACCCAATCACCATTCCCTCAACTCCCTCAGGAATCAGCATACCTCCCAACCTGCATCATCCTTTTTCGACAGAAGTTCGCGCAAACCATGAATCAAATCAGCCTCCCCCGCACTCGTCCGCAGCTCCGCCATCGCTCCGCTTTGGAAACCGCAGACCATCGCAGCAGATCAGCAGCTACTGTAAGTGAACTAATTCAAACAACTCAATGAACGCCGTCACAGGCAACTGACTGAGCGAATATCGCCGGAAACACACAAAAAAAAAAAACACTAACCCAAACAACTTCCGCCGGTAGAGAAACCTCGCCTGAAGAAATCAACTGCCTTCGGGTAGGCTAGTCTGACACTAGTTGTCGTCGGGGAAAAAAAAAAACAATACCACCTTCCCTAATGAAGAAAAACCCCCTTGCCCAGGTATTTATGCTGTGCGGTTCTCGCCTGACGATCGATGGCTCGCATCGACGGGGAAAGATGTAAAGACACTGATATGGGACGTGCAGACCAGCGAGCTGTCCGGCGGCCTGAAGGACGTGATGGAGAATGACGCGGCTCTCGGCCTGGCGTGGGGCGCCATCACGGAGCCGGGTACCCGCCGGCAGGCGTACGACCTCTTCATCACGTACAACACCGGAGTCCGCTTGTGCACGTGGGGCTTCGACCTGAAGACGATGCAGTACCGCTCGGCGTCGCTAACCTTCCAGTTGCCCGGGAGCGGCGGCCGGATTGGCGGCTTCATGCGGCAGTACAACTGCGTGTGCCTGTGCGGCGACAGCTTGCTCTGCGGAACCGCGTCGGACTTGCTGATTTTCGGCGTCGAATCGAAGCTGTTCAAGGTGAACATCGTGCTCGGGATGGGCGGTGTGCTGTCTATGGTCGAGTTGCGAAACGAATCGTCCGCAGTGCTGGTTGGTTGTGGAGACGGCAGGTTGTTCAAGTTGAAGCAGAAGGGAGCCGGCGCATACGGAGGGGCCGGCGGGAGGGTGAAAAGAGAGTCGATGGCCACTGCGCACGACTGGGAAGCGGCGGGCGAGTTGCAGCTTCCGCCCGGGGGCGTCACGTCGTTGTCGCTGTCAGGGGACGGAACAGAGGTGCTCGCCGGGACGAGCAAAGGGGAATTATACAGAATCCACCCTTCCACCCTGTCGGCGACGCTTTTATCCGTCTCGCACACCGACTCCGTTGTTGACGTGGCCGTGCCCTCCAACCAATCCGACGTTTTCGCGACCGCCTCCACCGACAACACGGTCCGCCTGTGGTCGATGGATTCGTACACGCAGCTCTCCCTCTATTCCACGCAGAAATCGACACCCACGTGCATCGCCTTCAGTCAAACCCAAAGCCCCGCACCGCAGCAGCAACACCAAAGGCCGACCGATCTGCAGCCGTTGATCACCGGTTGGGCTGACGGCACTATATCTTGCCTCGATCTCGGTGAGAAGGCAGCGAGCGTCCTGTGGTGCATCGCGACAGCCCATCGAGGTGCGGTTTGTGCGGTGTCGTCGTCGGAGCACTACATTTTGTCCGCCGGGTCCGACGGGGCAACCCGGGTTTGGGCTGCGAAGTCCAGGGAGTGCGTGGCTGTGGTCGAGGCGCACGCCAAAAAAGTGACCGCGGTGCTGCCGGACGCGACGTCCGCCCGCATCCTGCACAGCTGCTCACTGGACAAGACGGTGATGACGTTCGACCTCGCGCAGCAGTGCGGGTTGCCCAACCGGCAGGGGCCCAAACGGCTCGTGTATAAAACCGAGCCGGAGTCGTCGGGGTTCGTCGCCCTCGCCCAGAAGACTACGGGGGAACGCGAGCTCGTGCTCGCAACTGCGGACGGGTCGGTCTTGTATGCCGTTGTCCTCGTCTCCAGTTTCAATTTCTTTCGAGACATTGCAATGTGTTCCCAAAATGTAAGCCTGAGTTTGTAGGAAATACTTGAGGAGGCTGCCAGCTGCAAAAGATCAAAGGAGGTAATGTGCTGTAGCCCACGCGAAACACAGGTGAATCTGGGTTTAGTGGCGTGCGTAAGCGTTCAACAAAAAAGACCCACTTTGTAGCTGTATTGTTTCTCCCCCCTCTAGCCTCCTTCGAAGTAAGCACAAGGCAGCCCCCCGAGTATTTTAACCTGATGACCGCGCCCACATGTGGACCACACGTATTTTCTCTGAGGCCGAAAACGGAGCGCAAGCCCTGTTCTGACCCCAGGTCAGATGCGGGGGACGCCCGGAAGCACGACAGAAGTGCTCAAAGGTGGCAAGTAATGGGCGTTTTGTGCCAGCCGCAAAGATGGGCTCGATGTGGCTGATTTCGAATGCGGCCTCGACGCTCGGCTTTCTAAACCCGTCCGTGGCCATTTTTGACCCGAAAACACCTCAGAAGACCCTCACGACAAGGAAGAATTCTCCGTCGGCTAGAAAAGGGGGAAAACAAGGGTCTAACGTACGATGGAGTAGCCCCCCGAGATAGCCACCATTGTGTGAGAGAATAGGCTATCCCAGGAGGTCACTCCACCAGACCCAAAAAGATTTTCCCCGCCAGCCAGCCCAAAGGAACCTGAAGTTCGTTCGTAATGCCTAGCGGAATTCCCTCGATGAATCGCAAGACCCTCAGGGCACCTTGAAAGACCCCCCGTGCCGGACGTTGTCCGCCAAACTCTACATTCCATTGTTCTATAATCTGGATGCAGATCCGGACGCGGTAATAAAAACGCATTTGGAATGATTGCCCAAGACTAAATTCAAAGCGAATTTCTTCTTGGTGTCGGTCGCAACACTTACAAACATGGCTAGCCGTATGTAAGCATACCTACTACCCACATACCACCCGCCTCACAGCCTCAATGGTCAACCGGAGACCCTAAAACACCGAACCTCTGAACCACAATAAACGCTAGATTATGTTGTATACGCACCTGCTTTTGTAGGGAAGTACTGGAGAAGGCTGCGTTGCGGAGTCTCAAACGAGGTAATGTTCCGTAGCCCACACGAAGCACGGTTAAATCTGTGTTTAGTGGCGGGCGGGCGTAAGACAAAAAAGACCCACTTTGTGGTTGTATTGTTTGGGCGAGACTTGGGTACGTGCCTCGTGTGGGGCAGGTGAGCCGGTGACCCGCTTTGAGAACTCTTGGGGTCTAGCATGTGTGCCGTTTATGCGGGATACATGTCGGTTTCGTACTTATGAAACCTTGTACCACTGCGTCTTGCGAGCAACCTTTTGCCGGAACACAGCAAACTCCATTCAGGATGTACGATATCGACTACGCGCAGCCTGTGTGTTCTGTGGCGGAGGTGCCTAAAATCCACATCAACACGATGTCTTTGGACCCGGCCTCGTCAGCAATCGCCGTCGGGCGGCAAGACGGCAGCATCCTTGTCTACCGCATACCGGGCGACCAGCCGGAGGCACACCTGACGGCGTACGCAGCTGCCCACTCGACAGCTGTCTTGAAGCTCGTGTGGAGCCACGACGGGAAGCAGCTTATATCCACCGGGTCCGATGGCGAGGTCTACGTATGGAACTACTACCTGTAGCGCGCCTTTGAGACTGCGCGTGGTGCTACGTATTTTCGCCGTGCCTTCGACCTGTGGCTTACACGTGGCGCATCAAAACGGCAGACGGTGACATCTCAGCCAAATGGACAGGACCGCTCCTGATGCTCTCACTTTGGCTTGTGGGTTAGACCGCAGCAGGCATAGCAGGAGGGGAAGAAAAAGTGTGCCGACTCGTGTGAAACCTAATGACGTCCACACCTGACGCACTCTCTCGTGTCTTGGTACGGTCGTGTAGCTTAGACGGGAAGTTGGTGTGTATCCGGTGGTGAACACACGCACTCTGTTCTACCTCTTCGCTCCTGACCGCCTCAATCTTGGTGTTTTCCGCTCAAGCAACCACGCATCAGCACTTCTACTACATTTTGCGCCTGTCTGACTACGCACTGTGTCCTTCCTCGACCTTGGACCGAGCGTGGCGTCAACGGAAGCGATACAGCACTTCAGAGAACAGTTGATCAATGCACATAATCACCAGTCAGATGCATCCTGATGCGTGCAACCCTGTTCGTTCGCTGAGAACGAGCACGCCAGCTAGTAGCATCTGTTAGGTTGCAGACGGTGCAGGTTGCCACCTGCACCGTTCTACCTGCTCTTTCGTAGCTGAGACCAGCACAACTAGCAGCACCGGTCCACTGCACCGTTTTACTTACTCCTGATGCATGCGGCCCTGATGGGGCTTGCCAGCTCGTAGCACGTATCAGATGACACACCTCCACCGTTCTACCTGCTCCACCACCGAACACACCTTCACATTGATGCACATGGCCTTGTTTCTTTGCTGGACGAGACATAGCAACCCTTCAGAAGGCACGCTGCCGTGTGTCTTCGGTGAGATTGGACATTGCTACTGGCACCTGTCAGACACATCGGTTCTACCTGCTCCATGCGGGCTCTGTTTTATTACAGAACACACCTTCACATTGATGCACATGGCCTTGTTTCTTTGCTGGACGAGACATAGCAACCCTTCAGAAGGCACGCTGCCGTGTGTCTTCGGTGAGATTGGACACTGCTACTGGCACCTGCCAGCCACATCGGTTCTACCTGTGTTCGCCCCTGATCGATCCGACCTCGGAACGAACTGAAGAGGAACGATGTCACACGCGCCCGTACTACCGACGTCCGCTTCGGCGATGAGCTGGCGGTGCAAAAGGCAACAACGAACAAACTACTGTGCCCCTATCCCAGCGAGCAACGCACGTCCTTGCGTTGATTTGTGTTTAAAAAAGCGCGACTCCCCTCGGGAGGAAGGCGATTGATGTTAATTTGTGAAATACCTTCTCATTTGGCGCCCTTCTTTTCCCTTCTTTGCAAGTTCCGCCCCTGCGAAGGCGTGCTGCGGGTCCAGCCCTTCCTATTAGACCGTGATGTACTGCGGTGTACGGTGAAGGCTTTGAAATTAAGAGTGCAGCATGTCTGTAGTGGTGACGTGCATTAGTCACTGGGCGAGTGGCTACCTCTGTTTTCGTAACTACGTGGTGTACAGCTACGGTGCATCCACGTCGTAGTGCATCAGCAGCATCGTAGCATGCGGCGTAGCATCTCCGCAGGTGTAGTGCGTCTACTAGCAGTGGGCAAGAGGCCACCGCAACAATGCCGATATCAACGCGGCCGACAACGCAGCAACCGAGGCGTACCGGAGCCGACGCACCTTCAGTGTAGAATGGTGCTGCAGCAAGGCCGAGGTCGCGAGGCCCTGTCAGTGCCAACAGGAAGACAATTTGGACGACCTGAAATGAGACTCACAGGAACACCTGACAGTCCAAAGCGCTGCCAGCAAAAAAAAAAAGCCTTCGGGGGAGGGGAGACACAGGTGCATCTGTGATGAGCGATAGCGAATCGGACGAGGGCTTGGAACTGCCGTCGTTCAGCTTGAAGCAAGATGTCAGCGCCGCGGAGAAGCAGGTCGACGAGCTGTACAAGAAGCCGGCCGCGCTCCGGGACGCGTTGAAGGTCCCCCTGCAGGACAGGGACGGTGATGCCGATTGCGCCGACAGCATCCAGGAGAAGCTGGCCGAGATCAGGGAGAAGCTGGGTGAAAAACGGCCGTCCGCCTGGCGCGCCGCCGCCGGCTGGAATTCTGTGATTTTTTTTCTGCTGGAAAATAGGTGGATCGCCCCACCGCATCCCAACTGAAATTCGACTCACAGGAACACCTGACAGTCCAAAGCGCTGCCAGCAAAAAAAAAAGCCTTCGGGGGAGGGGAGACACAGGTGCATCTGTGATGAGCGATAGCGAATCGGACGAGGGCTTGGAACTGCCGTCGTTCAGCTTGAAGCAAGATGTCAGCGCCGCGGAGAAGCAGGTCGACGAGCTTTACAAGAAGGCGGCCGCGCTCCGGGACGCGTTGAAGGTCCCCCTGCAGGACAGGGACGGTGATGCCGATTGCGCCGACAGCATCCAGGAGAAGCTGGCCGAGATCAGGGAGAAGCTGGGCGAAAAACGGCAGTCCGCCTGGCGCGCCGCCGCCGGCTGGAATTCTGTGATTTTTTTGTGTCTAACAAATGCAGTTTGTCAAGAACAAAAACAGACCGATGGCAGCGTACTATCCTCACTCCCGTTAGATGAACAAATCAGGTTTGAAGGAAGTGCGCACAAACAAATAGGTGGATCGCCCCACCGCATCCCAACTGAAATTCGACTCAGAGGAACACCTGACAGTCCAAGGCGCTGCCAGCAAAAAAAAGCCTTCGGGGGAGGGGAGACACAGGGCAGGCAGGGTGCATCTGTGATGAGCGATAGCGAATCGGACGAGGGCTTGGCACTGCCGTCGTTCAGCTTGAAGCAAGATGTCAGCGCCGCGGAGAAGCAGGTCGACGAGCTGACAAGAAGGCGGCCGCGCTCCGGGACGCGTTGAAGGTTCCCCTGCAGGACAGGGACGGTGATGCCGATTGCGCCGACAGCATCCAGGAGAAGCTGGCCGAGATCAGGGAGAAGCTGGGCGAAAAACGGCCGTCCGCCTGGCGCGCCGCCGCCGGCTGGAATTCTGTGATTTTTTTTGTATAAGCACCTGCTTACTAACAAATGCAGTTTGTCAAGAACAAAAACAGACCGATGGCAGCGTACTATCCTCACTCCCGTTAGGTGAACAAATCAGGTTTGAAGGAAGTGCGCACAAACAAATAGGTGGATCGCCCCACCGCATCCCAACTGAAATTTGACTCACAGGAACACCTGACAGTCCAAAGCGCTGCCAGCAAAAAAAAAGCCTTCGGGGGAGGGGAGACACAGGGCAGGCAGGGTGCATCTGTGATGAGCGATAGCGAATCGGACGAGGGCTTGGAACTGCCGTCGTTCAGCTTGAAGCAAGATGTCAGCGCCGCGGAGAAGCAGGTCGACGAGCTTTACAAGAAGGCGGCCGCGCTCCGGGACGCGTTGAAGGTCCCCCTGCAGGACAGGGACGGTGATGCCGATTGCGCCGACAGCATCCAGGAGAAGCTGGCCGAGATCAGGGAGAAGCTGAGTGAAAAACGGCCGTCCGCCTGGCGCGCCGCCGCCGGCGCGTCGAATACCGCCGCCGCCCCGTGCTCGCCGGTCGCATCCGACGCCGGAGACGCGGACGGGCGGTCCTCGACACCTGTCATCCGGGCAAACACGATCACTGACCTTGAGCTAGAGCTCGCGGGGCTCAACAGCAAGCGGAAGACCCGCGAGGCGGTCGCCCGCAACCAAGCTGCCGCCGACAAAGCCGGCGCATGCAGCCAGAAGTCGCATCTCGAGAAGAACCTCGAGGTAAAAAAAAAAAAAAAAGAATCCCAACCCGACAACTTCCGCCGGTAGAGTAAACCTGCCTAGAGAAATCAACTGCCTTCGGGTGCGCTGGGGGCGATGCCCCCCAGACCCCCCTCTGTTACAATTTATCTTAACCGTTTCGTCTGCTTCTTATCGCCAACACTGAGGTTGGGCTGGCTGGGTTGTTGGGCTGGCCTGGCATGCTAGTGCTTGCCTGTTGACTACCAATTCTAATCAATTTTGGATTCGGGACGGGGTAGACATCGTGACATGCCACAGCCAGTAGTAAGGACAGGCCATCAGGAGGAGGATGTACGTATACGAACGTGTCAGCATGGTTGTTCACAGCAATCACTCCTGCTTTATGGCCGACTACAATCATGGCTTCGGTGGTGCAGCTGCCACTCGCCTTGCAGCACGAGAGGACTAGTTGCTTGAGCTTGTTCCGGTACTGTTTATCGAGTCGTAGACCCGGTTGGAGACACGGTCCTGGGGGGGTGAGTTTGGAAAAGTTACAGAACACAACGCCCGCAAACCTCAGATGATCGTCGAAATGAAGGAAGAAGAGATCGACCTGCTCCGGTTCAAGGTCGACGAACTCAGCGCGAAGCTTCAAAAGCTGGAGGAAGCTGCCAAAGGAGGTATTCCTCATTTCTCTTATACAAGCGCCTGCTTGGAAGGAAATGCTCGACAAAAGCTGCCAGACAAAGAGCCGAAGGGATCCCAAGTGCTGTAACTACCGAACCACGTGTTGAACGGGCGTGAAGTCATGCGGGTCTTCCCCTACACGACAAGACACACAAACACAACAGGTCAAAGTCCTGAATGACCTCCCTTCCATTCGGATTCAAAGCAGCTACGCCGAGTATTTCTTTGGAAAAAAACGACAAAGCGATGTCGCTTAAAAAGTGGACTGCGACTTGGGGAAAAAAAACGATAAGTGATGATACTACAAAAAAGTGGACTGCGACAAAGTGGAGTCTGGTACTTGCTTTGCCGCCGATCCTCTTTGGTGCAGCACGCCCGCTTTTCTGGTGTGACTCGGACACACCCACTTCATAAACCACGGTTTCCTGTGGGACGTGCAGAGCCCACGCCTGCGCCGTTGTTCTCCGGATTCTCCGGGTTTCCGGAAGGTGGCGCTCCAGCGAGAACACACACGGGAAAACATGGAGCATGCACGTCATTCCTTCGCAGTAAACAGCACCTCCCTAGCACGGATGCACACCAGCGAGGAAGGGAAAGGGCGCGAAGCGACCGCGCGAAGACGATGGTTCGAATCAGTGCAAACGCCAGCAGCACGATACGACACAATCGAAGAGGTAGTCACTTAGTGACTAATGCAGGCTATCGCTACAGATCCTCTGCATTCGACAGCGTCTTCTCGATGACGAACACCATCGAGAAAATACGCTGCGCCACCATGGATCCGCAGACATTCGGCAGCCGACTGTTTCTGCGGATGCATGGTGGTGGCACTTTTTTGCCGCCGACGACGACGACAACGACGCCGACGATGACTACCTGGGAACTCCCCGTGCATTGTGTGAGGGCAGACCTTCATCAGGCAGTATTCTGCCCAAAACATCAAACTACGGTTCTCTCACCCCTACCCATACATGTAACCCCCGACGGGGGAACCGTTCCCCGACGGGGGTTCACGGGGGGGAAAACGGGGGATTTTCACCCCCGTAACCGGGGGCCGTATACGGTAACCCCCCGTGAAACCCCCGTGACACCCCCGTCTGGGGTATTCTGGGTACCCTATGGGTGGAAGATAGCCAGAACCAGCGCGAGGGTCTTGGCAAGCTCCTCCTGCTGAGACCTGTAGCGCTGTTGGCCCGTTGGGGCGTGGAAATCATCCTTCTGCTGCACCGAAGTGGAATCCCCAACTCAGCGGACGAAGTGGAACCCCCAACTCCCCAAACATAGTGGTGCCCTCAACTCCGCAAACGGACCTGGGCAGAGAGAACAGGAACGTGCAAATTTGACGGGAGGTGCATCAGATTGAGCAAGGAGTCCGAAGGACAGACAGGACAGAAGTCGGAAACCGGTCCACCCACCGATGCAATCGACTGTTTTCGACAGTTATTGTTTAAGTTAGAGTGCAAAGAATCTGTGGCAAGCATCTGCATCGCCGGTTCGCGGTTACCTCTTCGCATGTGACACGGCCCTCCCTTGAACCGAACTTGGGGCTAGGGGCACGTGGGGAGGACTTTGTCGACGATACCGAGATGGGAGGCGCACCTTCGGCCATCAGGGAACAGCCGAGTACCTTAGAACGGGCCAACATCACCGTGTTTTGATTATTTTGCCGATGCATACACACATGCCTGCACAGCTCTCTTCCACAGCCGCCTGACAACGTTGCCGCACAAAACCTTTCACTCTAAAATGAGCACACATCAGGCATCTAAAGCGAACCTCGAAGCCCCGTGTTCCCGTCTTTCCCCCGTCGCGCCCCCAGTTGCACCCCCGTCGGGGGATTTTCCAACAGGGTTTGTGGTGGAAATCCCCCGTGACCCCGTTTTCCCCCGCCGGGGGCCGAGCCCGGAACCCCCCGTGTTACATGTATGGCTACCCCTTCTCCTGCACTTGTGTTCATGCGCCGTAACACGATTGGCAGCCCCTGAGCACCGTGGCAGCGACAAACCCGTCGTGCTCTTCGACATGTGCCATCTTGGAGGGCGAGTGAGGCGAGTCGAAGGGTGATTTGGACGAGTCTGGGCGTCAAAAGGGCTCTCGAGGGCCTTAGGGCGAGTCTGGGGCGAGTGAGGCGAGTCGAAGGGTGAGTTGGAAGAGTCTGGGCGTCAAAAGGGCTCTCGAGGGCCTTAGGGCGAGTCTGGGGCGAGTGAGGCGAGTCGAAGGGTGAGTTGGACGAGTCTGGGCGTCAAAAGGGCTCTCGAGGGCCTTAGGGCGAGTCTGGGGCGAGTGAGGCGAGTCGAAGGGTGAGTTGGAAGAGTCTGGGCGTCAAAAGGGCTCTCGAGGGCCTTAGGGCGAGTCTGGGGCGAGTGAGGCGAGTCGAAGGGTGAGTTGGAAGAGTCTGGGCGTCAAAAGGGCTCTCGAGGGCCTTAGGGCGAGTCTGGGGCGAGTGAGGCGAGTCGAAGGGTGAGTTGGAAGAGTCTGGGCGTCAAAAGGGCTCTCGAGGGCCTTAGGGCGAGTCTGGGGCAGGTCGCGACTCGCCCGCCACCTATGCCTAGCGGGTTTCACCGTCGGCACATGAACGTGACCTTTTTCCGGTGTCACCCAATATCATCAAGTGAACGAGTCATATTGGAGTACGTGTGCTGGAAGTCGAAGGTGATGACCGCAGACAACAACACCGCCCTCGCCTTCAGTGAGTCCGTCGCCGGAGTCACTACTTTGGCGTCGTCCAAGGCTGGCCTTGCAGCCGTAGCGGAAGATCTCTCGTTGAGGCTTCCCAGAAGCAAAAGAAGCGAAGACAAACGGAGGGTGTAGCTTTCATGGATGTAGGAAAACACGAATCCTGCACCATGCTTCCATGTCACGTGCATGCGCCCACTGCAGCCCTGTCGTGTTCCCATCTGGGTCGTTCTCGCTTTCATGCTTCCATATCCCGCAGACCTGACTGCTAGTGCAGCCCACAATTGGGTATCCAGGTACCGCGAGGGCGTATTCGGCGACAAATGGGTGAAATCTTTTTGGCAATCCACAATGTGCTACAATGTGCGAGTACAAACGTGCCAAAAATTTCTGCCTCCCCAAAGGTTGCATACCAGTTACTGTCAATTACCTGGCAGTTACTGTCAAAAACAGGCACCAAGAACACGTCTGTATCTGATGTCACTAGCGCAAGGGAATGTTGAGTGACTGCCTTTACTCGGGGAAACGAGCTTGGCGACGTCACCGGGGGTTAGGGAGGGTGGGAAACTTACTTTGTAACTAACCAACACCCTGCAGGCTGCGCGAAGTTCTCTTATCGCGATGCAGATTATCGCCTCAGATTCTTTGCATTCTAACCCAACTCTTATCGAGTGCATCAACTCCCTCAGTGAAACTGTGACAAGTGTAAACACGCAACGCAGGATCGAAAGCCGCCCATCAAGATCCGACGCAGACCAGCCAAGCGGACGTGTCGAAGTTGAAGGACCAGTTGTCGGCGCGGGACATCGAGATCGAAATCATGAGCCAAAAACTGGCCGAGTCGCACGAGTCGGTCGCGAAGAAGTTCAAGACCGAATTGCAAGCGCTGCGCATCGAGAACGAAGACTTGCGCAACGAGCGCGAAGGGCTCGATCGGCAAGTCATCGAGCTCCGTTTGGACAAGGAGGAGGCTGAGGTCTGTGCCCCCCGTTTCGCGCAAACCTTCGGAAGGAAATTTCGCGCGGCGGATTTTTCTCATGAGCGCAAGCGTGCGGAGGCAAGTTTCCCGAGGGCGTTTAAAGGTTTCCCCCAGTGCAAACCGCGACGGAAAATTCAATCACCGCTAGCAATCTCCTTCGCAGTTTTTCCGCACGATTTTGGCATTTTGCAGAGAAAGAACACTAAAAGAACGATACCGAATTGCTTGCTTTAACTTTGAAGGCCCTCGTACCAGCGCCACACACAAGCCCAGGAAATGCCTGATCCTCCGGCTTCGCATCCTGAACCCCTGCAACCACCAGAATCTTCAGCCCCGCCAGGAACAGATCTACCAGATCCTGTGGAACCCCAGTCCCCACCAGCTGCGCAAGTTCATCCTCCCTTGGGGGAGCCTGAGCTTCCCCCGAACTCCCCATCTTCCCCGCATGATGCATCCGTGCTTCCATCGGTTGGATGTACGTTTGCAGGGCGAAATGCATTCCAGACTGCGGTGATTGAGGCTTGCCTCAAGCAGAACCGGGGCAACATTCACCGCGAGCTGCACCGGGAGAAAGCGTGCAAAGCGGTGCAAAGCGGTGATGCCTGCCCTTTCCAGTGCAACGCTAGAGAAAGCGAGGATGGGGTGTTCACCATCAGTGCGAGTCTAGCACACACGTGCTCGGCCGCAAGCGACTCCGTGGGCCTCGGTGGGCTTGCAAACTGACTGGCTGACTACCACCATCCAGCCGTGGCTCGTCCAGGTGCCAAAGTTATCTTCTGCTGCCATTGTGGCGCGTGCAAAGTCAGACTTCTCCGTCGACATTAGCACGTACGTGGCACTTCAGGCCCGCAGGCGAGCTGTTGATCAGAACAGCATTGCTGGAGAGGATACATACGGCCTGCTACGGTCGTACTTTGCGTCCGTCGAGAAAGAGGACCCGGCGGCTTCCTGCCGCGTGGTTGAAGACAAGGCGGGCCGCTTCAAGTACGCCTTCGCCGCGCACGGTGCGTGTGTTGCCGCACTGCCTCATATGTGTCCGATCGTAATCGTGGACGCCGCGCACCTGAAGCACACAGGAGGGCTCTTGTTCTGTGCTGTCGGGTTTGACGGCGAGGAGAACACGGTCCCTATCGCCCACGCAATCGGATTAGCCGAAGACACAGAGAACTGGACGATGTTTTTCGTGGACCTTGGCGGTTTCGTGGACCGGTGCATTGCCCACAAAGGCCGTTGATGTCAGACTGCATTGCAATTTGTTGACCCAAATATGCACAAAATTCGAGCCAAAAATTGACCCAAATATTGCTCAAAATGTTTGACTCAAAAGTAACCCGAAAATTTACCCAAAAGTTCGACCCAAGTTTTTGGAAAATCTGACCCAAAAATTCGGCCAAAAATAGTGACACAAGAAATTTGTCCAGAAATTATACCCAAGAAGCACCCCTGGCCGGATAAGCAACTATCGAAACATTGCTGGCCATATATGCAGTTTTCTGAAACATTGCTGGCCATATAAGCAATTTTGAAACATTGCTGGCCATATAAGCAATTTCCTGAAACATAGCTGGCCATATAAGCAATTCTGAAACATTGCTGGCCATATAAGCAACTTCTGAAACATTGCTGGCCATATAAGCAATTCTGAAACATTGCTGGCCATATAAGCAGCTTTCTGAAACATTGCTGGCCATATAAGCAATTTTGAAACATTGCTGGCCATATAAGCAATTTTGAAACCTTGCTGGCCATATAAGCAAGTTTCTGAAACATTGCTGGCCATATAAGCACTTTACGCCAAGAAATAATTGGGGTCCATCGGAGGAAAATGTCTATTTTTTACCGGACAAAGTATCAGTCATTTTGTCCCGAGGGCCCCGAGAAATTTTGGACCCAATTTTTTGACCCAAATTTTGGACCCAAATTTTGGACCCAAATTTTGGACCCAAATTTTGGACCCAAATTTTGGACCCAAATTTTGGACCCAAATTTTGGACCCAAATTTTGGACCCAAATTTTGGACCTAAATTTTGGACGGAGCAGGTTTCACCACACCTGACAAGGTTCTTTTCTAGAATCAGGTGTCCATACCAGGGAAATGAACAATAAAACCATCTCCAAAAAGCTCGCAACTTCCTGGCTTTTCACGCCGTAGCAGAACAGGGCATCACAGTTGTTGGGTGATGTTGGCGAGGGGTTCACCGGACACTTGAGAGCTTCGCTACTTCCAGGTTGCAAGCGAATCATAAGCCCACCTACCCCGCATATGGCCGTTGCGTCAGGGGGGGAGTCGTCAACGGGCACCGCACCTTCCCAGCCTTTCGCTGCGTGCAACCCCGAAGCTCAGTGATCAACACTCGAAAACACCACAGTCCGCTCTCCGAGATCAGGAGCAAGAGCGGGAGAAGTTCGCACACGAGGTGAGGGAAGAGGTCAAGCGAACAGAGCGAGCAAGGATTCAAGCCGCGGCGTTGCAGGTACCCTCGCACCCCCCTGTTTTCTAGTTTCATTTCGCTCGTTCACTAGTTGCATTTCGTTCGAAGAATACTTGATGCTAGCATCACGTATGCACGGGAGGCAGTTGTCTAGCCATTCGTCGAACTTTAAGTCGAATATTACCCCCCCGTTCATACCGGAGCAGCATCGAAAGTTCCCATCGAAAAGCATCTAAACTTGGACGACGACTCCAGGCAGTAACTTGTTCTTGGTCGTGGTTGATTCAGTGCAACGCTTGAGCACCGTGTGAGCGAGACTTGGAGCGCGACTCAAAACTGTGCGATTGCCGATCATGTCGGGTACACCAGGAGTGCTTCAAACAGTTCATTGGCTAGTCTGTGTTCACGAGCGATGCCCGAGGCGAAACCCCTGGAGATGCGCACAACAGCAACAAGGTTTGATGCCAGCATGAAACGCGCACTAAGCAATGCTGCCCCTATCACACGAGCACATACACACACAGCTACAAAAAGAGAATCAGAAGAAAACGAGCGAAATCGAGAAGAAGCTCAAAGCTGACGCCGCAGACGAGCGGGAGAAGCTCGAAGAGCGGATCCACGACCTGGAGATGGAAATCACGAATTTGCAGCACCAAATCAGCAGCGGGCACAGCCCCTCGGTATGTGAGACCAAAGCTCTCTACGCACCCGACCCGACCGAAACCACGCTCAAGAAGCGAGGTGAGAGCGACCTGACTCCATTTACGCATACTTTCCACAGAGATAATGAAAGACTTCGTCAGCCGCCCACAGCTAAGCGGCTTTTCCGTGTTTGATCCACGCTGGGAGTTTTTTGGCGACGTCGAAGAGTCCAAAGAAAAGGTTGCTCCTCTTGTGAACCACCTGAAAACAGCACGCGAAGGGTCATCCAACGATGGCTCCGGCGAGGAGGCCACAACGACGGCCGAAGCGCGCGATGTGCTGCGGCGTGCGCGGCGGCGACAGCGGGCGGCACTGCACCAGCCTCGGCTCGAACTGCGCCACCCACTCCCCGCGGCGGCGCTAACGCGTCCATCTGCTGTGACGTAGACACGGAGTGTACAAAGTGCGTTGCTCAGGGTAGTCGAAGGCCTGACATTCACCCTAATGCAACAAATTTACCTACCTGAAAACAGCACAAGCTCTCTCCATGGATGTGTTCTTAGTCACTCCTGACAGTGCTGTGCTTGAGTACCGTGCGAGCGAGTCTTGGAACAGGACTCAACACGGTGACTCAGGTCGCGCCTGCCGATCATGTCGTGTGCTTGCCATTCCAGGCGATGTTCCGCCTGTCCAACGACATTCAGCTGCCGCGGTTGGGTCGAACCTCTGCACTGCAAGATGAACCTCGAAGTCTTGTGCCAGATGGAATAATCTGGCAACCACCCACGCTCTATCTGTCCTCCAAGGAACGAGAGGAATCAGCAACTCCACACTTAGGTAAAACAACTAGTACATACTGACGGGAACATTTCTGGAACAACGGTTGCACATGAAGCGAAAAGTCCATCCATCCACAAATAGCGCTAGAAAGCCAACGAAAAAAGAGCTAGTACAGGAAGCCTCCTGCAGGGCTACCGTGAACGGATTGATTAGTGAAGGCTTCAGTGTACATTTGACCGTTCTCTAAAGGGTCAAATGTTCACTCACCCAAAATCAGCCAAAAACTTCATAATTATTTGACAAGCACCCACTCACCACGCGCACAGCGGATTCTGGAAGCGGATAACACGCCGATGCACGAGAAGCTCCGCGAGCTGCAATCAATCAACCACAAGGAAAAAGCGGAGCGAAGGCGGCTGCAGCTGAAGCTTCTCGACTACACCGGGGCGGTCCGGGTCTATTGCCGGGTACGCCCGACACTCGACTCGGAAACCGGAGAGGGCGCTGCGGTAATTACAGGTGCGCGACCTTGTTTTTGCGTGTGTTATGAGGAATTCAACGACGGATAACACCTGAACGGCCAAAAAAAAGAGACAGCATCCCACACCGCGACCAAAGGGTCGACTCTCCAGGCGCTAGAGCGAATACCTGGGGCGGTGGATCTATTCCAAGCAATCGTACGCCGGGCGGTGATGCCGAACAGGATTCGGGTACAATGCAGGCTGTGCACGCGCGGCGTCCTGATGGAGACGACACAAACCACAACGCAGCCTCTAGTGTTCGGGAGGCCTACCCGCAAGGACTGCCCGGCTTAAAAGACTTGATGGAGGATTTCGCTCTACGACGGCCGCTGGCGTTGAAGTTCGTTGCTGAGCGTGTTAAATCGACGTACGACGATCCGCTAACCAACCGCTGGACTGCTGCCATCTTGAATTACCTGCGTTGAGAGGGAGGGTCAGGCGGAGGGAGGGAGTTTTCTTTTCCTTTTATTTTTTCTGCAGCACCTGCTTTGTAAAGGGGGGGGGGTCGAATAATACCGTAAGCGGGTTTAATACGAAACGTGTAAATGTTTCTTAGCTACTTTTTTGGCCAAAGTGTTTCTTAATTAACACGTTTCGTACTAAAAACAAGGGGTCTGACGTACTTAGTGAAATTTGAAACCCCATGATGATCCCCCATTTTGGTTCCCGACAATCTTTGGTGTATCGAGCCTTTGAGCAGGAAAAACGTACCGCGGTCAGAGTATTAGCGACAAGACATCACGATGACAGCAATTGCAGAGCGTTCTGGCACTTGTGAATGAAGACGACAGGCGTGGGCGGGATCACCAACGGCTCTGGGATGCAGTCTGTGAACTGCAGCGCCGCAAACAAGGAATGGTAACCGCAGCTCCAATCGTCTTGTTGACATCCTCGAGCGTCCGTCTCAATGAACCAAGAGTCGGTGTCGGCGGAAAAGACCGTTGCAAGGTGGCTGACTATCTTGCTTCCGCAAAAGTCAGAAAGCGAGCAAGATACAACGCATCTTCGGAGCGACCGGTCGGTTGTTACAAGCATCCAGTGCCAACCACGAGTTCCTGACACGCTAGTGTTTACGAAGGTGTTCATTAGGCGGGCACGCGTCAGTGATGACAGGGTAAGCCGGTCGTATGGAAGGGCAGCGCAAGCAAAGGCGGAGTTGTCCTTAAAGAAGGAGTAAAGCCTCTCCAGGTGATTGCCATCCAGCTTCTTCTCGTGCTCGCCAGCCCCAAGACTAGCATGAACCGCATCCACCTCCACAGCAACGCATTCATCGTTTGCCAGTTCTTCAAGCTCTTGGTCAAAATCAGCGAAGTCAGAATCGTTGATGCAATCTGCGCATTCACTCAGTACGAGACATTCATTGAAATTGCGAAGGAGTTCGGCGAGAACGTTGTCCCCGCAACCGGTGGCCTGGGGGCTGTCTTCAACGAAACCTTGGTCGGCTCCATCTCCTGTTGGATCGGAAACTTTCTCTTCCAGTAAATTTGCGTCACTCAACCCGGTCACCACGAAACTCGCCCGGATGCTCTCGGGTTTCACTTTCGACAACGCCGTCTTTAGCCACTTCAGATGTCGTCTACGCAGAGATTTTGCGCGGAGGTCGAGACGCGCCATCATCTTCAGCATCTCACCTTCCACAACAGACGTGTGTTCTTCAGCAGACACGGTGACAAGGGAAGCAAAATGAGCCCCGTCGAACAAGACAACCAGTGAGCTTTGCCGGCACCCGGACTTCAAGTGTTCAGCAGCAGAGAAGGTGCACGTTTCGTGCAAGCGCACTTTCACCCCAAATAGACGCAGCACTACTTCATTGAGAACGAGCGCGACTAATACATCAAGATGATGTTTTTCTTCAAATTCAGACGACGCGGGGGTCTTCGCAAATTCGGCTATCAATTCTACAATTGTCGCACGAGTCCTTGTGACGTTGGTGTCGCTTAATGCAGCGAGATCGGCTTCTGTGCACTTGCTGAGCAGTTGCTTAGCTGTTTCATGCGTTGGTTTATCGCTGGCCTCCTGAACGCACTTTCCGCTGGCAGCCAGCCAGATGCTTTGATAGGCGAACCACCCACAAGCGTGCGCCTCTTGCTGTCTCCACCATTCCGGAGCGAAGTGCAGGTCGCCAGCTGCCCCTGCTGCTTCGGACAACGAGACCGTCATACTGCTACGCTCCCCGAGACTGTCGTAGAGGATGACACTGTGCTTCGTCTTTGAGTGCGCGACTTCACGAAAGAGCACGGGTGTGGGGACAACGGATACACTTTGAAGACGTTGGATGTCCTCAGCAGCGTCACCGTCGTTAACACTCTCCACGTCTTTTGTAGCCTTCTTATGCTTCTTGTCTTTCTTGTATTTTTTGTTCTTCATCAGGTTCTTCGCGTTCTTTGCATTTGCTTGTTTCATCAACTTGAGCACACTGTCGCTGTACCAAGTTGAGTACTCGTCCCGCAAGCTCCGCTTCAGAACACCGTTTAGACCAACATCCAACGGCTGCAACCTTCCTGTCCAGCCAGCCGGAATGCAGACTGTTGCGATGCGATTGTGCACAAGTAGTTCCTTGATACTTTGTGTGTGCTGGGCAGAGAAACGATCGAGGATAAGGAGGCCCCACTCTGTCTCTCCTCTCCGTGTGTTCATCGCCGGCAGCAGCACGTCATTTACCCACACCTTCGTGGTTTGTTCGTTTGCCCATCTGTTAGGATTGGCGACAAAAGACCACCCGTCTGGTCTTTTTGCCTCCGGTGGAAGAACCCTGCTGGTTTTCCCGCCGTAGATCAACTGCGGGGGTAGCAGCTCCCCTGTTGCAAAGGCCGCAAACAGACCTGTGATCGACCGTTTGTCGTTCAGGTTTGTTAGGGCCACTCGCTTGCTGCCCACCGGCGCGTAGGTCTTCTTGGGTGCTGGCAGGAGTTGCAACAGTGTGTGGTCGGCGTTTACTACCCTTTCTAAGGGGATGTCGTGGAGCTTCCTTGCACTCTGTACTTCTGCAACGAATTCTGCACGAGCTTCCAGGAAGGGTCGCGTTGTGGTGGCCACTGCTGTTGTTGCAGCTCTCATGGACCAGCCCAACCGTCGCATCCATGCACGCGCCCACTCC
Source organism: Diplonema papillatum (assembly GCA_030068145.1). Taxonomy (NCBI): domain Eukaryota; phylum Euglenozoa; class Diplonemea; order Diplonemida; family Diplonemidae; genus Diplonema; species Diplonema papillatum. The sequence goes on from JAPJBO010000112.1 coordinate 52,478, forward strand.
TTGTTCAGCGTGGTGGCGTCGTGAATGCGCTCGCTTTCATCACTAGCTTTCACCATGCCTCTAGCTGTTGCTGACACGGTTTGTGCCGTCACAGCGCCACCTGATGACCTAGCAGAGCGGATGATGCTGAGCACCTTGTTTTCTTCTGTGGGTGACAGTGTGCACTTCCTCCCTCGTTTGACTTCCCGGAAATGGCTCTCGCTTTCCTCAACATGCAGCCCCATCTTCCGCTTTGCTACGCGCTCTTGTATTGCTTCTTTGTATTCGGAAAAGGCTCGAGACGCCATGGTTTGGTTGAGCTGTTTCGTATGTCCTTGGAGAGGACTGTTCCACCACTTGACAGTGTCTCGCACCCCCTTTTCTGCAACAATCTCAGCAATGCGTTCTTTCTCGTCAGCGTTCCACGTCGCTCTCGTTGTTTTCTTTGTCGGCAACTCCTTCGCGACTTCCTTTGCAACCGCATCACCTGCTACCTGTTGTGCTGAGCGGGCAAAGATTGTCGAATCTGCTTCGCATGGGGTGAAGGGCTGACGCGGGCGAAGAAATCGGTGCATTTTTTTGACTGGTTCAAATTTTCTGTCAATTTTTCTGCATCCTTTTTTTTATTGTCGAGCCCCAGTTTACTCTAAGTACAAACCCCTTCAAAACCCCTATGGAAGTGCAGTTTTTAATACGAAACGTGTTAATGTTTCCTAGCTTCAGATCCGGGGTGTTTCTTAATTAAAACGTTTCGTATTAAAACCGTTTCGTACTATACACGTTTCATATTAAACCCGCTTACGGTAACAGTTATTTGACACACGTCTGGTTGTCTAAAAACACTACTACTATTTGATCCTGCTACTGTCCGGCTACCTGGAACTTTTGTTTATTATTCGACAAATTGAATAGTAACACAGTGTTATTATTCGACCCCCCCCTTTAGGAAATACTTGAGGAGGCTGCCAGCTGCAAAAGATCAAAGGAGGTAAAAGTGCTGTAGCCCACACGAAACACAGGTGAATCTGGGTTTAGTGGCGGGCGTAAGCGTTCAACGAAAAAGACCCATTTTGTAGCTGTATTGTTTCTCCCCCTCTAGCCTCCTTCGAAGTAAGCACAAGGCAGCCTCCTTTTGGTTTCGGCATAAAAAGGACCGGTTAGGACGCTAAGAGTGGGGGAGGACGCATATCAATAAAATGAAAGTATGACAAAGAGAGCGAAAGAGAAAATAAATAGCCGAAAGGGCGGCCATCATCTTGGACCCAAGCAAAGCTCCGGACGGGGGAGACCCTGCCTGAAGGAACCAACCACCCCCGGGTGGGCTAGTCTGACACGAGTTGTCAACAGGAAAAAAAAAAAAAAAAAATCGGCCGTCCGGCAATGCAAGCAGAAGCGGGCCGCCTAGCGGCACGCGATGGGCTCTCTCTCCGTCAGTGGGGTAAAACCAACCTGTCTGACGACGGTCTAAACCCAGCTCACGTTCCCTGTTAGTGGGTGAACAATCCATATCCCTTAGACAATTCTGCTTGTCTAGGTCAGGAAGAGCCGACATCGAAGCATCAAAAAGCATCGCTCTAAACGCTTGGCTGGGAAAGGGGAAAGGGGAGTCCAAACCGACAGAGGGAGAGGGAACCAGCCTGGATGTTTCCGTATTACGCCTGTCCAATTTCGTGAAGAGTGGAACTAGGAGGCATCGCGTATGTCAAATGGTGGAACTCGCTCAATCACGCTGGTCTGTCGGAGGCTCCGATGTGAACTGGAGATAATAATTCCGTTCATCCGGTCCTCTCAATCTCTAAGTGCTCTCGTAAAAGCATAGGCCACCCTCGCGTATATGTACGGTCACAATCAGTCCCGGACATGGTTAGCCTATACTAATAATCGAAGTGTGCACCAAAGAAACAACCCACACCCACATTGCCCTCACGTGCTCTGAAAGAGCCCATTTAGCAAAGACCGCCGGGGAGACCTTAAAAGCCCGGGATCTCAAGCGAACAATAACTCTAAAACGCGTCAGGGGACTCCACAAGGTTTCGCAACGGAGTGTCTCACCCGAAACGAGCAGCACCCTCTCACTTTTCTCAGCCCTCTCAACCCCCTCCTTACCGGAGCCTCTACGGTCAACCGGAGACTTTAGAACACCGACCTTCTAATCCACAAATAATGCTAAAACGGACCTCACCGCGCAGCATTTTCCGAGGAAAATACGATATCCGTCACGAGCGATGGCGTGGGGACGTCATTCGAGCTGCACAGCGTGTTTCGCCCGACGAGCGACCAACAGGCCGTGTTCAACGAGCTGAAAGCCAGCGTCTCGTTGGTCTTCGACGGGTACCAGCAGAGCTTCGTGACCTTCGGCGCCGCCGGCACCGGCAAGTCACACACCGTGCATGGGACTGCCGACGATGGCGGGCTGCTTCCCGTATGTCCTCCATTTTGCAAAGAATTATCATTCTTCGCAGTCGGTCTGACTCAGACTGACTCGGACCGGAGTTTTTCGTACTTTTTTTGTATAAACACCTTCTTTGTAGTGCTTGAGGAGACTGCCAGTTGCGATAGATCAAAGGAGGTAAATGTGCTGTAGCCCACACGAAACACAGGTAAATCTGGGTTTAGTGGCGGGCGTAAGCGTTCAACAAAAACAGAAAAAAGTCAGACGGCCGTCTGACTCGGACCGAGTCTGAAAGAAGTACAAAAAAAGTACGAAAAAAGTCAGACGAGCCGTCCGTTCATTTTTGTGGGATATTTCCGGTTGTTTTTCTGGGTTGACTTGGGTGATGAACGAAGAGGTGACCGGCGCAGTGCACATCCATTGCGCTGTCCTCATCCAGAGTCCATATCTGGGCCTAGGCCCAGCGGGTGGCCACAAAACTCTTGGCACGGGATGGGCTGAAACCTCGAGAAAGTGAAAAGGAAAACCCCGGGCAATGTGACTGGAACAGATTAAAACTCGAGACAGGTACTGGGGGCCCGCTTCCAAACTTTTTCCGCCACATTTCCGCACGGCAGAAGTGGCAGCGTGGCACCTAGTGGTGATCAGGTGTAATGGGCCCAGCGGTGCTGAGCACCGAAGAAATTCCCGTGTAGTGTCGCGTGCCAGGTGTGGTAGAGTCTGCCGTGAACCACTGGTCGACCACTCGTTTTACAGTGGCCGCCTTCGGGGACGCGCACGGCAGGATACCCACCTCTCGAGGGCACGGAGTTACCACCTGCACGACACTCCGAAACGCAAGTGCTGTGTCGCTGATGACGAAGACCGATGAATACTCTGTCCACTCCTTCCTCCATGCGAGCGCAAGAACAGCAGCCGATGTCAACACAAATACACTATTTTGGGTGGAAGCGCGAGAGTATCCCAACAGTACGTCGAACAGTACCTTCAGTGACAGAAAGAAATTGCGAAGTCCGAGGGAAAGGCTCGGGAAAAAAGTGTCCCGGTGTCAGACACCGGGAAAACCCGGTGTGTCAAAAGTACGTGCGCTCGGCTACAGGCCGGCGCGGGGCGAGACCGGAGGCAGCTGTTCAAGTTCGGGAAGCAGTAAAGTTCGGGCGCAGCTAAGTTTGGGTGATGCAAATTTCTGGTGAACCAAAGTTCGGGCGAAGCAAAGTTCGGGCGCAACTGAGTTCGGGGCGAAGCAAAGTTCGGGCGAAGCTAAGTTCCAGTGAACCAAAGTTCGGGCGAAGCTAAGTTCTGGTGAAGCAAAGCAAAGTTCGGGTTCTGGTGATGCTGAGTTCGGCGTGTGGTAGCAAGTTTAGCCTGTGTTGGCAAGTTCAGCGTCAGTACCCGGGGGGAGACCCCCCCCGACTCCGTTTCCCGTGACCCAAATACCGCGAGATACTGAGAAACTCCGCAAAAAACGCAAATTTCGGGCTCATTGGACCCCGAAACGCAACAAACCTCGAAAACAATCTTTGACCGAAAAAGTGTGATGGGCGGGGTTCGAACCCGGGCCTACTGGCCTGAAGGCCGACGCCCGCTCACTCTGCCACCCCTTTGCGTTTTGGCTTTTCACATTGCATGTTCATAGGACCTCCAGTCTCGAAACACGTCGACAAACGGCCCCTTATTTACCGGTAAAAACAGACCGGTCCGGGCTACAAGGCAACCCCTGCTCAACTCGTCCGCTTTGAGATCGTCCTCGGACGACGTATTCAAATAACACTAGCCTATGACAAATGCAAGCTTACCCCTGTGGTACCTGCATTTCAAGTTCACACTGCTCAACTTGTAGAACGTAGGGGGCCCAAGACTACACTCCACGAAGGAATGTACTTGGTGTCGGTCACAAACAGTCCCGGACATGGCTAGCCATAACCCAGAACGAAAGCGTGCACTAAATATACAACCCGTAACCACATAGCCCTTTCTTGCTCTAAGAGAACCCATTCATGACGGTCACACGGAGACCCTAAAACCCCGGAATTTCAAGCGAACTTTAACTCTAAAAAATTGCTATTCTATCCTTCAAAAAAGAACTTTACACTCTAACAACCGCAGCGCGCCCTGGACACGTTCGTGGTTGAATCACGGGAGCGGGAGAAGAAAGCGTGGCAGTTTGAGCACGACGCGACAGCGGTGGAAGTGTTCAAAGACGGCGTGTCGGACCTGCTGGCGGCGGACAGCGGCCGGAAGCCGTTCGACGCGGGCGCCGTGACGCAGCGGACGGTTCCCGTCGAGGAGCTCCGGGGGGTCCACGAGGCCGCGCTGGCCAAGTGCAGCGGCGGCGGCCACTTCGTGTTCACCGTCTCCGTGAGAGGGACGAACGAGCAACTTTCCTTCCGCTTCTCCGGCAAGCTGTGCGTCGTCGACGCTTCGGGCGGCGCGATGGCCGACGTCAGCCAGGCCTTCGCCTCCCGGCGCCCCGCCGGGCCCAGCGGCAGCGATCTGCCTTTGTGCAAAGTTCTGCGCGACGTGCTCGCGCCGGGCAGTGCGGCGTCGCTGCTGTGCTGCGTTTCGCCTTGCAAGAAGGACGCCGCCGCCACCGTCGATGCGCTCGCGGCAGCGGCGGAGGTGGGCAAGGTCGAGTTCGGCAAACCGAAGAAGAACCTCACCAGGTACAGAGCAGATTGAGCCTGTGGGAGATGCAGTCGAGAGCAACGGGCACGCGAGGATGGGTTCCCTTCCACCGCATTGACCGAGCTTTCGACGAGCCTCCCCCGACGTCAGCCTTCAGTTTGCAGCGAGTTCACTGCTGTCGACGTTACAAGTGACTTCAGGGGACAGACGCCAGCCATCCCGGTGCCAAGCCGGTTCTAGCAGCAGTGACCTGCCGTTGTGCAAAATTCTGCTTGACGTGCTTGTTGCTGGGGACTGCAATTTCGCTGCTGTGCTCCGTGTCACCTGGTAAATTTGTTGCATTAGTGTGATTGTCAGGCCCTCGACTTCCCTGAGCAACGCACTATGCACACTCCGTGTCTACGTCACCTGGTAAAAATGATGCGGCTTGCCCCCAAGAACCTCGCGAAGTGCAGAGCAGACTGAGCCTGTAGGGTGCGAAGAGCTCAATTCGCACGAAGAAAAGGCTTCAGCTTTCGACGTGGCCCTCTACCTTGGTAGTGTCAGCCTTGTTGACATCTGTCTTCAAATTTGCAGGCAGTGCCGTTGTTTGTATCCCGGTGCCAAGCTGGCGCTAGCAGCAGTGATCTGCCTTGGTGCAAGGTTCTGCTCGGCGTGCTTGCGCCGGGGATAATGAAGCTTCTTCTGCGTCGCCTTCCGAGAAAAAACCCTCACCCCACGTACAGGCCCGAGAAAACCTCATGCTGCTCTATCAGGAAATCGGAAAAACGGTCAAGGTTTAGGCTGGTCGAGTTTCGGGTCTTGTGTTTCCATACACCCCGGACTTCAGCAGCCATATATACTGAGTCAATGCGGGAGTGAAAAAGTGCGGGAGTGGCCACTCCCTCATTGCGGGGGTCCCACTCCTCATTGAGGGAGTCCCACTCCCGCATTGCGGGGGTCCCACTCCTCATCGAGGGAGTCCCACTCCCGCACTGGGGGTCCCACTCCCTCATTGAGGGAGTCCCACTCCCGCACTGGGGGTCCCACTCCCGCATTGAGGGAGTCCCACTCCCGCACTGGGGGGGTCCCACTCCCTCATTGAGGGAGTCCCACTCCCGCACTGGGGGTCCCACTCCCTCATTGAGGGAGCCCCACTCCCGCACTGAGGGGGTCCCACTCCCGCATTGAGGGAGTCCCACTCCCGCACTGGGGGGTCCCTCATTGAGGGAGTCCCACTCCCGCACTGGGGGTCCCACTCCCTCATTGAGGGAGTCCCACTCCCGCACTGGGGGTCCCACTCCCGCATTGAGGGAGTCCCACTCCCGCACTGGGGGGGTCCCACTCCCTCATTGAGGGAGTCCCACTCCCGCACTGGGGGGTCCCACTCCCTCATTGAGGGAGCCCCACTCCCGCACTGGGGGGGTCCCACTCCCGCATTGAGGGAGTCCCACTCCCGCACTGGGGGGTCCCTCATTGAGGGAGTCCCACTCCCGCACTGGGGGTCCCACTCCCTCATTGAGGGAGTCCCACTCCCGCACTGGGGTCCCACTCCCGCACTGGGGGTCCCACTCCCTCATTGAGGGAGTCCCACTCCCGCACTGGGGGTCCCACTCCCGCATTGAGGGAGTCCCACTCCCGCACTGGGGGGGTCCCACTCCCTCATTGAGGGAGTCCCACTCCCGCACTGGGGGTCCCACTCCCTCATTGAGGGAGCCCCACTCCCGCACTGAGGGGGTCCCACTCCCGCATTGAGGGAGTCCCACTCCCGCACTGGGGGGTCCCTCATTGAGGGAGTCCCACTCCCGCACTGGGGGTCCCACTCCCTCATTGAGGGAGTCCCACTCCCGCACTGGGGGTCCCACTCCCTCATTGAGGGAGTCCCACTCCCGCACTGGGGGTCCCACTCCCGCATTGAGGGAGTCCCACTCCCGCACTGGGGGGGTCCCACTCCCTCATTGAGGGAGTCCCACTCCCGCACTGGGGGTCCCACTCCCTCATTGAGGGAGCCCCACTCCCGCACTGAGGGGGTCCCACTCCCGCATTGAGGGAGTCCCACTCCCGCACTGGGGGGTCCCTCATTGAGGGAGTCCCACTCCCGCACTGGGGGTCCCACTCCCTCATTGAGGGAGTCCCACTCCCGCACTGGGGGTCCCACTCCCGCATTGAGGGAGTCCCACTCCCGCACTGGGGGGGTCCCACTCCCTCATTGAGGGAGTCCCACTCCCGCACTAGGGGGGTCCCACTCCCTCATTGAGGGAGCCCCACTCCCGCACTGGGGGGGTCCCACTCCCGCATTGAGGGAGTCCCACTCCCGCACTGGGGGGTCCCTCATTGAGGGAGTCCCACTCCCGCACTGGGGGTCCCACTCCCTCATTGAGGGAGTCCCACTCCCGCACTGGGGGTCCCACTCCCTCATTGAGGGAGTCCCACTCCCGCACTGGGGGTCCCACTCCCGCATTGAGGGAGTCCCACTCCCGCACTGGGGGTCCCACTCCCGCATTGAGGGAGTCCCACTCCCGCACTGGGGGTCCCACTCCCGCATTGAGGGAGTCCCACTCCCGCACTGGGGGTCCCACTCCCGCATTGAGGGAGTCCCACTCCCGCACTGAGGGTCCCACTCCCGCATTGAGGGAGTGAGGCCGACCGCACAAACGACCGCAAAACCACTCCCGCAATCCGAAGTGGGAGTCCGGGGTGTATATTTTATGCGGCGGGAGGGCCCCCGTGAAACCCTGATGCTGAGCTCCCGTGATGCCAAGTTCCGATGATGCTAAGTTCGGCGTGCGGTGTACGCTGGAACCCGAGGCCGAACGTTCAGAGCAGACTTGAGCCTGTAAGAGAGCTCAGCCTGAAAAAAATCTGTCGAGCCTTTTTTCTTCCGTCTCGCAAGCCTAAGTAAGTCGTTGGATCGACCTGGATACATATAAGCATCCCCACGACGCTTTTCGACCGTTTCGGAAGGAAACGCCTCTCAAAAGAAAGAAAAACGCCTCTCCAAAAAGGGAGTAAAAAAAAAGGCAGGGTCCCTTCCATTTTTTGCCGCGGTGTAGGAAAGTGACTTCTGACCATCTCAAAAAAACTGTGCATAAGCGCAGCAAGGCCAGAAAAGCTTGTTCGACCGGTATACTTGGACTGTTCGGTCACAATTTACGCCTTTCGAACAGCCATAAGTGCTTGACTACGTGTTGCAAGGTAAGAATCTGCGGTGTTCCGAAGCTTTTCAGATGAAAATCTTCGGATTCGAAGGCTTCTGGACAACAAGGGGCGCAGCATAGGATTGGTGCTACCAAGTAGTCAAGCAGTATGATTGGCGTTACCAAGTGGTCACAGAATAGGATGTTCGGTGTTCTGTAACAAAGGTCAAATAATAAGATTGGCGCTACCAAGTGGTCAAGCAGTATGATTGGCGTTACCAAGTGGTCACAGAATAGGATTGGCGTGTGGAGAGGGGGCGGGAAGAAAGATGCTTTCCGCGATCGTCTCGATCGCGCTGGCGGGCGTCGCTGCGTCGCCGGAAACCGTGCGTCGGTTGCTGAACGTGGAATCGAGCGGGTGCGGCCGGCGCCCGAAAGTTCCTGTCGGAGAGCTGACAATAAAAGACTTGCGGTACACTGACCCCGCAATAGGGCGCGAGATAACGCGGCAGTACCAAGTGTACTTGCCCACCGGGTACAACAAATCCGTCGCGTATCCGGTGCTCCTATCATACCACGGTTGGGGAGGCCAGTGGCTCACCTTCCGCCACGGTTTTCACCAGCACGGGAACCCCGGCCGGTACATTACTGTGTACATGAGTGGGATGGGCGACTCTCCGAATAAACCTATACCATCGTGGAACGTCGGCAACGCCGGGGACCTCGCCAGCTGCGTGCCGGAGGCTGAAGGCATCTGCTACGAAAGCTGTCTCCTCCTGAACACGTGCTCCAGGTGTGCCGGTGACATCACTATTCGAGTCTAATACCCTTCCCCCGAAGCGCCTGAGCACTAAGATTTCCCCCCGAAATTTAAAACAGCAAAGCACGCAGGAACGTAATCCAGGGTAGAGCTACATTGTATAAGCACCTGCTTTGTAGGAAATACTTGAGGAGGCTGCCAGCTGCAAAAGATCAAAGGAGGTAAATGTGCTGTAGCCCACACGAAACACAGGTGAATCTGGGTTTAGTGGCGGGCGTAAGCGTTCAACAAAAAAGACCCATTTTGTAGTTGTATTGTTTCTCCCCCTCTAGCCTCCTTCGAAGTAAGCACAAGGCAGCCCCTCGAGTATTTTACCCTGTGTGCTGTTGACTGTGTGTTCCAGTAGCCCTGCCAGGTCTTGGACTTCTGACAACAAAACTGGCAGTTCGCACACTGAAGTTCACAAATTTAGCACGGAAAACACAATGTGTCAACGCATGCCTTGTAGCAGGTGAGACTGCTGTCTGTTGCTACTGCCTTCATGAAGTAATCACGACTCCTGATCCGTGAACAGCTTAATGATGGGCCAGAACTGGGTCAAAATCCGAGCGGCACCGCCCAGCTGAGAAGCATCTTCGAAGCATCGGCGACGTGACAGAAACTTTTGCGGCCAAGGGCCGACTTGTGCAAGCGCTGTATCATTTGTTGCAAGGCAACGTCACCGTCTAAGAGGTAGATGGCATCGTCCCGGAGAATGCAGCCGAGCAAAATGTTTTGGACTGGTCCTACCACCGCAGTGCTCTTGTTTTCCGGGTACAGGGGTTTGGTTAGTTTGAATTTCTCAAATTTAGCACAGGCTCCCCTATCCAAAACATTTGTTTTCTCAACCGCCTTTTTTAGTACTAACAATCTTGTGGGTTGCCCTTCAATGTATTGTGCAGGCTAAAAAGACGTAGGCAGCGTGTTCTGGTGGTTGATCAGAATTTCTTACCTGAATACACACAGGGTAAATACAAGTGGGAAAACGATCAACCGGCACGCACAAACAAATAAATAATCTTAGAAATGGCTGAGCTGCTCAAGTCGAAAGACGACTGCGTCCCGGCACGCACAAACAAAACGAAGCGCCTGTCTTTTTGCATTACTTTCGAGATCACCCACGAAGCCGAAAAAGTCTCACTCACGCGGCCAGAAGTAGTGTGGAGCAGTCATCAGTGCTGGACGTTCCTGACCTGTGGGTAGCAGGGTTCGGATCCCGCCGATCGGCGAGTCGATTCCTCCGCGATCCTTCTTTTCCGTGCCTGCGTAAAATCTTAGGGGGGGGGGGTTTTCGATCCTCGATCGCTATGGCTATGCGCGCGCCTTGCAAAGTCAATCTCTTCACTCGCCAGGTGCAACAGCTACACGTGCTTTGACGACATCGAGTACACGAAGAGAGTCCTCGCTGCGGTATTTCAGTCGGCTTGCGTTGACGAGGCGTCCATTGTCGGGGTCGGCTCGTCTAACGGGGGCCAGTTTCTGTACAACGCCAGCGTCGAGTTGCCCGTGTTCGCTGGGCTGGTCCCAATGGTGGGTCTTCCATTCGAAGGCCCCCATCGCGTCGCCCCGCGTGCGCCGGGTCCTGGCCTTATCCACTGGCACGGGGATGCAGACTTGATCATACCGGCCGACGGCGGCTTGTCCATTGAAGGCTGGCTATACGACTCGGTCTCTGCCGTCACGCGGCAGTGGGCAGAGGTCCTCGGATGCTCTGAGCAAACCGCTGTATACACTACGCCCTGGGACGGCGAGGACGACATGGTTTGCAAGGCATACGTGTGCCCTGAATCTGTGCAGAAGCCGGTTGTCTTCTGCATCCTCGCCGGAGGGCACAACGTTTTCCCTTCGTGGACCTACGATTTTGTTGCGTGGGCTGTCGACCGCTTGGTGCCGCCCCGGGCCGGCTCCGTTTTACTCTAGGACGGCGAGGACGACATGGTTTGCAAGGCATACGTGTGCCCTGAGTCTGTGCAGAAGCCGGTTGTCTTCTGCATCCTCGCCGGAGGGCACAACGTTTTCCCTTCGTGGACCTACGATTTTGTTGCGTGGGCTGTCGACCGCTTGGTGCCGCCCCGGGCCGGCTCCGTTTTACTCTAGGACGGCGAGGACGACATGGTTTGCAAGGCATACGTGTGCCCTGAGTCTGTGCAGAAGCCGGTTGTCTTCTGCATCCTCGCCGGAGGGCACAACGTTTTCCCTTCGTGGACCTACGATTTTGTTGCGTGGGCTGTCGACCGCTTGGTGCCGCCCCGGGCCGGCTCCGTTTTACTCTAGGACGGCGAGGACGACATGGTTTGCAAGGCATACGTGTGCCCTGAGTCTGTGCAGAAGCCGGTTGTCTTCTGCATCCTCGCCGGAGGGCACAACGTTTTCCCTTCGTGGACCTACGATTTTGTTGCGTGGGCTGTCGACCGCTTGGTGCCGCCCCGGGCCGGCTCCGTTTTACTCTAGGACGGCGAGGACGACATGGTTTGCAAGGCATACGTGTGCCCTGAGTCTGTGCAGAAGCCGGTTGTCTTCTGCATCCTCGCCGGAGGGCACAACGTTTTCCCTTCGTGGACCTACGATTTTGTTGCGTGGGCTGTCGACCGCTTGGTGCCGCCCCGGGCCGGCTCCGTTTTGCGTTAAGTACCTGTCTGTGAATCAAAGTTGCCAATCCAACGTTGTACCCGGAAGAACTCCGCCACCACAGGAGCCATTGCAAGAGCCACGGGTCTCACGTGCTCTGTGGACTCCAGCCTCAGAAATTGGAGTTGAAGCTGGGTGTCACACTCGCCTTTCGGGTGTGGATTAACACGCATTGTAGTTGCAGCACACCCGAATGAGGGTGTGGCTCTCTTTGACTCTGAGGCTGGACCTCACCGTGTAGCTACGATTTCACAAAAGCCACAACGTCTCGTGCTCGGTTTCCAACCTGTTTGAAAGTCGTTTCCTCGTTCCATTCAGAATTGAAATCTTTGGTAATGATCCTGCTGCAGGTTCACCTACAGCCACCTTGTTACGACTTTTGCTTCCTCTAGCTGAGAACATTGCTTGGATTCGGGCGCTGAACTTGTTGCCAAGAACGAGCTTCCCTCTCTCAAGCTCTATCCCGCAGCAAATCGGTAGCAACGACGGGCGGTGTGTACAAATGGTAGGGACGTAATCAGTGCAAGCTGATGACTTGCGCCTACTAGGCATTCCTCATTCAAGGGGAAACGTTGTGGCTATTCTGACCACATTGTGGGAAAGTTGTGGGTGCACAGTTCTGCCGAGGTCCCGGCCACCTTGCGCCAGTGCTTCGATCGCTGCTGCACTACGGCGGCGCCGACCCCAGGCAGCGATTGTGGCAAACCCACCAGAATCACTGCCTGACCATCCTGTCTTCGGTCTTTGCATGTATTTATCCACTTCCGAGTCATGCCGCTGTTGTAGTTGAGGAAGGCGTGAACATGAGACTGCTCGAGGAGCCCCGCACGAGACTTGGGCACGTGCCTCGTGTGGGCAGGTGGGCCTGTGACCCGCTTTGAGAACCCTGTAGTCCGGTATGTGTGTGCCGTTTACGGGATACACGTCGGCTTCCTACTCATGGGACCAAGGTAGACGCTTTTCATCGGAACAGGAATGAAAGTTCCGGGCTGAGGACCCGTTAGTGAGCTCTAACTTGGTCTATTCTACGTCCCTGGACGCTTTTCACACCTCAACCATCGGGACAGGACTGAAAGTTCCGGGCTAAGGACCAGTTAATGAGCTCTAGCTTGGTCTATTTTACGTTCATGACCTCAACCCGAGACGAAGAACGAGGTGCGCACAACACCGCGGGGGAATAAAAAAGAGCACGCAGAAAGGTCCCTCAAGGGTTCATACCCTATTTACGACGTCTTACACTCCCTTTTCCCTCTTTTTCCCTTCTTTTCTTTTCTCATCTCCGAAGAAGACTCGATGCGAACATCCAACGTGCATGAGAGGCAGTGTGCTGTCTAACCATTGACGTGCACGAGAGGCAAGAAAATTCTTGTTGGCAGCGGTATCCGTTCGGTTCGATAGCTTATCGAAGTGCCTGCCGCAGTTTATCACAGTGAATCACGGTCCACCACGGTCTATCAGGTCCATCCCGAGTCCCTAGAGCGGCATAGAATTGCCCGGTGCTGTATCCTTCGGTCTATCACGGTCTATCAAGAGGGGATGGAGCTCACTCACCCGCCGGAACAGTGAGAGACCGGAAACTCTCCAGGTATCCTTAGGTGTTGGCGGCAACACGCCGCAGCGTGTCCGTTGGGCTTCCCTCTGTTCTTGGATCTCTCTAACGCGACCATAGTTCAAACAGGTCAGGTAAAGAAAAAAGCGAAGCGCCCACAAAGCAGGCGGCCACTTGCGGCTCTCAAAGGAAATAAACAAGCTGTGGATGCGTCAGCGCATTCCTCAGGGAAGATAGCAGCGCGGAGAAAAAAAAAAAGAAGAAAAGAAGAAGCGGGCACTACCACCGCTTTTTTTTTTTGACACCCGTACTCTTCTCTACTCACCAGCGAGGAGTTGGGGTGGAAGAACGGCGGGTTCAACCTCAGGGGGAAGGAAGCGCTCCGCGCAGACGACAACCGTCTGATTCCACAAAACCAGCAACGACCCCAGGTTCTCGCCTTTTCAATGAGGTGGGCGATCAACGGCGGGATGAGCAAAGGTGACGGGCTCGGAACTGGTGCTGGCGGAAAGGGCGGGAAAAAGGGAGACAGCGGCAAGTCCGGCAAAGGAAAACCTGGTGGGGACGAGGCCCCGCCGTGCAAGTGGCTGCGGTACGAGGAGTGTTCCGACAAGTTCGGAACCAGAGCAGTGGTAGACTTCGCCGCCGCAGGCAATCAACACAACCCTCGACACGCTGATGTTGTAGACCAGCTTCGCGGATTACCCGAAGTGTTGAAACGGGGGAAATGTGTCAAGTTAATCCGGTTTGAACTCGCCGACCTCGAACTCCGCGACACGATTTTCGAGGAGCTCCAGGAACCGATCCAGCATGTGCAACGCAACTTGGGCGTCATGCTCGACACCCTGAACTTCACAAACAACATGCTCACCGACAACGGCGTCCACAGCCTCCTCAAGATCTGGCTCGTGCCCCAAATGGAGTGGCTGGAGACGAAGAACGTCACCCCGCCGTTTCCCAGATTCGTCTCTCTCGCCGGAAACAAAATTTCCGGCGTCGGCTGCTCGGAGCTCAAGACAACAGGAGAGCGCTTCTACAACAGCTTGAAGTGGTTTTCTACCGAATTTCCGGTATGCTTTACGCGCGAACTTGACGTCCTAAACTCACACCGCTGTCCTGTCTGCAGACACTCAGGTTCCGCGCTGATGATGGTCATCCAGGGCTTAAAGGATCGAAACACGGTGCAGGTGGGATTGTTGAGCACGTGGCCATCCCGTGCACGCTCTTCCAGTAGGGTACTTCGCGTAACGCGTGGTGCTTTACACGGCAACCCCATGTCATCCACCGTAAATAGAACAGGTCAGCGCGGTCTTGAGCGAGTCGCATGTCACAATCAATGATGGTGTTCGCACCAGAACCTGTTGGTTGGGGCTAGTTCAGGAGTGCTACCTTTTACCGGAAAATTACTAGTCGTAGAAGCCAGCTCCACCCCGAATTCTCCTGGTGTCGATTCGAGGTGGTCGTGCATGCGTCTTGCTCCTATTCCCTCAGTACACTGCAAAACAGAAAGAAGGTAGAAGAGCGTCATGTCCAACTCGCCTTTCCCGGATGAAAGTCCTCATGCAAAGGACCTACTGCTGTTCTACGGTCTGCGTTCACGAGCCAAGCCCGAGATGAAGAACGAGGTGCGCACAACACCGCGGTGAAAACAAAAACGGCGCGAAATGAAGCAAACCTTATTGTTCAAGAAAACGAACTTGCACTCTAAAAATCAGCGAGCGGAAAAGGAAAAAGAACGGATTGGTAGCAGAACCACCACCCATAGGAAGGATAGCAAGAAACGTCGAAAGACACCAGGCTGTACATCAACCCCGGTTGATTGTCGGCAACACAAGAGAAAAGAGAACGGATTGATAGCAGAACCACGACCCAACTGAAAGGATAACAGAAACGTCGAAAGACAGCAGACTGTACATCAACCTCAGTTGATTGTCGGCAACACAAGCGAGGGGTCCAGCCTCTCATGGGCTCATTCATTTCTTAGAGGAGTGCCCGTTCCCGGCGAGCTACGAGGGAACGAACCTGTAAGAGTGCCAACGCTACTCTTTCAATAACGTACATATAAAAGGTGTCATGGGATAAGCCGGCAGGCGCTGCTTAACGGTGCATGCTAATCCATGTGGTTCATGTACTTAAAAGAACTCAATGCTTAACGGCTTATCACGTGGGCGGCCCTGAGATTACCCCCCTCAAGTGACACCAATTTATATTTAGCCATACTTCAACTTACTTTGAGACGAAGCCGCGCATTACTTTCGGCTACTTTCAATGAATACCGCAGGTCACTCCGATCGCACCGCAGTCCCACCCCGGCGAGGAGCCAAAAGCTGCTGCTGGTGTATCTCCCCCCATCGCCATTCTCTCCCGCTGGTTGAACCGGAGCCCGCAGGCGCCCAAGCCACGCTTCCGAAACGTGCTACCTGCTCAATGCGTCCGCGAAAGGGAGGGAAAAGTGGTCGTCGACGTCACGAACACGTTCCAGTCACGGCCACAGTTTGAAGGCCTTCTGCGGGAAATTTCTGGGATGCTGGCCGACAAACCCGACACATTCATCTTCTGCGCTCCGAACAACGCGACGGCCGAAACAGCGCACGACTTCGTGGAAGGTATCCATATTTTCGAAGTGGGGCACCAATTTCAGTGCATTTGTGGTTCGTTTACAACATTATACAGTCGTTTGCCGTCGAGCACTTGAATGTCGTATTTTTCCTCCGACCTGTTCGGACTTTTTCCCTCCAGTTTCTCGTAATAATAATTAATTGTAAACACGAAAGAGAACGCTGGCAGCGTGTTCGGGAGAAGACTAGCCTACCGATCATATTCACTCACTATCACTCACTAACAGGCTAATCCTCCCCCGGCACGTACAACAAACAAACAACGCGCCTATTCTTTTTTCGGCTAGTTGCGAGGAACCACCTGCAAGAGCTGCTCGTATCATCTAAAACCTTGTGGCATACTGGCACGGATGAATCAAACTGACTGGCACGGCAAGATACACAACTACACGGCTAGCCATCACCCATAATGAAAGCGTACACCAAAGAAGCAACCCGCACTCACACCAACCCTTTACGGACGGAGGGGGGAGGTTGATTTTGGAAAACGGACTTTTTCAGGACAAATCTCAGGCCATACTCAAGAGGGGGTAATTAGTACGTCAAAAAGGGAAAACGAGGGATTTGAAAGATTTCGCGGCCCTTCTTTCGATGGAAGCTGAAGTTTCCCATCAAGATGCGAGTCTCTCCGGTTCGGAGCCAGTGAGCCAATACGAGCGACGAACTACATCTTTCTTCCTCATTTGTTTTAGCTGGTGGTACTTTGAAGTAGCTAGCTCTCTAACAATCTCTTGTTCAACTGTGCTGGACTAAGAGTCGAAGGCACCTTTCTTACTACGGGTCCCTTCACGTTCCGTCCACTTTCTTCTTCGAGAGGAAAACCTGGCGGCCCAACATGGATACAAAGGAAATCCACCGATACCTTTTCCCCAAGCAGGCAAGTTGCTTATACAAAGAGGGGTCGGCAAGTTTTAGAATAAGACGCCAGTACTCGGCAGAAGACTCGATATCATCTAACCTACAGGAGAGGCAGTATTCCGTCATACGTGCACCAAGATTTTGCTCCCAAAAGGAACTCCAAAAGATACTCACTCTTCACAGCCGTTGTCGCGTTTCTGGACTATGCTCGAGAGTCGCGTTACGCGATCGCAGAGGAAGTCAACTTGTCCGGGAATCATCTACGCGACGAAGAGACTCGGATGCTTGCTGAGTGGCTGCGGCGACAGCTGGAGGATTGCCACAAGCGGTCGTCGTATTACCCCGCGAAGCTGTCCTTGGCCGACAACGACCTGACGGCGCTCAGCGGCACCTTGCTGATGCATGAATACACCAACGCTATGGATTCGACGACAGTCCCGTTCATCTTGGAGTTGGACAGAAATCTGATAAAACCCAGTTTGGTGCAAAACACGAAGGTATGCGACATGGAGGAGGACGGCTGCGATCAGTACCTTTGCAATCGAGGAGCGATGTTCCATCTCCCCATGGTGTTCCTGCAGCGGTGCGAAGCGCGCCCCTTTGGGGCGGATGTGCACGTGGTCATTGTCGATGGCGAGGCGTTCAAGCGGTTGATCCCGCTTTTAAAGGTCCCGCGCTCGGAGGCAGTCTGGCAATCCTTCGCCTCCCAAGCCCGGTTCGCGGTTCCTTGCTCGACCCTTAACCAGATAAACGGCGCAAACCCTCAATACAAAGAGGAGACGCTCTCGATACTCTGCCTCTGTGTGCGCCACGGGTTCTTCTTTTGCCCGAACACGCCAGTGCAGGAAGAAGGCAATTTCGCTTCGGAAGCCCTCGCGCTGCTTCAAGCGTGCAAGCTGCAAACACACAATAATTTCGTCATCGCTTCCAATTCCCGGGACCCTTCCATATCGGTCTTCCCCCGTTTCTCCCCGTGTGATCTGTACGAGAAGCTCGCGCCTATCATGCTTAACAGCGAGCCGAAGGACACGCTGCGCGCGGTTCTGAAAGTTGAACCCCCCCCTGTACGCGAGCCGTCGCCACCTCCGCCGGCCCCGCCGTTGTCGCGCTCCGAGCTCTTTAAAGAGCTTCTCGCTTTGCACGTGGATTTACTGAGTGACGAGGAAGTGAAGCTCTCCGATGAGGATCGGTCGAAGTGCGCTGCGTACGCACTTCGGCTGCACCTCGAGGTGACTTGTGCCACCGGGAAAGGAGTCCACGCCGGGTGTACGACCGGGCAGGAGAGGCCGGCGAACGGGAGGCCGTACCCTGCTTGCGAGCAGTGAGCGGGGTGAGCGGGTCCACACGCCCCGGCCTGTGCTCCGCCTGCCCCTAGCAGTGAGCGGGTCCACACGCCCCGGCCTGTGCTCCGCCTGCCCCCTGCGCTGCGGGCTTGTCTACCGCCCAACCACGTTCGCAGGAGCGTAGCCACGACACAGTTCTTTTTGCTCCTCCGCTCACCACTGCGGCGTCGTCGAGACTCTTTTGTCGTATCCCCGCGACTTCGTCACCATACGTCTGTGAGCCTCTTTCTTGCAATATAGCAATCAAGGTTTCGAATAGCCGCATTGAATGGAGTGCCTTATTGGCTGGGTGGCAGGTGATTCCCGGCGGCCTCCGTCTGCAAACTCGACGTCAACGGTACATTGGAATTCGACGATGCCCGCAAAGCGAACGCGATGGGGAGTGATCTAGCTAGCCATGCGCGTGTGTTCTGCGCCGACCCCTCGTCTCATTGACTCCGCATCTCACTGCGCCCACGACAAACCATTCACCCTGCATGAGCTAGATCCAGCTGCAGGCCTGATAACATCAACAATGTGATGTTGCATACCTAAGCCAGCCTACACGATCCACCCTCCTGCGCCTCTCATCCGAAAAGGGAGTGGTATATGCGGTCTGAGACAGCTACCGAAGGTTCCCATTCCACGCCTAATCTCACCCCCCAGGCACCCCGAAGTCAAAACGCCGGGGCAACAGCCGCCATTTTTGCGCCTCACTCTACGATAGGCTTTCTTCTCTTTCCAGGCATACAAACAGGGCTATACAGCCACAACGTAATGGAGCAGCGAAGAGTGCTGCCACTAGCCAGAAGCGCTTTCTCTCTTCACATGGGTCGCTAGTGTGGACCCAAAGTACTGAACATTGCCACACCCGAGTATCTGTTAGCCGTCGGTAACAAATTAGCTGAACTGGGTCACCGTCACACACGGACTTGATGCACTTGCAGTCATTCCAGCTTTACGTAAACTCTCTGGAAAACTCGCTTTCTGAACCCGATTGCAGAGTCTGTACCGGAGTCGTGTTCAGATTGATGATGCGTGTAAGGCTCACTCACCTTTTACCAGGCTGGTGTTTGCATTCCACGTACAGAATCATTCGCGATTCAGAATGCCATACACGTGCTCGAGACATGGCCTTTCATGCATGTTGGATCATGAAGTCTTCTGGAAGAAAAATGAGAGAAATTAAAAAGAGAGCCGTGTTCTGCTCGCAAAGTGTCAGAACGCTGATGCGTCCGTGCAGATTGTTGCGTGTACCACTCGCAACTCATACCAATCCAGACCGGATACGATATGGTCAGATTCGGTATGCCAGCAGAACCCTGATGTGTCCGTGCACATGGACTGCGCAAGCAGGTTCCGTGAACCCCTTTGTGGGCTCGCGCGGTTATTGCAATTTTACTGCGGTATTGGCTGCACCTCCTCGTGAACGTCGACGAATCAAGGCTGGGGGACGGTAAGACTTGATGAGGAACCCATGTTTTGAGACTTGAGACTGATCTAACCCCTGCCGCTGCTTATCACGGTACACTACGCCCGACAAGGCAACAATGCAGAGATGGAGATGATCGCTGCAGATCTTCTGTGGAGATCACGTGACATATTGTAGGCGAAAACTATCACAGTACATACATGACGGTCTATCGGAAGGTGGTATACCAGCTCGCATTAGAAGGCGGCATTGGTTGTGGATTCCGATCTCGATGGGTCAAGACCGGTCCCCAAATTCTCCTGCAGCTGCAGGACCTCCCCTCATGGGCATGCATGCATGGCCCCCATATCTAGATCTGGGGGGTCGATGACGCGCGCACGTATCCTTCTCGCTTCTCCACAACGTTTTCTTTTTGAAAGTATGCAAATCCTGCGGGGTGTAGTTGGTTCGACCTATTCGTGCTGCTTACGATTGCGGAGAGGCGGGGACCTGTCAAAAAGCTGCTAGTACGGGCACCTGCTTTGCAGGGAATACTCGGCCGTCCTGTGCGAAAGACGAAGAAAATGTCCTGCAGCGCTGCATGAAAACCCCCAGATGAATTTGGGTCGAGAGGAGGGAAGCGGCAGTTCGACGAAAATAGAATTTTTGTGGTCAAACACACCATGTTTTGTCGCAAACAGGATGGGCCGAAACCACTCTTGGGACACACCCGAACAAGGCCCGCACGGGTTGTCTCTGGATCGAGAAATACCCACTACATGAGCCGGTGGTGATGCACGATGAGTTCCCCCTCTCGGGCCCTCGTGGGAGTTTCCTATTATCAGAAGAAAGTCTCGTATTATTAGCGGCCGCTAAAAGATTGGTTCCCCGCGTAAATAGCTATCGTTGCCCAGAAAGGTTGTTTTGCTTGCATGAAAGTCTTCCGGATTGCCGCTCAGGGCCCCACCCCGGGTGGCAAATTCTCGAATGCTGTCCTGTCTCCAGACTCTCGGGTTCCGCGCTGATGATGGTCCGCCTCACGTGTCCTAGGCTTACAGGACCAAGACACGGCGCAGACGGGACAAGTGCGTGTGGAGTTTGCAAGAACGTGCTCGGCATGGATGTGTTGGCAGCACACATCCATGCCGAGCACGTTCTTGCAAACTCCCCGTACCTGGTGCTGGAGCACTCGGCACGGCCAGTTCCGGCGGGCAGATCGAAATTTCATAAAGCGGCGCACGGCGGGGCCGATGCCGGCGGAGTTGATGATAGCGACGACGACAGTCGTGGGAGGCGGGAGGGGGGACGAGCGGAGCGGGAGAGTGTGTCAGCACTCCCCCTAGGCATGGCATTCTCGTGTACGAGTCGTATTCTCGCATCAGATCTTTGTCTAAACTCGTCACAGAGAATTTGAAGGTCGTCTTACTGGGGATATTTTGGCCACCAAGCCTATTTTTGGGACACATTCTGTGGAGAAAAGAAATGTTGTGTCCGGAGGGGAAACACCGAGGCTCTGGTCAGGCGTTTCACCGTGAATTGATGTCGATGCTGCCAGCGTCAAGAATGCCGCCCCCACCCAAGCAACTTCAACGTCCGACACCAGTGGTGTGCCATGCTCGAGTTGTTAGGCCACATTTACCCTCACGATTTGTTGCTTCTATTAGTTAGTCAGGAATTTGCAAGGCCAAAAAGCCCGAAACTTCCAGGAAACTGGCGTCCCTGATTGACGTAACGCACGTGGGGAAACGTGTTCGAGTGTGCCCGCTGGGCAATCATAGGGCCAATCCTGTGTGGCTCATCCGTCTCGTGCAAAACCCTCCACCACCTCGTTAAGCCGGTAACATTCCTTGCCTTCATCTCTCAGTCCAAAGAAGTCATTGCGAGCACCAAAGTATCCTGCTGAGAATCGATCCCTTCTCAACGAGGTGCACAGCACGTGGTCGTCGCGGCACCGCCTCCATATGCTTGACTGAAGTCGATACTTTGCTGACCTCCAGTGGTTTTGTGGGCATTGAAGCGTACCGGACGAATTCCAGCCTTGCCTATCTTGCCGATGCCGTTGCGAATTCTCTTAGGGTCTTCTTCGTGTGGCTGGTCGGCCATCATCGAACCGTAACCACCGCGGAGCGCAGCTGAAAAGCAACAGTTCGGGAGCACGAATTCTTGGAGTACAGGAGCTGAAGGAAATGAGGCACAGCGGGTCGCGGGAGACTTGTTGTGGCGAAGAGGAAAGTAGCACAGACATTCACAGTGAAAATGCCCTGTACTCGTCTAAACTCGTCAACACGAGTTTAGACGAGTGTAGACGAGAATCATACGATTTCAGTCGAGTTTGGCACGAAAATACGAGTCGTTTGACGAGAGTTCGCTCCGGAGACCAAATCACGAGTTTAGACGAAAAATTAGACTCGGATGCACTGTATGCCTAGGGGAAGCGACTCCCGTGGGGAATCTTGTTGGATTTAATGTCAGATAACGGGTTTCCCGTTCTTTTCCCGCCCTTCTGGGCAATCCTCGGGTGTTTTTGACCCCGGGGAACCTCGCTGAGAGTGTATCGTTGAACGCTTACGCCCGCCACTGAACCCAGATCCACCTTGTATCGTGTGGGCTACAGCACATTTACTTCCTTTGATCTTTGCAGCTGGCAGCCTCCTCAAGTATGTCCTAGAGCAGGTGCTTATATAATAATTGGTGAGAATGCCGCCCAGGGTTCCACCAGTGAGTGCACGAAGAACCAAACATAATAGGCATTTTGGAAGGACTTTTTTGAGCGTTTATGAAAACGGTAAGAATTACCAGCCTGGGAGTGCACAAAACCACAGAAAGAAAACCCCCGGGTCCTCGCGCGTGACCTTCGGAAGAGAAACGTGCCCAAAACATGCCCAGGATCAGTCCGGAAATGCCCGGATTAAACCCGGTTTGATCCGGGCATGTTTCGGGCACGTTCCGGATCTTCTCCGACCTCAGAACAGGGCGGCTGTTCACCTAGGACCGCGTGCGAGGACCCGAGAACACGTTCTGTTTTTTTTTTTTTTTTGTGTTACCAATGCATTGTTGGTACTAAAAATTAGTAGTTGGCAGCATGAAACTTACCAAAGCAGGTGAGTTCCGCTTGTGCGCACAAACAAAAGAAAGCGCCAATGGTGTGGTCGGTGGGCCAGTTCCCCGTAGTTCCCCCGTAATTCAACCAGGGGGGGGGGTGTCGTTTTTTTTTTTGCTTTTTCAGTTTTTGCTGAGTACTTCAGGGCTGTGATTCTTGATCTTGGCGAGCACTTCCTAGCGACTTTGCACCTTTCTGTCACACAATGTGGACAATTCTGATGATATTTGGCCCACGTGAGCCAATTCACCTACCCCCTGATCGAGTGTAATCGAGCGTAATCGTTTGGATTAGAATGCAAAGAATCTGTGGCGATAATCTGCATCGCCGACGGCGCGGTTATCTCTTCGCACGTGATGTGTCATGCTTTCGCCTCTTTAGCTCGTCTTGATCGTCGCGCTCAGGCGCGCGTTTGGTGCTTCGCTTCTCCTTCGATTGCTCGTCGAGGTTCATCGGTTGCGCGTCGATTTCTGCTTTTTCCCAGCGCCTGGGCGATGGTCGTGGCGCATCGACGCGTCCTTTGCGTCTTTTCGGTACCGGCTCCGCCGCGGAGTCCGATTGCCGCTTCTTCGCTGGCGTTGGCGCCGTCTTCCCGACCTTCGCTGCTGATGTCGGCGTTGATGTTGCGGGTTCTCGCTCGTCTTCCTCTGCTTCCGGCAGAACGAGCACCACGTTCTCACGTTTCGCCTGTCTCGGCGCTGGCGCGGGACCCTCCGGCTCCGCCTTCCTCTTCTTCGCCGTTGTTTCTTCACCTCTCGCCACGGCCGCCCGGTGGTGCCCTTTCCTGCAGCAGTGCCCGGGTCTCCTACTCCTCAGGTCGGCGTGTTTCTTACAGCCGTCGCACGTCGGCATGCCATGATCGAGGCATCGGTGGTGATGGTTGCGACAGCACTCCGCTGTCGTCTTACACGTGGCGCACTGCGTCATCCGGTGCTCGGCACACATTTTTACGGCTAGGCCATCACCCTCCCTGTGATGGGCCTGGCAGCACCACGCCACCGACTTGCCCCGGCGCTTACACACGTCGCACTTCACCTTTTGGTGCCCGGGGCACACCCGCTCACCCCACTTTTCGTGTCGGGGAATCCCTTCCGGCACGAGCCACGGATCCCCTCCGACGACAGCCGACTTCTTCCCTTTCCTCTTCTCCGTAGCGTCATCGAAGGCCGCCCATCTCGCCGCACGCTCCGCCCTTTCTCTTCCGTACGTCGGGAAAAGGTCCATCCCCCACGCCTCGCCGGTGAACGCATGCCGGCTCGCCTTCAGCTGCGTCTCCAAGATTCCCATCGTCTCCTCGCCGCCGCGGAAAATTGGCCTCATCTCGTAGCCCGTGAGGCATGGGGGGGCCCCTACCGTTCTCAATGAACCTATCTTCTCCAGCTTTCTACCCGGCAGAAGCGGCCCCACCCCTTTCCGCTCAAGCGCTTCCCCGATCGTTTTCAGCATCCGCGCCAACATTCTCGCACGGATACACAGCGGCGTCCCACCTGTCGTCGCCACTAAACTGCCCGGTAGATCGAGCCCGGTGTACACTTCGAAGTCTACTGCGAGCTCTGCCGTCGAGACGTCACCCGCTACCGACCAGCACATCCCATCCAGCCAATACTGCAGCGCCCGGAACCACCTCTCTCCTGCTACCGCCGTGAAGGTCCCCGGTCCAGCGATCGCTTCGAAATTCAGCCGGCGCGGGGGGCAGTCGTCAGGGTGCAGTTGTCTCCAGGGGTGGCCGACTGCCCGGTCTCTTCCTTCTCTCTCCAGCCGTCGTCTCTCTTGCATGACTTCCGCCATGAATGTGTGCAGCACTTCGATGTTGATCCGACTTCCCTTCGGCAGAATCCCGTGTTCTTGCAGGCACGGAGGCCAAGTCGAGCGATCTGCGTCAACAATTTCGGCATACTGCTGTTGCATTCGGATTCGTTCATACGCCCGGCACTGCCACCAAATGTGGCCCAGAGTTTCTTCCGTCGCCTCGTCACAGCGTCTGCACAGCCCGTCACCTCCCCACAGCTTGGCAGCATGTGATTCCGTCATCACCGACCCTGCTACGACCTCGGCAACGTCCCGCGCGGCCGTCAGCGTTGTCGACGCCTTCAGCCCGTAGGCATTCGTCGCGGTGTAGTCGACACCCGCCCGTACCCCTCCGAAGTTTGTGCGCCTCTTCTCGAGCTCCCCTAGTCGCCAGCCGTGAATCGCCTTTCTCAGGGTGTGCCCTCGCTCCCCCTTACTCTGTCGCACCAGCCTCAGCACATTCCCTGCCTCGTCCTCGGCGTCGTCGAGATCTTCTGTCCATCGTATACCGAGCTTCTTTGCATGCTCGGCCGCAATACCGATCGGTCCCCATGCGCGGATTCTGCTGCCATACGCCCTTCGAACTGTTGCGACGCGGGCCCTCCATACCGGCCTCTTTCGGCACACTTCTGCGATCATGCCGAGCGACCGATATGGCAGCACTGTGTAGGGGTCGAGCATGTGGGCCTTGTTTAGAATGCCCAACACGGCCTCCTGTGCCCGATGCAGCCTCACCGGGTCCCAGACGCCTCTGAGCAATGCTGCGGTGAACTTCCCCAGCCCCCGCACCGTCGGAAGCGCGAACTCCGAGCCGTATGTCGCCGCCGGTAGAACCGCCATCGCCGCTAGCCCCGACCTCTGCGCCCTCGAGATCGGTAAGGCACCCAACCGTTCGGCCTCCTCTGCACGCTGGTCGTAGCGCAGGTCCGTTGTTCTGCGTGTCCGCTTCGTGCCGACCAGACATCCTACGATTGTAAGCTCTTCCTTCGTCACGATGTCGGTGCCACCTATCTTCAACTTCGCTTCGTACCCCTTCGGCGTCCCGAAAGCGAACGTCTTCGGTATCCCGATCGACATGCCGGTGTTCGCACAAAACCTGTCGACTTCCACCAAGGCGTCCTGCAAGCATGCTTCTCTGAGACGCGTCAGGAGGGTGAGGTCGTCCGCGAAGGACTCGCTCGTCACCCCCCCCACGTCGTCCACTCTGCGCACCACGATGGACAGCAGCGCGTTGATGAGGATCACGCTCAGGGGGCAGCCCTGCAGTATCCCGTTGGTGGTGTAAAAGATGTCTCCCAGCCCCATGTGCAACTTGTACCGCCTTCGTAGTCGCGCGTAAACATCGCGCAGCGGCCCGAGAATTCTCTCATGGAGGCCAAGATCCCCCACCAGCTTCAGCACGACGTCTCGTGGCACTTTGTCGAAGCACTTGGCAAAGTCTAGGGCCACGCCGTACAGCTCCTTTCCCGTCAAGAGAGCCTCTTCAATCTGCGAGGCGATTTCAAACACCACGTCCACGGTTCCGTGTTTGGGCCTGAACCCGTGCTGGCTATCTGCTATCCAGCCTTCTTGCCACTGGACGACGTCCCTGAGCCTCGTGCTCGCCCACAAGCGATAGACCGCGCTTGTGACGGTGATGGGCCGCAATGCCAGCGGGTCGAGGGTTTCGTCTTTCGGGATCAGCGTGACCGCGGCTTCCAACAACGCGTTCGGCCACGTTCCGGTCGCTTCTATCGCGTTGAACACCTCCGCCAGGGCGTTCAGCAACGGCAGTGGCAGCTTCTTTAACTCTGCTGTGCTCCATCCGTCCACGCCCGGGACTCCGGCACGCTGCTTCTTTCCAAGAACGCTCCTCAGATCATCGCCCGTCAAATCTCGGCACACCATCGGTCGACATCGGATGTATTCCGCATACTCCGCCTTGAAGGCTTCATAGCACGGTTCCGGTCTACTCGCGTACATCCGGTTGATGGGCGCCCATTCTTTCTGCAACGTCGCGTCGATCTCCCGTAGATTTGCCGTGTAGCGGCCATCCACTTTCAGCGCCACCAGACCGTCCGCCTTCTTCCTTCTGCACCACGGAAGCAGTTGCGCCCTGTTTGCACAGTGGAAGTTCTGCATCTTGCTCTCCAGCTGAGCTATTCTCCCCTTTCGCGCCTGTGCTGTCAGTGACCGGCTCCTCGCTTCCAGCTTCTGCCTCAAGGTCTGGGCGACGCTCAAGTCCGGCGGGCGTCGCGGCAAATCGCGCACCTTTGGTACTCGTCCGGCCATTGATTCCAGTCCCGATACAACGTTCTCCCACGTCTTCTCCAGCGATCTCGGCATGCACCCGGGTCCTTCCCCACTCAGTGTTTGCAGCCCTCGGATGTAGGCGTCGAGGCCGTTCAATATCTTCCGGAATCTGCTTGAGGCATACGTACCCGCGCCCGTCCCGGTGTCTGTCACGGACGCAAAATGTTCTCTCTTAGGCTTTCTTGTCTCACCCCGTCCTTGATAGGCGGCAACGGGCCCGTCGAGCAACCCCTGTTTCTCCGCCAGCTCGACCAGATACCCCTCGCACGCCTTAGTCGCCGACACCCAGAGCGCTTCCACGTCATCTGGTGCTGCATCTTCGAACCGGTGCTTCACTAACAACTCTTCCGCCCGCGCTGCTGCCCGTCCTTCGTGCGTCACGTCTACCTGGCTCATGGACCTTGGCATGCGGTACCTCTCACATGTGTCTGCAAACGCGGTGATGTCCAGCTCTACCGTCACCATCTTGTGGCTGGGCACCCGCTGCCCTTCCGCGTCTACGACGACGGTGGTTTCGCTCGCTACCAGTGAGTGTATCGCGACGTCGTTCAGCAAGACGTGATCGATGCGTGTGCCTCGCGTCCCCGTCTTCTCGTACGTCTTCGGGGCACCGCCATCGGTGCAGATCTCTGCGGCGTCGTACCATCCCGATCGCAGCATGCACGACATCGCCGCCGACGACGAGGGCTCCGCATTAAAATCGCCGGCCACAATGACCGGTACTCGTCCGAGACTTGCTGCTTCTCGGTGCACCTCCGCAATAATCTTCTCCCTCTCCGGCGCCGCCTTGTCCCCCGAGTTCGCATACAGTGTGAAGACATGCAAAAATTGGTTTCCTCTTCCAAGTCCGACGGCCACGTGCACCCACCTCCGGCTCGGTGACGGCTTCCCGACCACGAAGGCCGGCGCCGGTTTCTTCGCGAAGACTGCAACACCCGCTCCGCCGGCTTCCGCTATCCACGGTGATGCTTTGCCCTGCCGGTCAAGTCGCTCCCGACACGGTTCCCCCCACAGCGACTTCCAGTCTCGCCTGACGCCGTCCTCGAACTCCCTCTGACCCCAGTCGGTCAAAAGCGTCTCCTGTACCGCCAGAATGTCGACAGCGGCACAATCCAAAAAGTGTGCCCTCCCCCCGAGAGATGTCATGTTTATCGTCCCGAACTTCAGCGTCTCCCTTCCTCCTTGTAACACGCCCCCGTCCCGCTTCGGCGGCACCTGCTGCGACCTGGCGTCCGTTCCTTCATGTGCTGCGACCCTCACCGCGTGCTCGACCCGGCTCAACTCCACAGTTTCCACCGTGTCTGCATGTAGCGCCAGCTCCGCCAATGTGGTACCCGGGAGCAGGAGCCGGTCGTAGTGCTCCGGAACGTACGTGACCGCCGTCTGCTGCCCCGTGGCGCCCACGCGAGGTGCGTATCGTCGCAGGATGTGCGGCCTCCTGCTGTCCAGCACCCAGAGTACCGCTCCGGTGACCGTCGCGGCTGCCGTCAACGTCATCTCGTCCCCGTACTCGTACGGCCCCCGCATTGCCTCCACGTAAGCAAACCAGCTGCCGTACCTTTCGGACGGCGCGAAGTGTGCTTCGAATGTCGGGTCTTTTAACATCGCGTCCACAACCCGTGCACGAAGTCTCCTTACCGACCACCCCGGCAGTCCGGCTGCGACCGCTGCGAACTGGCAGGCCCCGTCCCCAGGGACTTCTTGCACACTCGCTCCCATCGCGTCCGCGGCTTCTCTCAACCTTAACCCCAGCGTTTCGTGCGTCTCTCCACCGCCACGCATCCCGTCGTTCCCCAGTCACGAACGCTTCGCCGCTGCTGGTTGGTGTGCCTTCTTCGTCTTCGCTAACGGTGACTTCCCCGGCGTTCCCAGCGGACGCTTCGGTTGCGTCATGTGGACGTCTTGAGACGGAGCCTCGGCCCGTCCCATCTTCTGCTTCGTCGGTGTGGCGACGGGCGTCTTCGGCGCCTTCTTCTTGACCGGGGTCCGGTCTACGGGCATCGCCGGGGGTGTCTTCGGCCTCATCGTCGCGACCATCTCCGTCAGCTTCGCCATCTGAGCACTGAGTGCTGCGATGTCACCTCGCAGCGCGTCGTTCTTCGCGCGTAGCTCCGCGTTCTCCGCCCGGAGCTGTCGCACCGCGCCATTGTTGTCGCCCGCGCCCTTCGGTTGCTCGGGTGTGCTCGTCTTTTCCTGACCCTGCCGTCGCAACGCCTCGAGGTACGACGAGACCTTCGGCGTCCTCTCCGCCCTTGCATCCCACACCTGCGATTTCGGCCGCCGTCCGGACCTGTCTTCCTCGGTCTCGTCATCGACCTTCATCAGCGCTCCTCCCGCGCTTATCAGTCGATGCGGGGGCGGCTCCTCGCTGGCGACGACGCGCGTGTCCCCATGCGTCTTGCTCCGGTAGGACGCGACTTGGCGACATGTCCATCCCGCCGCCTTCATGGTCGCCTCAAGATCCGAAGCGGCATCGCGCGCCTGTGCCCCCCTCACCAGGTAATGCATCGCGGGCGGACCCTGCTTCGCCGCCGCTTCGCCCAGCGATTCCCGCACCCGCTCGGACATGCCGTCTTCGACCCTCACCCCCAGCCGCGCGCGACTACGAGCAAGGCCCAGGCAGCCTTTCCCCTGCGCGAGCACGAGAGCGCTCTTCAGCGATGCTTCCTCGTCAGCTAGCCACACGACGTCGTTCGTCTCCGACCCCTCCTTCCAGCGCGGTATGCGTAGAAAGAGACCCCTCCTGCCCGAAATTCTCAGCAACCTCCCGACCTGCTCCTCTTCGACGCGCACCATCATCTGAAATACGCGGTTTACCCGCCGCACGTTGAACATGCTGTGCGGACTCAGGTCCACCTTCGCCTCTCCCGCGAGCCGCCTGCACTCCGCCTTCAGCACCCGCCCCCCCGATGGCTCCTGCAGGGCCGCCAACGTCTCTGCCCCGCACCATCGTGCATCTATCTCGGCGCAAATCAGCACCGTCGATGTCGGCGGGCGGTCAACCTTCTTCACGTCCGCGGGCGCGTACACCACGTCTCCCTCCGGGGACCTCGTCACGTACCCCGGCAGCACTTTCTCCGCGCCGTCAACTCGGCACACCACGTCCGTCCGCCTGCTGCCCTCCAGAGCCGCCACCGTGACCACCGCCGAGCCCTCCGGCATCCCTTCACGCCGTATCCTGCGCGCGCTCGCCATGGGCGCGAACGCCACCGTCGCTTCCGCCAGCTCGGTGTGGTCAACCACCGGCACTCCCCAGTCTTCCTGCCTCAGCTCTATCCTCGCCTTCCCCGCCCCTCCGACTGCCTTCTCGCCTTCTTGTGCCTTCTTCTGTCCGTCCTCTTCCATCGCGCGCGCGGCCGTCGGCTTCTTGCCCGGCACCTCTTTCCACCCTCCGTTGCGCTTCTTTTTCTTTTTCCCCTGTTTTCCACCCGACGCCTCTTGCTTCGCCACGCCGTCCCCGCCGCCGCTGGTTTCGTCGTTCTCACCTGCACTCGCCTTGCCTTTTCCGCCTTTACCGCCCGCTTTCTCTGCATCTGAACCCGCGACACCGTCACCGCCGTCGTCCCAGCAGAGCTCGCGCTCATCCCCCTCGTCATCCGCCCAGCTGGGAGCGTTCGTCGTACTCTGCTTCTTCGCGCCATCCGTCTGAGCCTGCCTTACCAGCCCGCTGACTGCGGCCATCAGATCAGCCATCTGCTTTCCCTGAGCCTGCACCTGGGCGGCGAGTTCCTTGAACCCCGGATCCGTCATTGCGCGCTCTCGGGGTTGTACCGCTTGATGTGTACGCGTGTGTGTGTGTGTGTGTGTCGTCGGTCTTCTCTCTTTGTCTTCGTCCTCTTGATACTTTCTTGGTGCTTCCTTTTACCGGGACGGATCCCGGTGCCGCTCTCCTTCGAGAGTGTCCACGGCAAGACACCAATAAAGTACAGCGTAATCGAGTAATCGAGTGTAATCGAGCGTAATCGAGCGTAATAGAGTGTAGTAGAGTGTAGTAGAGCGTTGTAGAGTGTGATCGAGATTGACACTAGTATTTTGGGTTCGACCACTGGTGGACCCCTGACTGGCCCATGGGCGACCATGTTGACCACTGTCTGGCCCCAGAAGTGCCAAGCATAAGCATACGAGGGACGGAAACCGCAGGCAAGTGGGCGATGTGCATATGAGACCGGAAGCTTTCGGGGACTGCAGGCGAGTTGGTGGCGAAAAGGGACAAAGATCTTCGAGCGACTGTGAGCAGCCTAGCAAGACGGGATGATGAACGATGATGAAAAAAGAAGAAGCGCTAGGCCGCTCGAAAGCACACGAAATCCGCACCTTGCGTTGCAGCACTACAGCAGAAAGACGAGCTTCTTCCTCGGCTCTTGGCACTCCTCTGCCTTCCTCTTCACCAGGACAGTCCCTGGCGGGTCAGCATCCGGTAGCTCCACCGGCTGGTCAGCATCCGGTAGCTCCACCGGCTGGTCAGCATCCGGTAGCTCCACCGGCGGGTCAGCATCCGGTAGCTCCCCCGGCGGGTCAGCATCCGGTAGCTCCGAGGCCCTGTCTTCGGCTGTGCTCGTGCCTGCAGGCTTCGTCGGCTTCGGCTTCTTCCAGATGTCGAAAAGAGATCTGTAGCTGGACAGATCCTCTTTCGCGGCAGCGGCTCGCCTTTCTTCCTCTCGTCGCGCTTGAGCCCCAACTCGAGAGTCTTGCAAATGAGACCCTCGCTTCTTCTCGACCGCAGCCACCGCGGTCTTCTCCAGCAGA
Organism: Diplonema papillatum; assembly: GCA_030068145.1. Classification (NCBI taxonomy): domain Eukaryota; phylum Euglenozoa; class Diplonemea; order Diplonemida; family Diplonemidae; genus Diplonema; species Diplonema papillatum. The sequence continues at coordinate 83,701 of JAPJBO010000112.1, forward strand.
GCGGCGCCCTTTTCACAGCCGCTTATGTGGGCTTCGTAGGGGGCTAGCCTGAGCTTGTCCTTGTCCCCCTCCTTGGCGACGAACACCACCTTTGAGCATCCCACGCAAGATACGGTGGGCGAGATGCCTTTACCGACCTTGAAGGCCGGTTGCAGGTCGGCGCCGGTTAACTTAGCGGCTAGCTGGGCCGCTGTGTTCGCTTGCTTGCCTGCCGCCCGCTTCTCGGTTGCGTCCAGCACGACAATAAGCTGTCGTGCGTCCGCTCTGGCTGCTGCGAACAAGTCCGCCGGCCCAACGACCTCGCGGATGCCGGTGTCATCGTCGTCGAGGCGCGCGGCGGATTTCGGCAGCGTGTACCGAACGGCGGTGGGGGCTAGGGAGACAGTAAAGCCCTCCCTTCGCGCGATCGGCACCGCTGCGTCTCGTGCCTTTTTGACGTACTGCGCAAGGTCGTCACCCCCCTGCTCAACGTACAAAACGGCCTCTGCGGCCGCTGTTCGGTCCTTTTTGGTAAGGAGCTTTTTTGTGCGCTCCCCCCAAATCACCTTCATGGTGAAGCTGATCTCATTCTCGCGCGGCATCTTAGAATTCAAACCCCCTGCAATAAAGTTCACAATGAAAGATTATCAATGCAGCACGAAGCGAAGCACAACCAGATCACACGCTTGAACGCACACAACATTCGAGACAAGGCATCGAATGCACGACAGCCACTGATAGAGAACGACAAGAACGCAAGAGAGATGGGACAAACATATGACGGCATGCGTTTTCGTAGAGTCCGTACAGGCCAGATGGTTTATGTAAGAGCAGCAAGAATGAGGACGTCGTCTGAATGAAAATGAGCCTGCTGACCGCAAACAAAATTACTTGAGCAGAGGAACGAGAAGCTAAAGTGACCCATGGTTAATCAGGAGTCAGCGCTTGACGAATCGTCGGCGCTGTCGGACTCGTCGGACTCGTCAGAATTGTCGGACTCGTCGGAATTGTCGGACCCATTGGACGAGGTACTACTGCCTGACTTGTTCGATGATTTCCCAGCCTTAACCGTAGGGTTCTTTTTCCGACGTTTCACAGAGTGCTTTCCCCCGGGCTTCTCCGGACGCTTTCGCCCGACCTTGCCGTAGGTAGTCGGCAGCTTGAAGTCGGACTTGTCGAAGGCGATGATGGCTTCGAGAAGGTCGCTCATTTTGCCCTTTTTGGGAAGGCGTCGCTTCATGCTTTGACTCAATACGCATGCGCGAGTGCCGTTTTCAGCAATCTCCTTCGGGGTCAACTGCTCGATTGCCTCCAAGCGTGTCTTCGCGATCTCTTCCCTTGCATCGCGCTTGCGCTGGCTTTCATCAGCAAGATTCTGTTTTCGCTGGGTGTGTGCTTCGAACTCGTCTGCCAGGCGGTGGGACCTTTCAATGCAGTTTTCCCATGAACGGTACACCGTATCACAAAGAGTCGAAACGGCGCAGTCCCGAAGCAGCCACTCGCTGATCTCAGGTTCGTTTCCTCCTCGAATAACAGCTATACCCCTGAGTACCTCATCGGTGACAGTCTGGTTCTTGCAGTCTTCAACAGTCTGCTTCACCACACCTACAGGGGTTTCCGTTAAATTCGGATTGCAGTTCGGGGGTGCGTTGGCTGCATTCGACATGTTGATGTACTTGTCGAATTCTAGGCGCTTGAAATGCCGCACGTATTTCATTACGTGCCCAACCAGAACTTCGGCTTCCTCGGAGACTGCAGTACACTCAATTTCTTGGGGTATGTCGGACTGTCGATGGGGAGCGAGGGCGTCTTTTAAAGCTGCTGCGTATCCAGATAGCTTTGCACCAGGCTTGTCCTCGACAAGGAAAACATCTTCGAGTTCCACAACACCGAACTTCAGCTTCGACTTGGATGCGGTTTCCACCACTCGGATCTGCAACGGGACGACGCATCCGAACCAGTCCTTCTTGCCCTGCACGACCAATTTCTGAAGATCGTGGTCACCCACATTCTTGCAGAGGCAACACAGGATGCTGCACCACGCCTCCTTGACGGTGCCGAGCTGGTCAAGATGCCAAAGCAAGTGCGTCAGAGGATAGCAGAGCGACGTGAACAGCAAGCGGAGGACGCGGAGCTTCGGAAGGAACGACGTGCCCACGAGGGCCTCATACAGCTTGAGGAACCGGTTTGGCACACGCTTCTTTGCTATTGGGCTGGACGCGTACAGCAGGACTTGCCGCGTGGAAAGATAAAGCCGCGCCCACTCGGCAAGAGGTTTTCCCCGAATCTCTTCTGAAAGGCTGTAAGCTCCGGCCGTCAGTGTTGAAAACCGACCGGCTTTGACTGGTGCCCAAAACACGCCTGCTGGGCTCACGCCAGCGTTTTCTTCCAGCCAGTGGTGGAAGGCATCGTTTCCTGCGATGAAATCATACGCCAATGGAATGAGTGATCGCAAAGGAAGGTCGGTCGCCAGACATTTTTGGACGGCTTTGTCAGCAAGGTGCAGGCGATGCACGGGCTCCATGATGACCTCGTCGACGGCCCCACAGGCGTACAACTCACTAGCCGTCGTGAAGAGGCCTCTGTCTGTAACAACCTTCTTCATCCTTGGGAGCAGTGCATCGCCAGGGAGATCGAACCCCAAGGCAAGGAGCGACTCTTGCAGCTTCTGAAAGTAGTCCAGCACGTACTGGAGATACTTCGTCGTCGTTGCTGGATCCTTCTGCCGCACAAGTGCTGCAAGCACAAGCCGCGTCCTCCACCTCTGCTCCATCGTGTCCAGGTACGAGAACGTCAGGCAGAGGATATCCTTGCTCCCCGGAAGCTCTCCTGCATCCCCGGCAATGACGAAGTCACCACCCCCAAGCCGGAGCAGAAACTCCATGTCACCGAGGACAAGGTGCCTACCAAGCGCTCGGCGAACAGCCCTATCGCCTGGAACTGGCCCGCACGGAATGCCGAAAGGCCCAAGTACTAGCTGCGCTAAATTGAATATATGCGAGCTAATGCGAGATACTGGTACCCGAGCCCGTATGCACTCGACAACCTGCTTCCGCAAGTCAGCCCGAACTTCCTGGTCTCCAGCTGCACGGCCTGTCTCGGGCATTTTTTCAGACTAATATTCTTGTTTTTATTCCGATTTCAATATCCTGTTATCAGCACCTTTTTAGCCCCGGAAGAAGGTGCGTTAGTGGGTACGTTGAACCGACCAATCAAGATTGCCTGAGTGTTACGCCGTTAATCAATTACTGCAGTACCCCCCCAATTCACCCAAAAGTTGATCGAGTGTAATCGAGCGTAATCGAGCGTAATCGAGTGTAATCGAGTGTAATCGACGCGTAATCGAGCTAAAGTCATTTTCAGGGGGGCTAGGTGAATTGGCTCACCACGAAGGTCGGAAAGCCAAGAGGATGAAGAAGAAGACACTGCGTAAAAACAAAATAAAACGACCAAAAAACAAGACGGCACACGTCCTCCGGAAATTGGAAAGCGAAATTTGTGGGATCTCGACGGTCAAACGGTTCCAACATCTTGATGAAATAACCCAGTCTGCAAACCTGTGACGTTTCTGCGCTACATCTCCTCGCTGCTTTCACTATCCTCGCTATTAGCTGTCTCGAAGCGCACCTTTTTCAGGGGGGGCTCGTCTTCTTGGGGTTGCTTCTTTCGCTGCCGGGAGGGAGACCTCGGACGCGGCAAAGCCTCGGGTTCTTCGGTTTTTGCATCCTTCTGTTCCAGGTCATGGAGCAACTTGCCAGCAACAACATTAGCCCGGAATCGCATGCTTCGGGCAAGGGCGTGCTGTTTTAGCTCGTCAAGAAGCAACTTCTCATCAGCTTCCTGACATGCAGACACAAGCTTGTCTTTGCTCCAGTTTTGGCAGGACTTGATACCTCGCCGTTCAGCTTGCTGCACAAGCGCATCCTTTCGCCAATGACTGTCTGCATCGAATCGCCAAGGAATCCTTTTGATGAAGTCATTGCGTTCTGCCTGCCACTTTTTCCTGTCGTCATGAGAAACTTGCTTCGCCTTGTAGTGGGTCAACTTCAGCAAACCGCATCGGTCTTTCCTCGCCTGGATAGTTTCTATCCTTTGCGCAGCATATTGCTGAATTGTCTTTGGGTAGGGCTGGTGAATGCTCAGGTGAGCGTTGGTGCTCGATAGCTTTGCCCTGATGCATTCATCGCGGATGCGCGTGTTTGTCTGCTGTTGCAGGTGACGTTTCATGGATCCAACGGTGCCCTCTATGAGACTCGGTCCTAGCTTTACGGGTCTTGGGGTATCCGCTGTTGCCTTGCTGTACATGGTCAGCTCTGCAACAATGCCGCAGGCAAACCTGTGGGCAACAGAAGACAGGAAAGCTGAATCTGTTGCCTCGTCTATGGGTTTAATGGTTGGCATCTGCACGCCGGGACCTCCGTAATAGCTCGCAATAGAGCCAGCCGCGTCTAAGTGGGCTTTCATACGCCGAATGAACTGCTGAACGGAGTTCCGCTGGCACACAAACTTTACTTCCGGGGCCTTCGTAGGAAATGTCACACCTCGTCTCGCTTTTTCCATCCACAGCGGATTCCCGAAAATGTCCTTTCCAGTTCGAATTTTTGTGAAATAGAGACCCAGGGTAGCCATCAAATCGCTGGCAAAGCCGGCAGTAAAGTCGTCGTCGAGTACTTCTTCCCCAGCGTACTGCCAGATTCGCCTCAACGCCGGATATGCAATGATCTCAAATGCTAAACCTATTCGACGGAAGCGCTCCTGGGTACCACGAGGAGTCAGGTACATGACGATATTCTTCTTTTTTTTCGAATACTCTGTCGTTTCATCAAAGCTGCCGAGGAAGTCCAAGTACCATCCCAATAGGGTCTTCTGACCAACGGTGCATGATAGAGACCACGCGGCTGCCCAGGACGTTCCGAATCTCCCTGTCGTCGCCCTCTGCCACAACACACCTTTCAACTCCGGGCCGCCCTGTTCCCGCAGCCATACAGCAAATGCAGGTGAAGATGCCACGTCGTTCGCTGCTGCACACAGGAACGTCATCTCCTTCCCAATCTTGAGCTCGGTCACAACCCTGCTCATCGTCCGATGCAACCTGTGCACTGGTTCGTATACCCGGGGTTGTTTGAGGCCCCCCACACCTGCTCCGCGGTCCGTAAACATACAGCAGAAGCGGTCTTGCTCGAAAAAGGCATCAGGGCCGAGAACGCCAAGCCCTCGAAGTTCTTGCGTGAGAGACGAGAAGTAGCAACAGATTTCTGTCACTGCGTCTTCCACCATGCTGCCATCGTGCACGGTTGAAAGGCACGCCTTCAGGAAATGGTGCCTTTGTGATGTTCCTTGCATCCAAGTTGCTGTCAAGTGGATTGCATGCCAATTCTCGTTAACAGGTGTGCTATCGTGCTGCAAGGCGACATCCTTGTCTTCGATGGCACACAAAAACGAGATATCACGCGCAACCAGGTTGCTCTGCCATGCTCGCTCAACCCTGAAACGACTCACTTTTACTCGCTGGATAATGAGGAGTACCCGGGGTATGCGTCGGATCTTGACATCTTCCGCCATCAGGCTGTCTACGATACCTCGCAGTTCTCCGTCGGCCAGGCCTCCGCCGTCCGTCACCACAGCGCGATTCTTGTCGAGGACTGGTACAAGCACGCAATGGCCGCAACTGAGCTTCCACAAGTCCTCTCTGAGAACAACAGGACAGTCGGCCAGACAAACTGTTGAAGGGGGGCCGGTAGCGAGGCGCACATATGTCCCAGCAAGCGCGTAGCCAACCGACTTCGCAAGTCCTACGATAGCGTTCCAGTCAGCATTCTCGACGAGAAAACCTTCATGGCGCATTCCACACGGCTTCACGAAAGTAACGTCAATCTTCATCTCCCCGTTGTTCCAGGCTTTCCTGACTCGCTCTCGTTCCTTTTCCTGCAACAAACCCCTGCATTGGTTTTGAACACACCGACATTACAAACGTTAATTTCTCTTCGTCAGCTAGTCGAATACCCGAGTTGCCGCCGGATAGACAGGCCGTCGCTTCCAATGGACATCCAGAACAAAAGAGAATTGAGACAACAAAAAACTATAATTGATCGTCGGGAACACACAAAAAAAGAAATGCCTTTACGATGGAGGCTATCACCAGAAAGCTAGATTTTTGCCTCTTTGCGTGGGTTCTCGACCTCTGCTTCCTCGTCTGCCTTTCGTTTGAAGCCAACCATTTCAAACATCTTTTTGGCGTTGGCCTTTTCTTGTTCGGACATGCCCCTTGTGAGATCCTTCCTGGCCGCCACCTTCTTCTTATTTTTAGCAGCTTCTTTTTCTCTGAAAGCTTTTAGGTCTGCTTTCGCGTTCTTTGACAGCTTCTTGGCGAACTTCGGGCATCGACAACCGTGTCGTACAAACGACGTCCCGTCAGAAAGCCTGTCCGGCGGGTTGCTGACCTTTGTGCCACAAATACAAAGCACCCAAGAGGGTCCGAACTTCAGCCCCACCTTGCCGAACCTGTCACACAGCGCCTCCTCCAACTTGTTCGTAATCATCGAGCTACTGTCCGCCCGCGATGTGTATGAGTTGTCGTGCACTTCCGCGTCGTGTGTTAGCAGGTGCTTTCGGACGTGCTTTGCCGAGTGCTTTTTCAGCTCCAAACGGACCACTATATGGAGGTTCAACTTCTTTTCGACGACCTTTTGTAGTCCCGCGTCGTTGAGCACTTCCGTCTCGTCGTCGCGCTCCTTATAAAACCAGCGACGTGCGACACCGGTAGCCCCCCTAAGGAAAGGAGCGTCTTTCTTTTCTGCAAGCTGGTTTCCGCATTCCAGCAGGTGCGGCCGTATTGTGGACTCGTGGAACGTTTGCAGCGAGCCGTTAGTCATAAAGTCGGCGTTGTACTTCATGTCTTCTTCCTTCAGGTCGATGGTGTCGCTTTCTTCGGTCTCGCTGTTGTCGTTCTCCTCACGCTCTTCCGTCGTGCGGACTTGGAGATATTTCGTAAAGCAGTGAAACGTAACGCCGATACAGAATTGCATTTTACGCTTTTGAATTTTGTTTCGTGCCTTTATTTGGGTACTTTCTTTTGTAGCCAGTTCAATGGAAACGATCATTTTACGAGAGAGATGATTTGCGCTTTATTTAGAGTTCGAGCTCGCTTGAGATTCCGGATGCAAAAGTCACCTGTAAGGCGATTGCATCGTATTGGGGTCACATTTCGTTTAGGCTACAGCAGCAGATGTTAGAACACAGAGAAGCATTTCATAAAGCTGTCTAGCTTTATTATGCAATGCTTCTCTGTTAAATTTAGGGTCAACGACAAAACGGATTCTATATAACTGGATTACGACAAAGTGGATTATTAGTGGATTATAATCCAGTAATAATCCACTTTGTCGCTTTTGATAATCCACTTTGTCGCTTCTGACAACCGGCATGAATTATATAGGGGGACCCTTTCACAAAAAGTTCCCACAGGGAAAGTGACTATTTTGAGCTGTTTGAGTTCATTGAAACCATCAAAAGTGAGCTTAGGTCCGTCATACGGGGCGACAAAGTGGATTAGGCGACAAAGTGGATTGGCGACAAAGTGGATTATAATCCACTTTGTCGTAATCCAGTTATATAGAATCCACTTTGTCGTTTTCCCTAAATTTAAACGCGCCGGTTTGAAGACCCCTGGCGCCCCTGTCCACCAACACCCCCAAAAAGCCCCAAACCCTTTAACTAACTCCAAAGCCCCCGCAGTCTGAGGGAAACATGAGACCTATGCCCCTCAAGAACCACCAAAAAAAAAAAAGGACACCCCAAGGCCAGTTCCCCGTAGTTCCCCCGTAGTACCCCATGGTTATACCGATCACACCAGCCATACTATTTTTTTTGGGTGGTTTATGTGCCCTTGGACACGGTTCCGGGCTGTTCAGCGTGAAAATAGGCCAATTCTTGCCGTTTTCATAAGCGCTCAAAAGTTCCACTAATTGCCTATTTTTAACTCTTCGTTCGCACTCACTGGTGGTTCTGGGCGGCATTCTCACCAATTCTTGGGTCATACGCCCTCAGTGAGGTTCCCCGGGGTCGAAAACACTCGCGGATCGCCCAGCAGGACATGGAAAGGACAAGAAAACCACGTCTGACATCAAATCCAAAGTCCTTTGGTAAAAGGGCTGCGAGTCGCTCCCCCGTTCGCTGCAATCCCCCCGGACGCCTTCCGTTTCTCAGAAGCTGCAAAAAAAGGAAAAAAAAAAATGTCTGCTTCCTGTTGTTTGCCCATCCTCTCGCTGCATTGCTTTTTGTCGAGGCGCCGAGTATTGTTGTGCCACAAAGCACGGTGGAGAAGCTGGGGGTAAGAGCTGTTGAGTTAGAAGAGCAGGTGTCACACCCGCTTTTCGGGTGTAGATTTCCACGCGATCTTGACGACGCAATGGCAGGCGATGATGACGTCCGTGAGAAAGTGCAGTGACAACGCGGGTCAGGGCACTACACTCCTGATTAATTACGGAGTGTAATGAGAAGAAGAAAGAATGAAAAGAAAAAGTATATCGTCGACCGCACAAAAGGCCCCTCCGGGTCCAGGAACGTGATGGCAACCACAGCTTGCAAGGCTTGAGTCGGAGGCAGCACAGAGCCACAACCCCGTCCGCTCTGCCCTGTGGCTGACCGTCTCGACGAGCTTGTGTTCAGCGCAAGCGCCAAGCCCCAAGGTGCGCCACGCCTTGATGCTTTAGTTTGGGAAATCGGTAGCTACTTGACCCGTAGGCCCGTGGCTCTGCAGTACCGCCGAACACATGAAGCTTGGCTTCCGTGTAGCAGGCTTTCCCTGGTAGAGTGTAAATTACTGTGTAATGGAAAAACTACGATTTTGGGTAAGATATCGCTAGTTTACACGAGTCGTCTCTTTTCTTTTGAGTTGCACGACACGATTGCACGGCCTTACCTGGCGTACCGTGAATGTAAACCCTAGAAGTGAAGTGTTCTCGATATGCCCTGCCCTGACCCGATTTCGGCTCGTCCCCCAGAATCCAAGTTCCGGCCCTGTTTTCAACCTTACTTCAACCCGGCCAACCGGGAACACACAATCTTCCATCTTCGAAAGCTCGCACCAAACGAAGAAGCCAACCCGAAAAAAGCAGGAACATCCGAGCCAAAAAAAAAAAAAAAAAAAAAGAGAGAGCCATGCAGACTACCCAGTGCTTGGCGTTGCTGGGCGCGGTGCTGGTATGCGCCCAGGTTACGGCGGCGGCGGACGCTGACCTGCAGTCGTGTGTGTGCTATGAAGGGAGAACGGCGGTGGTTTGCTACGAGCGCGAGGCCGCGTGCCAAGACTACGGTACCGGGTTGATCGCGCGGACGGCGGTGTTCGCCGTGCTCTGGCTGCTGATCGTCGTGGCGGCAATATGCGCATGCTGCAATTGCTGTAGGGTCGACGGCGAGAGTCGGTGCCCGCGAATTGCCCGGGTGGCGCGGCTGCTGAGTCTGGTGCTGCTGGTCCTCTCTGTCATCGTCTTCATCGTCCTCCTCGCGAAGTACAACCGGCAGGTCAGCGACGACGTGGAAGGTCTCACAGACCGCGTGACGGATTTCTCCGCCGAAAACCAGCGGGCCATGAACGCCGTCAACGCCAACTTCCAGCAGCTGAGTCAGGACACCTCCGTCGACGCCCGGAACGAGATGGCCAAGATCACCAGGGATGTCTATGCCTGGGTAACAGACGTCGACGACGCGATGGCAGACGTCCGGAAATACGACCAAGAAGAGTCGTATTCGCGCATGAAGATCACCATCATCGTGGTCATCGTGTGCTTCCTTCCCGTGATCTTTGTCGGCTGCCTGCTGGCGATGCCGAAGCGTTCGTGTTTCGGCGGTCTCTTTGTCGGGTTCTTCATCTTAACCGGGCTGGTGCTCGCCGTCACTGGCGGGTTCTACCAAATAACCTCCAAGTCCGTCTCCGACTTGTGCGACAGTTACGACGTGGTATGCGCACCCACAGTTTTACTAAGGGAGTTGATGCACCACGAAAGTCGATACGAAAACTTCACACACAGCCTTACAGGGTAAAAGGTTTTCTATGTCTTCGCCGCTGCCGAATGCCGACAGGTGGGACTACAGGTTCCCCTCTGTGTGGACTCGAGCTGCGTTTTCACTAACTTCCTTCGGCACTATCTCTTGAACCTACCTGCCGCTGTTTATCACAGTGAATCACGGTCCACCACGGTCTATCAGGTCCATCCCTAGTCCCAAGAGCTGCATCGAATTGCCCGGTGCTGTATTCTTCGGTCTATCACGGTCTATCAAGAGGGGATGGACCGGCTCACGTACAGACAAAGCAGCGAACCACTGCAGCGACTGCAAAACGGGGTCGGCCGGGGAAAAGGAGTAAAAGTTGTCGGAAAAACGCAAAACACAGCGTTTCCAGGAAAGATAGGTGCGGGGAGGTTAGGACCAAAACGCTGCCCAACCCAATCCGAGGTAGTGTAAATCAACCTAACCTCCAACCCGATTTCCATTTTTTTTTTTTGGGTGAGTTACCTCACCCAACCGTTGCAGTGCATAACCCCCTGACCCAGGGGATATTCTGATCCCCGAAATTCTCGAAAATCATGGTTAAAAAGTCTGTAGCGTGGCCGGAAAGATTTTTTTTCCACGTTGAGCGAGCTTTTTTGAATGGCCTGTAAGCCCGATATGCGACCTTCGTGGACGTGTTGCTACTTCGTAACTTTGTCGTAGACCCCACTTGTGGGTCTTGCGGGTCCTCTAGCCTCCGTGTCACGGGTCTTGCAAGCACAAAAAGTTTTCACCAGAAACTCTTGTGGTTAAAAAATCTTTTTTAACCGGCCTGTTTTGGATACTTTTGTGCGGTCGACGATACTTTTTTTTTTTTTGGTGAAGAAATTATTTTTTTAGGATAATCCCTGTAAGCACCTGCTTTGTAGGAAATGCTTGAGGAGACTGCCAGTTGCGATAGATCAAAGGAGGTAAATGTGCTGTAGCCCACACGAAACACAGGTAAATCTGGGTTTAGTGGCGGGCGTAAGCGTTCAACAAAAAAGACCCACTTTGTAGTTGTATTGTTTTCTCCCCCTCTAGCCTCCTTCGAAATGAGCACAAGGCAGTCCCTCGAGTATTTCCCCCTCGAACCTTAAGCGCTCACATGTGGACCACACGTATTGTCTCTGAGACCGAAAACGGAGCGTAAGCCCTGCCTGGAAGTGCGACTTTGAAAAACGACCCCATTGTCTGTATTCTGGGTTGGCAGGGGCAGGCTAGGTGTCTTCTGAAGGAGAAAGCTGGCTGCAGAAGGCCTAGGACATCAGATTCTGAGGCTCAATGTACCGTACCGTCTCCCGGGGGGCGGTGCCCCCCGGACCCCCCCCTGCATTACGACTCGCCAGAGAAAACGGGCTTGGTGTCTATTCTAGCGTATTCTGAAGGAGAAAACGGGCTGCATAAGGTCCTTTCCCCCTACGGGCGACGGGCAAAACAAAATAGCGTCGCGACTGGACTTGGCGGCGCGACTTGGCGGCGCGACTTGGCTGTGCGGCGCGACTTGGCTGTGCGGCCTTGGCGACTGGTGGGCCTAGACTCCTGAACCTGGGATAAGCACATGTGGGGGAAAAATATATATCAAAAGGTCCCTGCACTCTAACTCGTCTCTCTCTCTCAAATCTCTCAAAATCCACATGTGGTAACTGTGTCCACACACGTGGGGGAAAAAAAATCCAAAAAATTCACGTGTGGAAATCCACTCGTTCCACACGAGGAGCGTAAGTCCTGCTTCCAGGCCCCTTCCCCCCAGGCATCTTCCTCGAAGAAGACTTGATGCTAGCATCAACCATGCATGAGAGCCTAAACATTAAACTAAGATTTACCCCCCTCTTCAAACCCAAGAAACAATTCCGCCCCCGCTGGTCATAACTCGATACCCGTGTTAAGATTGTGTTTATGTCCTTCGAATTGCTCAAAGCAGCGTCCAGATGCTCCAAAGTCTGTTGGCAAAAACAGGAAGACGGACGCAAGCGACACTCCTGCATGTTTTCGCCAGCATCGACGGCCCCTTCGGGGACGGGCAGCAGTGTGATCTTCGTGCAATCACTACAGCCCTACTGAACGAAAACGCAGCGCACCAAGCTTGTCAACAGAATCGGCAAGACGGCCTCCAGCACAACATTACAACTAACAACCTGCAAACAATGCAGCCACTCCAAGTCCAACTCACCGGAAACCCAAGACATGACGTACCTTCCACCAGGCGGCAATTGGATACAGAGATGTCTGAACCTCTGGAGCACACCCCGCTTAGCCGTCGACTACAAATGTGAAGCTTGCAAACACACGAACACCACTTTGACAAGACCTTGCTACCAACAACATCAACACAATGCTGCTTATCCAACTTCAAAGGGCACGCAAAAACGGCACAACAAACCGCACCGCCATACACGCAGACCACACCATCACACTCCCAGGACGTAGCGCCCCCCTGAATCGAAGAGCAATAGCCGTACACTCCGGCCACAACAATGCAGGCCACTACGTCATCCACGCCCTCAACGAGTAGGCCAACGATGGTCATGTTTCGACGGTGTTCGGACGCACCACACACCGGCCCCGACCTACTCCAGCAACGAGATTTTCCTCTGAGTCTACCAGCCTCAAGACGTCCAAGTAATGGAGGTCCCCCCACCAGTCTTCTTACCATTCAACGACCACAAAACTACACCCACCTCGCCGATAACCATGTCTGCAGACGCGGGTTTAACCCAGGACCTCTTAGACGCCATACGAGGAGACGAATTATCCGCCACTCAAACTGGAACGCAGCTCGACGAGCACACCGCCGCCGACAACAGCAGAGCCACCACACCTACAAGTATAAACACCCCGCAAAGCACCACCTCTGCCACGGAACCAGAATCTAGCAGCGACGACGACTTGCAATGCCCCTACTGCCACGCACGAACAACGGCAGCCGGACATCTTTTTAAAGGAAAGCAGGGACTGCGCGTGCACCAACGGCTCTGCAAAGAAAGACCACCAACGGTTCAACTAGAATACACACTGCAAGGTCCCGCGAAGAAACGAGACAGATGCCCATTTTGCAACAGTGACGGACGAACAGTGGGGAAACCACTTTTCACAAGTCTACGCCATCATGAGCCCTGGTGCAAAAAGAAACACAAAGCAAAGCGACGCGCTACCTCTAAGAAACCGACGGACGAACAGTGGGGAAACCACTTTTCACAAGTCTACGCCATCATGAGCCCTGGTGCAAAAAGAAACACACAGCAAAGCGACGCGCTACCTCTAAGAAACCGACGGACGAAAGGGGCCCAAGACTACACTCCACGAAGGAATGTACTTGGTGTCGGTCACAAACAGTCCCGGACATGGCTAGCCATAACCCATAACGAAAGCGTGCACTAAATGTACAACCCGTAACCACATAGCCCTTTCTTGCTCTAAGAGAACCCATTCATGAACGGTCACACGGAGACCCTAAACTCCCGGAATTTCAAGCGAGCTTTAACTCTGAAAAACTAGATACACCATGGGTACCCAGGGTGCCCAGAGTGCCCTAACTGTGGGGAGAAACGAACAGTGCAACTACTTATCTTCTATTTTTTTTTCACTACCGAGAGCGACGACGTCACGCACTTCGAAAAGCGCAACGTTCGTTTCTACCCGCCAACCTCTCTGAGCTATCCTACACTCTTCTCTACTTAGAGCCATGGCGCGAACAATGGACCGGTACGGTTTACAGGGCAACTCCTGCTCAACTTGTAAGACGTGGGGAGCCCAAGAGCACTCACCTATCCTGGCGAGAACTTGGTGTCGGTCACAAATTGTTTTACATAAGCGCCAGCTTGAAAGGAAATGCTCGACGATGCTGCCCGACAAAGAACAGAAGGGATCCCAAGTGCTGTAACTACCGAACCACGTGTTGAACGGACGTGAGGTCATGCGGGTCTACCCCTACACGACAAATCACACAAACACAACAGGTCAAAGTCCTGAGTGAGAAAACAACACACGGTGGTGTAAGCGAAGAACAAATCAGATTGTGTTTGTATTGTATTTGCCCCTTACCTCTATATTTCCCCCCTTTCATTCGGAGTCGAAGCAGCTACGTCGAATATTTTCGAACCTGACTCGCCTAAGCGAGCAAGTAAAGTGTACACGAAGGAAGCCATGCATGCTCCCCCCAAACCCACCCAGTACGTATTAGCTTTAAAAGAACCCATTCGACGAAGGTCACCCGGAGACTCTAAAATCCCGGATTCTCAAGCGAACTATAACTCTAAAAAATGGCGTCACCACTTACCCGCCGGTGTCGCAGACCCGCTTATCCACAAAAGAAAGCTCGGTACAGGGCGCAGTACACGAAACCGACCCTCAACACATAAGTATGGTCAAGAACGACCCGAATCGGGCTCGTGCTGTCAAAGCGAATGCCCGCGTGTTGTAGCAGTGAGCCGCAGGTAGCGGAATTGAAGAGGCGAAAACCTTACACGTGGTAACCGCGACGCCGGCGATGCAGATCAGCCACAGATTATTTGCATTTTAACCCAAACTACACTAAACTCGATTACCGGTTTACGACGCTCGACAACATACGATTCAGGCTAAACCACCCGTCTCAGCACCAACCACTTGCCCACACAGCTCTTTCACCAGCCGTACCTTGCTGTCAGAGAAACGCTGCAGTGCGACACGAGTGGTGGCAATTCGTACTTGGGTGAGGCCCGCACTGAGCTCGAGAACGGCCGCGTCATGTTCCAGGAGCGCATGTGCGAAGGGTACGAGGCGAACGGCGCAGCGTCGCTCTGCTCGTCGTTCGACTGCTCGCTGTGCGCGCAGCCGGCGCAGACGTCGTTCGCCGACTTCATCGAGCTACCCGACGCCGTGGCGACGACACCTGGCGTCTGCGGCACGCTCGCAAGTTGCACCGTCCGGCAGTGTGTGACCGAGTGCGTCACCAGCGACCATCGGCAGGCTGCCAGCCTGATCATCAGCAACATGGACCAATTCTCGCCGCTTATCGTCGCTCTGTACCGCGAGATGCCCTTCTTAACGTGCGTTCCTCTCACGAAGCTGTATGCGGACATCGAAGGATCCGTCTGCGACCTGAAAGAGTCCTCGGTCGGCCTCTTCGCCTGCATCCTGGTGCTCATGATTCTGCTCATCATCCTCGCCTTCGTCCTGCTTTTCGTCGCGAAGCCCGCCGTCCCGAAAGGGACAGAGCCCAAGAACCCGGAGATGGAACTTTCCTCCGTCGGCGTGTGATCGTCGGCCGCGGATACACACGGTGGTGAGGTCCAGTTGTTGGCGACGAACGAGTAAACAAAAAAAAAAAAACCAACAGAACGCATAATGCGCACTTTTTCGCGAGCCGACAGCCAAAAAAACGAGCATGGCAGCCATTTCCAGACAACCTCTATTATGACCTGCTTACGCCGAGCGGCTTCCCGTCAAGTCTTGCGACCAGACAACCTCTGGTTTCGCGACCAGTCATGAAACTAGTCATGGCCTCTAGTCATGCTTTGGGAGAGAGTGAGAGATAGTATTTGATACAGCTTGCGCCGCCTGTGAATTCTGCGGGGACAGGTTGCCATCTGTTTTGCTCGCATCAGCACAGTTGTTTTGCTTGCGTCCGGCGCTGCTGAGCTAGACCCGTGACACACTGAGCACAGGTTAGCAGATCGGTAGCGAAGATGTGTCGGCCAAGGAAAGTGGGGAGGGGGGATATTTGGGCTTCTCACTACACGGCGGAGTCCAGCCTCAAAATCTGGAGTTAGCGGGTGTCGCACCCGTTCTTCGGGTGTGACTCTGGCACATCTTCTTTAGCTCCAGCTTCTGAGGCTGGACCTCACCGTGTAAACACCTTCTTCAGAAAGCAGCCACCTGTCGAATTCGATCCGGGGTACTGGCTTGACGTCTAGGGTTCGAAATCCAGTTTGAAACTCGTGAGGACACGGGTGGCGCAGCAAGCTTCTCAAACCATAGTCAGTCAGGTACTGGCTTGACGTCAAGGGTTCGAAATCCAGTTTGAAACTCGTGAGGACACGGGTGGCGCAGCAAGCTTCTCAGACCATGGTCAGTCGGGTATTGGCTTGATGGGAGTCTCACGGAACACGTGGCCGGATTTCAGTTTGATGATCGACTGCTTCTCCAACTCGTTCAACTCTGCCGACGTCCTCGCCGCCGCGATCCTTTCGATCAGCCCCGAGCCCACTGACACTTCCCTCGGCTCCGTGATCTTCTTGATGAACTCCGTCTTCTCCCGCTTGTCGTCGCCCAGGTTCAACGATTCGGTCGCAGCCCCCGCGAGCTCCCTCAAGAATCCGGAAGCGACCTCCAGCGGCAGGAAGATGCCGACCGTCAGCCAGTTGAACATGATCCGGTGAACGCCCTCCGGTACTCGTTCGGGCTGTTTACGTGCGCGATCAGCACAATTGTGTTGGTAACCGAGGTGCCTATGTTGGCTCCCATGGCCAGGTAAGACGCGTTCTTCACCGTCACCAAGTCGGAGGCTGCAATGGAAATGACGATCGACGTCGTCGACGAAGACTGCACCAGCACCGTCGGGAGGATGCCGATCGCGAGCCCAGCAACTGGGTTGTGAGACTTGGGCACTGCTCCCAGACCCTGCGACCATCATGGGTTGGCACCACGGCAAAAATCGCACCTTTCGACAACCCTTTACCGGCGTCAAGGCCGATTCAATCGACTCGGCCGCTCGACGGAAGGCGCAAACAAAGGTGATTTGAACTCGACCTCCCAGCTCTTGCAACTAGCACAGCGGCAGTGTTTGGTATTCAATCTTTTGCCCGTGGCACCAAAGGGTTTATAGAATTGAAAATCCGGGCACGCTGGTCCAATTCTGTGAGGATTCGGTTCTTTTTCAGCTTGCACTGGGTTGGCCTGGCTCGGATGATCCCCGGGTTTGGACGATTCTTCGACCTGGATTGCCGAAAGTGCCTGCCCAAGCTGAATGGATCTGGGAAACTGTTATACAATATATAGGGTATTATACAATACCCTGTGCAAAGTAAGAAGAAAGAGAAAACAAATTGTTTTTGTATAAGCTAAGCAAAGCACCTGCTTTGTAGGAAATACTTGAGGAGGCTGCCAGCTGCAAAAAAATCAAAGGAGGTAAATGTGCTGTAGCCCACACACACGAAACACAGGTGAATCTGGGTTTAGTGGCGGGCGTAAGCGTTCAACAAAAATGCCGAAGCAACTCGACAGGTCGGGCGCGGTGAGCTGGGTGAAGTGGTTGAACGGGCGTAAGCGTTCAACAAAAATGACCCACTTTGTAGTTGTAGTGTTTCTCCCCCTCTAGCCTCCTTCGAAGTAAGCACAAGGCAGCCCCTCGAGTATTTCCTTTCTCTAACTGAAGCACGTCACCAAAACCTCCTTGCCAATCAAACAAAGGTCGCAAGACACCAAACTGATCGTCCTCGGTAACACAAAATGCAAAAATGCTTTCGCACCCCCCACTACCCTCACACTGTCACACCACACACAAAGCTGAACCTCACAAGCACTATTCCAGTAGGGTAGTAGGGTACTTCGCGTAACGCCTCAGCACGCAGGATAACTTCCTCGCACTCTTTTCCCTTTTGGTACTTCAACCATGGTGCTGCGCACAGCAACCCCATGTCCACTGTGCTCTGCGGTGTTTACTTCGCAGATTGCCACCGTAAAAAGAAGACAAGTCAGTGACCGAAACACGGCGCAGACGGGACCAGTGCGGTGTTGAGCACATATCCATTTCAAGCACGTTCTTGCAATCCCCCCACTAACCTCACGAGCACAAAACGTCGAAAGACACCAATCTGTACGCCCATACGGGATCGTCGGAAACACAAAACCTTAGCTAACAAGAAGAAGGCCGCGCCGGGTTCAGGAACGTGACGGTCAACGACAGCTTGCAAAGCAAGAAATATACAAAACGTCGAAAGACACCTGTCTGTACGCCCACGCGGGATTGTCGGAAATACAAAACGCCTACCCAATCAAGTTTCGCCCGGTGGAGAAAACCTGGAACACGGGGAAAGATCCCCCACGCACTCTTTCTTCACAAACTCGTAAAGGGGGGGGAAAAGATTTCTTACCTTTTCCTTATACCAACGACCCCCATTACCATTGGTCCAACAGCAGCAACAACGATCGTCCGCCCAAAAAAGAGTCTCCCGGCTGAAAAAGTACGAAACTCTGGAAAGACGGATCGCCCCGTTATTTTCTTCAACTCACACACTAGATCCGGCGGGGCACCCTCAGGGTCAGGAGCCTCCCGTCCGAAACAATGGCATCACGCGATTGACAAGTGGCTATCTCGACTTTCTCAAACAAAAATTTTACTTTCCTTTCTTGCTCTAAGAGAACCCATTCATGAACGGTCACACGGAGACCCTAAAACCCCGGAATTTCAAGCGAACTTTAACTCTAAAAAGAGACACACAAGAAATGAGAGCGCGCTCTAAAGTAAGTCGAATAGTCGGCAATAGGCAACAAAGACACCCACACACACACACACCCACACACAATACGCACACTAGTATACGATACCTCAAAGGAACCTTTACGACAATGATCACCCGGAGGCCAGCCCGGGGCGGGGGCCCAGGGCTGCGCTGGGCTACACTGCACGTCTCTGTCTTCGATGATGGCGAGTCCTTTCGCCGCCGCTTCGCTGCCAGCAGCCGTCCTAGTGTCGTCGCCTTCTGCGGCGTTCTCGATGGCGGTGTTGACGCCGGCATCCGCCGCTTCCCTTGTGGCGCTTTGGGCCGATGGTCGCAGCTTGCGTCTCGACTTCGGTGTCGCTTCGGGCGTCCCCGGGGGCGAAGGCCCGCGCTTCCGTCTCTTCGCCGCCAACTCCGCACATCGGCATATCGTGCTGCAGGCATCCGGGTTGTGAGTTCGTGCAGCATTCCGCGATCGTCTTGCACGTCCCGCACTGCGTCATCCTGTGCTTCTCGCAATACTTCACGGCGAGGCCGTCCCCTGCCGCGTGGTGTGCCTCGGCAGCATTGCGCTACCGACGCTTGCTCTTCACCTTTCACTTTGTGATGTCTCGTGCACACTCTCTCGTCCTTGGTGGTGGCCTGGGCACGCCTACTTGGTCTCCGCCGCCCACTAAATTAACCCTCTTCGGCCCCTTCTTGCCGGAGGCGAGGGCGTCCCGTCAGCGCGTCCGATCCTTTCCTCCCCATACGTGGATATACGTCCATCCCCCAGACCTCATCATTGAAGGCGTGCCTGTTCGTCCCCAGCTGCGACTCGAGCACGAGCGTCGTCTCTGTACCCGCACGACCTCTGGTGGAACGGTTCCTGCTCTCCTTGCCGCAGCGGATCCTGTCGCTACCTGTGTCAAACCGTGTCAACCTGTACCTCCCATGGACCAGGGGGGCACCCCCTAAAACGCATTAGCGGGACAACCAGTGAGATGTCACCCGACACGTGCTACATTCTTTTCCCCCGAAAAATCCTGGACCAAACGCTGTGTGTTCGTACCGGGACACGACCGAAAGCCTACTGATGAGCTCCAGCTTTGGACTGGTCTGCGTTCATGAGACGAACGAGTCGCACACATCGGCGAAAAAAAGAAGAAACCAAGGGAGGCCCTTGTCCCTCAGAATTTCATCCCCTACTTACGGAGTCGTCTGCTCCCTTTTCTCTTACATAAGCGCCAGCTTGAAAAGAAATGCTCGACGATTTGCTGCCACGAAGGGATCCCAAGTGCTGTATCTACCGAACCACGTTTTGACCGAACGAACAAATCAGATTGTGTTTTGTATTGTATTTGCCGCGCTGCCGCTATGTTTCCTCCCTTCCATTCGGAGTCAAAGCAGCGACGTCGAGTATTTTTTCTTAAGGGAACGTGTCAGTTAGACTTTGGCGGAATGTCCGGCATGGGGAGGGGGGACCTCGGATTGTGCCTAAGTCGAACTGACACTTTCCCTTACGTCGAGAAGGGGGGAGAATCTGGTTCCACCAAGTAAAACTAACACCCGGATCCCCACCGACCACGCTGGTCAGAATAGCCGCAGTATTCTCCCAGAATACACTGCGGCTATTGTGGCTAGAATCCTCCCGCTAAGTAAAACTAACACCCGGATCCCCACCGACCACGCCGCCCTGCCAGCAGTACTGTGCACCCACAACTTTCCCACAATGTGTGGTCAGAATAGCCGCAGTATTCTCCCAGAATACACTACGGCTATTGTGGCTAGAATCCCCCCGCTAAGTAAAACTAACACCCGGATCCCCACCGACAACGCCGCCCTGCCAGCACCCACAACTTTCCCGCAATGTGGTCAGAATAGCCGCAGTATTCTCCCATAGTACACTGCGGCTATTGTGGCAAGAATATGCTCCCCCATGACCCAGGGAAATTGGGGTCCCTCGTCGCATGTTACGTGGGAACAGGTCGTGTCGACAGATTGATTTCTACGGTGGCATTGGTTACATTGGGCCACAACAAGGTATTGTGGTAAAGTTGTGGGTGCACCGCACTGCTGCCAGTTCTCGTCCTTTCTTCTTCCGGATTCTCCTTTACATTCGTTTACGTCGTGACCTTTTCCAAGATGTAAAAAGAAGGGAACCTTGCAGATCTATGCGCAGAAAACTGCAAACACCACTCGAAAAAAACATTACAGTGCGCGTATATCTGTATTTTGCCCTAAAAATAGTAGTTCTTTCGGGAAGTCATGCACTTTTTTTCCTTCAGATCTAAGCTTCTGATCTTGATGAACAAAACACGAATACAGCAGTGCAAGAGAAGGCGCAAATACAAAAGAGGACTCATATGCCAGCAATCACTTATTTCCCCTGTATCATCAGTGTATGAGTTTGCTTTGCTTATCGTAGCGATTCGCTCGATACCTGCCTGTTATGCAAAGCGGCGAAGGAGCAATGGTAGTACAGTCGTCGTGCAGTAGTGGTCGATAGTGTAGAGGGAGTTTCAAGATGCAGGCAACTTTCAGACTATTCGGCGACGACGCGACAAATTTGACGTGATAATTGTGGTTTGCTTGCTTGTCGAAAAGACAGAAAAGATCGCGTTCGCATGCCTTCCCTCTTCTCTCCTGGATCTCTTTCCTTTGTGCGATGTTTCGGATTGCCTACGCGAGTTACGCTGTCGGCCCCTTTCCTTCCAGAACTTTCCTAACATTGTCGAAGACTGGGTTCACCATACTGAGTTGAGGTTAGAATGCTGAATACCTGTAGCGATGATGACATCTGTCGCGATGGCCTGCATTAGTCACTAGGTGGCTACCTCTTCGATCGTACCGTGTCGTGCTTCTGGCGGTTGCGCTCATTCGAATCATCGACTTTGCGCGGCCGTGCGACTCTTCCCTTCCTTGCCGGCTTGCATGCTTCTGCGACCCCTGCCTGCTTCGAGTACCGGGCACTTTCTACAGCTGTTCGTGCTGTTTCAAGGTTCGGGCTAGTCCAGGAGTGCTACCTTTCACCGGATTCTTAGTCGTCGTGGAAGATGGCAGGGCGGCGAGCAGTACTACCGGTGGTTCGTCGGTGAACGCGTCCGGCAGGCACAGGAGGCGGCGCCGCAGAATGAGTGCAAATAGTTCGAGCTGAACGTTCTGGACAGCGCGCTCGCCCGCGAGACATCGTTCGTCCAGAGTGGTTTAAGATAAAACAGTGGTGTCACCTGACTCTTTGACCCGTTTCGGCATGGTCAGGGAAACGGATCCGTCGGAAATCGGATTGGTCGGATCGGAAGAAGTCGGACCAGTCCCGATTCCGTCCGATTTTCCGATTTTTCCGGTTTGGAGAACTGACTGGTTCAATCCCTCAGAAAAACGGTTTCTGGCGATGTAGACTCCCTTCTTTCAAAATG
This sequence comes from Diplonema papillatum, assembly GCA_030068145.1. Taxonomy (NCBI): domain Eukaryota; phylum Euglenozoa; class Diplonemea; order Diplonemida; family Diplonemidae; genus Diplonema; species Diplonema papillatum. Next base: position 105,527 of record JAPJBO010000112.1, read on the forward strand.
AGGAGGGCCTACCGTAAGTAAGGTATGTGGCCAATAGCCGAAACCACCAATGACCAACAACTACGGTACCACTGATCCTCTTACCTCGTGTAACCACCACTCTTACGACACTCAGAGCACAAAGGATATCTCCCATAGCGACGAAGGTCACCCGGAGACATTAAAACCCCGGAGTTTCAAGCGAACTTTCACTCTAAAATATTGATGTGGGCGGCTTCAGATTAACCCCTTGCCGACCAGCGAACTCCACAGGGGTCGTTAAATACCCCCCATTTCTTGGATATGCCAGAAAGTTGGGGTAGGTGTGTCGAAAACAGCTTTCAAGGGCGGGAATGAAAAGATATGTGGCGTATCTCTTTATTCCCGCCCTTGAACCTCGGATATCCCGCTCCCCCCCCGAAGTCCAAAAAAGCCATGGTAAAGAAAGTAGAAGGAGAAAAAAGAAGTTGTCGACAACGAAATAAAGAAAAGAACAGAAAATAAGACTCTGCATTCCGCGAAGAAGACTTGATGCTAGCATCAAACACATGAGAGGCAAGTAGCGCCTGAACACGAAACTAAGATTTTCCCCCCACGAGGACGACAAGGTGAAGTAACGAAGCTCATCCGAGTGTCCGATGAAACCCCTTGTCAATACCACCCACGACTGCGACGCGCGTGCGAAATGTCGGACGCTAGCGTCTGTCAAGAGCATGCGTGACTCAGCCGTGTTTTAAAGGTGAGATGAGAGGCATCGGCTCACTCTGTCAAAGGACCATACCACGAGGACGACAAGGTGCCAAGCTGACATGACCAGGATTTAGACCCAAACCCCCGGAAAAAAGTATAGGGTGCCCAGTCGGTAAGGGATTAACATCTGAATGACCCCTCAACAAAAACAAGTTGTAGACAACTCACAAGTAGAAGTGAGAGGCTAAAAGAATGGTCGAAAGTGGTCGCCGTTTGCTTCATTGGAAAGGTTTGTCACAATTTCTTTGAAACGCGTCCTTCATCGGGCAAAGGTCCTGCTCCGAGCTCTCAACGGATACCTGAGGTTTGCCATGAACCCCCCCTATTAAACTAACCGTCCCCCCTTCGTCCTTTAGTGATTACCTACCACCCCCCGTGTTTAAGATCGCGCCCTCCCCCCCCGTGTATAAGATCGGGGTTTTTGAGAAATGAGGGCGATCTTATACACGGGGGGGGAGTGGGGTGGGGTCCCGCGCAGCGGGGAAGTTTTTTTTGTCGTATAAGATCGAAGATCTTAGAAGATTAATACTATTCCGACGAGAACTAACACTTGTACAAAGGTTATTACCCCGTCGCTCCCGAGAAAAACACCGTATTTTTACCCCTCGCTTGCGAAGAAGTTCGTGGCATACACACGAGAATCTCTGCATGACCTTTCTACGTTTGTTACGCACCATCAATCTGGCATCACGCAGCAGCAAGGACAAGAGCAGCGAGTACGGAGCAGCGAGACGGGCGAGGAGGAGAGTATTATTGGGCGTTTTTACTGTGGGGGGGGGTTCAGGGCCCCGCGCAGCGGAAAAAAAAATTTGGGGTGTTTTTTGTCCCCCCCCGGGTTTAAGATCGTCCCCCCCCGTGTATAAGATCGGGGTTTTTGGGGGGCGATCTTAAACACGGAAAAACGCGATCTTAAACACGGGGGGTGGTAGGTAACCACAATAACACTACAACCCTATCATCGAACAGGCGAACAAAAAGAAAAATAGGGACAAAAGGAAACGCCTTAGTCTATAGAGGGAGGGGGCGGCGGTTTGGGCCGGTTATCGAACGGGCGGACAGAAGAAGAAGAAGAAGATCACAGCCGCACACACACACACACACACACACACACACACACCGGCCCCTCATGAGCAGGGAGAATGGCAGGACGGCGGAGCAGTACTACCGGTGGTTCGTCGTCCTGTCGGTGACCGCGTCCGGCGGGCGCGAGGAGGCGGCGCCGCAGAATGAGTGCAAAGAGTTCGAGCTGATCGTTCTGGACAGCGCGCTCGCCTGCGAGACCTCGCGCCTCGTGGTCCCCGTGAACGAAGCCCGCGACGGCTTCCGCGCTGCGATCGACCGCATCGACCAGTTCCTGCGGGAGAGCAACATGGCCTTCCCAGACTTCGTCTTTGTGACTGCGTCCAGCTGGGTACTCGATACGTGCGTCAAATGGGAAGCCGCCTGCAAACAGGTCAGCCTCCGCGAAAAGCACTGGTGGTACTTCATGGACATCCGCGTCGAGGCGCTGAAGGCGGGTGTGCAAACGCCGACCTTAACACTGCGCCACGTCTCACGCGAGCTTTCCCCTTCACCCGACTTCTCCCCACCCGACGCATCGCCGGTCGACCTCCTGTCCGGTATTGTTCTCGAGTTGCTGAAAGGCGGGCACCAGTTCAAGTCGCCGTATGCGCCGTCCAACAGCTTGCTGAGCACGATCCAGCAAAAATGGTTGCAAGGTGGGAGTGAGGTGGACCAAGTTTCCATCGCGTCCCAGCAGCGTACCACCATCGAGCTGAAAGGCGCACCTTCCTCGACCACCAAAACGCAGGCGAAGAGGTTCCTCGCCCCGATCACCGTCAAGGACGACGACATCGTTATCAGGGACGGCCGCGTCTTCGTCACTCACCTCAACGAGACCGACTGGAGGTTCGCCCTCACGCTGTTTAACCAGCCGTGGCACGATGGAGAGTGCGACATTGACATCCTGCCGGTTCCGCGGTCGGCTGCGTTTCCTCGGGAGGAGGCGGACGTGCCCGAGCCCCAGAAAACGGCATCCGACCACGCGAGGCACGCGCCGAATGGCAACCCCCACCTCCCCATCACGCTGCAGCCGCACGAACCTCACGGCCAGCCGTATCACGCGCCGGGTACCACAGGGTACTACAACTTCGAGATCCCGTCGCCTCTTGACTGCACCCCTCCCAGCTCGTTTGACGACATGTCTCCCAGCCCGTGCGTGATGGATGACTACGGGTCGTGTCCTCCGTCATATCTTGGGTACCCGGGCAGGCCTGACTCTGCGTGTTCAAAGGGGTATGTGCCCCCGCACATGCGGCATTTCGGTGAGCAATCGGGGCCCCCCGGGTATGAGTATGAGTACGACGAGTCCTTTGACTACGAGTACGAGTACGATTACGAGGGGAGCGGATACCCTGGGGACGCGTACGAGAAGTATTCTCCGGGCCAGCAGGGGGCGATGCCTCCCCACCACCACCACCACCACCACCACCATTACGGTGGCCCGCCGCCCCACTACGGGGGACCTGGGGGTTACTACGCGAATCCGCACCACGCCCACCACAGCCACGATCAAGGCCATCACCACCACCACCACCACCACCACCACCACCACCACCACCAGCACTACCATTCCCGGGCTGAGTATTACCCCGGCGGTCCCCCGCCTCCGCGGTCTCGGCAGTATTCCGGGTATCCCCCGTATCACCCCGGTCCCCACCACCACCACCACCATGCCCAGCACCAGCACCACCACCAGCACCACGGCGAAGGGTACCCGCCCTACAGACGGCAGTACTACGGCGGTCGGTCGAGCCGACCGCAGCAGCTTTCATCCTTTCCTCTGTTGGTCCAAGCGGGCTACTTCTCGCCGTACGTCGTGCTGCTCCGGTATGCGCCGTCTTCTGACTGGAAGAATCCGAGTTGAAATGAAAACATCCCCCCTCCCTCGAATGCTTCAAGTTCAACACGTTCAATCCTTAAAAGTAGTGCTCGTGGCGGTTCACAACCCTATCCAAACCCAGTGTTAGGCAAACCATCGTCGCACGTGTCCGTGGCGTAACGGACAGAAACGCAGTGCACACATGCATATAGGCTGCACTCCTGCCCCTGGGGCAGTGAGACGACCCTCAACGCAGGATCACTTCCCCGCATTCTTTTCCCTTGGGTTCGCAACCGTGGGTGCTGTACACGCAGTACTGTGCACCCACAACTTTCCCACGATGTGGGCAGAGTAGCCGCGGCATTTCACCCACAATACTTTGTGGCTCTTGCGGCCAGCATCCTTTCCCCTCATGACCTGCCATTGTGCGAACACGCTGCGTACGAACGATTCCCCCAACCACGCCACCCCACGCAACACAACAGTGGCCTGCCGTACGCAATCAACGAGCTCGATGTTGCGAAGTTCCTCGTTGGTGTGGATATCAAAAGGCAGGGCATCCACTTGCTATTCACGGAAGACGAGCGCCCGTGTGGGGAAGTATGACTTTCTTTGGGCTAAACATGATTCACGAGTTACATGAAGTGTCGGAAGAAATGAGAAGCGGGAATTCTGCTTACTGGTCTGTCTGCGCCAAGTCAGCGGGATACTTCTTGGTGAAATGACTGCAAGAAAGAACGAAGAGAAACCAAACCATCCAGGGTAAACCTATCACCAGGGGCAAGATGAGAATACCCGTCCAGGGGACTTGCGGAAATAAGCTCGGAAGGGAGGGTGGGAGTTTCTTCCCGTCCAACGACACCCCCAACCACCGGTTCTTTTTCCTTTTGGTACTTCAACCATTGGTGCACACTGCAACCCCATGTCCACTCTGCGGAGTTGCTGCCTTGCGAGTCGCAGTCACAATCAGGGCGAGTGTCCTGAGTTTTTTAACTGATTGCTCAGACACGGTTGTAGGGGCCTTCTCCCCGTGACGGATTCGCCTGTCGGTGTTGAGCACATACCCATTCCAAACACGTTCTTGCAATCCCCCAACCACCTAGTTCTTGGGTGGCTTCACGACTGCGCAGCAGCATTCCCGCAGTGAGACTGTAAACCTTCGTTACGAATTGAGAGTGCTTTGAGGGAGATCAAGTCATACGAGTGCATCTATTATGCCGAGGCAGTCCAGCTATTAGCTACCAATCTCACGTGCCTTCGAGCGCGCGTTTTATGAGGCACGGGCAACAACGGATAGCAAGTGTAAACAAGTGCAAAACTATTAGGGAAGGTGTGACTGAGATTCTTTGATCCCGTTGGTTGGGGCTAGTTCAGGAGTGCTACCTTTTACCGGAATATTACTAGTCGTAGAAGCCAGCTCCACCCCGAATTCTCCTGGTGTCGATTCGAGGTATCTAGCCATGCGTCTTGCTCCTATTCCCTCAGTAAACTGCAAAACAGAAAGAAGATAGAAGAGAGTCGGAAATGTCCAACTCGCCTTTACCGCCGGGCCGGAGTCATGTAAACACCGCAGACTCATGTTCTTTATGCGGCATGGTATCGGGATTTGTATCTTTCGTGGCACAAATAGTGCAGTTTAGTGGTCTAGCTTGGTTTGCCGTTTACCTTTCTAGTTAGCAAGCACACGAGTGCGAGGTTTGAGGGCAGCAACGCGGCCGGTCCAAAATAAGCCCGAGGTAAGAAGGCCCGGATCCTTAAAACTCGAAACAGACCAAACTACCCGCCCTCTTTTCGCTACAGTGCTACGCCGAGCTGGGGTCGAAGGAAGCCTTGGATCTTGCCCTCGCGCTAAACCGCCACAAGATAGGGCACCGTTTTGTCGAAGTCTGCCGAGCCACGAACCAGGATTTGGCGCGCATGATGCTGTGCTCTGTTAAGGTATGCGACGTAAAGGGGGGGCAGTGGTTCACATAACTCGGGGATCGGGCCCCTGGTTTTCAGCCTCAGTTTGCCCCCTGTACAACTTCAGGTGAAAAATCTCTCATCAAGGGGTTGGCATTTTCGCATTTTTGGCAGGGGCCGCACTTTGGATTTGGGTCCAAATCAATCCGATCTTTCCAAATACGCCGTTCTCGGAAAGAATAAAATGGGTGCTCCTGCAGTTTGATGATGCACTCTGGGCTCCTGCAGGGCCTGTGTACACAGGGACCAGCAGAGTGACCTCATGGCTCTAAGGCGGTGTCCAGAGCCGGTGCATCTTCCGACGGAGGCAAGACGGGGTGACAACTTGGGGTCAAGCTGGCGCAGGTTACGAACGAGAGGCTGTCAGCCAGCGATTGAAAACAAGTTGCCAACCTTCTCTTTGGTGAGGCAGCAGCTCCATGGCCAGAGCCCCTTGTGACGGGCCTTTCAAGCAGCCTTTGCTCTGTAGTATCTAGAGATCGCGCAGTTTACGGTTTCCAGAGTGGGGAAAACAACCAACCGGCACGCGCAAGCCAGACGAAGCGCCTCCCAGGGAGCCACCCCGGAACTAGCCTAGCCCACCTGACGGTGGAGGCCCACACCCTTTGACTTGTTTTGATGTGTTCTCGGAAATGTCAGCGCGGTAGCGATGCCAGCGAGAACATATATAGGTGGGAGGGGAGAGACCCTGGGACTGCTAAGGCGTGACAACCCCGCCCCTGTCCCTCCCAGGGAGCCACCCCGAAACTAGCCTGCCCACCTGACGGTGGAGGCCCGCACCCTTTGACTTGTTTTATGTGTTCTCTCTCTTCTCTCTCTCTTCTCCTCTCTCTCTCTCTCCTCTCTCTCTCTCTCTCTCTCTCTCTCTCCTCTCTCTCTCTCTCTCTCTCTCTTCTCTTCTCTCTCTCTCTCTCTCTCTCTCTCTCTTCTCTCTCTCTCTCCTCTCTCCTCTCTCTCCTCTCTCTCGGGAAAGGTCAACGCGGTAGCGGTGACCACGAGAACACATACAGGTGGGTGGGGAGAGGCCCTGGGACTGCTAAGGCGTGACTAACCCCGTCCCTGTCCCTCCCAGGGAGCCACCCCTGGAACTAGCCTAGCCCACCTGACGGTGGGGGCCCACCTGACGGTGGAGGCCCACACCCTTGACTTGTTTTGATGTGTTCTCTCTCTCTCTCTCTCTCTCTCTCTCTCTCTCTCTCTCTCTCTCTCTCTCTCTCTCTCTCTCTCTCTCTCTCTCTCTCTCTCTCTCTCTCTCTCTCTCTCGGAAAAGGTCGCGTTGGCAGAAACGGTGAAGATGATAATTGTCACAGGGTTGGTGAAATGAAAGCGAGAATGTGGAATGAAAGCGAGAATGTGGGGTAAGCCCTGATTATTAGATTCACGGTTAAACGAAGCTAGCGCACAAGGTTTGCCTGATCTCGCACCTACTTTCCGATACCAAATAGATGCTCTATTCAAACTCGGAAAAGGTCGCGTTGGCAGAAACGGTGAAGATGATAATTGTCACAGGGTTGGTGAAATGAAAGCGAGAATGTGGAATAAAAATCCCTGGACGTGAAACTCAATGAGCTGAGATCCCGCTGCCTCCGGGTCTCGCAAAAAGAAAACAGCGCTATCAGGAGCGCAAATACAAAACTTTCGAGGTAAGGAACCTCATGCAACACAGAACGGGGTCCGGGGCGGCCGGATACCCCGCCTGTATGGATCCCGTGTCCAGACGTCTGCCAGTTGTTCAGCAGTCGGGACCCATACAGTCTCGAGGATACACTGGTGTTCCTCCAAGACGTCGCGCACCTGGCACAGGATGAGGTTCCCGAGCTCGGTCTTCGACTTCCAGTTCTTCAGGCAGTTGACGGCGGGCAAGTTGTCGACAAATATTCTGATTGTCGACAGCGGAGACCGCGAAGCCGCATACGCAACCGCAAACTTGGCCGCCGTAAGCTCGGCGAAGAAGATGTGCTGCGGTGCATCCCTCCATGGGCCCCACATCGCCATGGAACCCACTAGCCAGGCCCATCCCTGCATGCTGGCGTCGGACCACGCCTCCACGAGGGTGTCCCGCTGCTTCGAGTCGAAAACGACCCATCGATTGCCCGACAGGCGCCGCCTCACCCCAGCCAGGAACGGAAGAACGTCGTCGCTCACGCGGACCAGCGACTCCCAGCCCAGGGAACCGGTCAGGACTTGGTGCGCCAGGGTCCCCATCCAGGCAAGCACCGGGCTCACTCTGCAGAGTGGCGTGCCCCACACCGTCCATGCCCAAATGGCGGTTCCGACGACCTTCCAAACGCCACGCAAAGTCATCTGCATCGAACCGACCGAGCAAAAGAGGAGGTGCGCCTTCCTCGCCCACTCCTGCTTCAGTCGGTACCTCTTCGCCGCGAGGTCAAACTCGACCCCCAAGACAACCGGCGTCGAGCTGGGCTCGAGGACGGACTTCTCGTCGTTGACCGTCATGCGCACCTGGCGGGCGCGTCGCAGGACTCGGTCGCGCACTGCGCGAAGCGCGTCCGGACAGTCACCGACGAGGGCCCAGTCGTCGTACCAGACGACCCTGTCGTCCTTCGCAGGCTCCGTGACGACGAGTGCGGAGTCCTGCGCAATCACCGGCGAGTACGACCAGCCCATCGTCAGACGGCGCCACCGATACAGGGCCACGCCCCCGTCCGGCCTCTTCGTTCGAAGCCCGAAGAATGCCGACGTCGACCGTCCTACTGGGAATTGGAAAAAGTAGGACTTCAGGTCAACTACGACTGCGTGTGACTTCGACATCATCTTCTTGATGACCTCGTCGACACGCAAGAGGCTGAACTTCGGCGGGGGCTCCATCAGCTCGTTCAGCGGGCGGCCGTCGACGATGGCGCGCGAGTGCTGCTCGCCCTTCTCGACGGCGAATGCCGGCAGGACGCACTTCAGCGGCTGCGACCGAGGAACCCGCTCCACAAACCCGACACCTTCCAGCGTCACCGCATGCCGGGCAAATGCGTCGCTCTTCCGACCCGGCAGGACAGGCACTTCCAACAACTTCCGACGGAAGGAGTGTCCGTCCGTCAGGAGGTCGAGCAGGCCGTGCAAGCGGGCCCCGGGGCCAGCTAGGCTCCGGAGGCCGCGGAGATCGATCGGCGGCACAGCCGTGACGTCGAGCGGCCTCGTCGATCTCGGGGCACCGATTCCCGGAGTGAGGCCCCTCGTCTCCGGTGGCAGGTAGCCGAGGGGAACTGCGGTCGGGGGGTCGTAGAAGTGGGGGTGGAGCCGCAGGAAAAGCTGCCTCCCCCTGAGCAGTCTCGACCTTCGCGACTTCAACCCCCTGACCTGCCGAGGCAAAAAGCCGGCGTCGGGCAAGGGTTTCTGTCGCGTTGGGAAACGACTGTCGCAGAAGGAGGGGCGAGCTGGGTGGTGCCCGGGAGCATTGGTCGGTGCGCTTCCCGGGTCTTCCTGCTTTCCGCCATCGTCAGCAGGCGACGAGAGCAGAGCAGTCGTCATGCTCCCGCCAGGTCCTTCAAGTTCGGAGTCGGCTGGGGGGGACCAGCCCCCAGGCGACCGTTCCAAGCCGGTCCTCAGCAGCGACCGGTCCTTCCTTCCTTTCCCGCAAGAGGAGGGGCGTGCATCGTCTCCCCGGGCTCGCACGGGTTCCACATGCGCCACTCCCGCGTGGCCCCGTCCGCCGCTTCCTCAGCAGCCGCCCAGTCAGGATCCATCACCCGTCGACGGTTCAGCGCGGCCCGGCGCGTGCGGCTATCCTTGCGGATCGGCATTATTACTTGGGGAGAATGGAAATAAAATGAAAGCGAGAATGTGGGGTAAGCCCTGATTATTAGATTCACGGTTAAACGAAGCTAGCGCACAAGGTTTGCCTGATCTCGCACCTACTTTCCGATACCAAATAGATGCTCTATTCAAACTCTCTCTCTCTCTCTCTCTCTCTCTGCGTGTTTGTCATTCTAGTTCTGGCAGCAAGTCTGGAAGCAGAACGGAGCAAACTGTACAAACAAGCGAGTGACGCGAGGCTGCCGCGGGGCGCCGATCCGAACGCGATCAGCGGCAGTGACGCGCCGGCAGCAATTCGCACGGCGGCAGCCCCATCCTGAAGCACGCCAAAGGTGGACAGCCCACACACCCCACCGCAGCGGAGCCGCAGTTCGAGCTCAGCAGTCGAGATCTTGGCGGCGGAGGCAACCCCCGCGAGGGAGAAAACGAAACGCGCCGAATCGTCTGGTGACGGGGCTTCCGCAGCTCTTTCGTCTTGGAGCTAAATACCGACCGATAATTAGCACGTGGGATCAGGCACAAAAGAAAAAGAGCATATACGGGGCTCACCTGCCAGTGTTGCATGTATTTGTCTCCGCCTCCTCTCCGGCCTCAACCCTCCAGTGTCACGGTGGTAAGCAACAGCAGGATCTGCCGACCGGAATCCCCGGTACTGCGGTTGATTCCCCAGATGAATCTGCAGAAAAGATAGTACGTACTGATTTGAGCACGTGTACACGTACTGATTCAGCATGTGTACAAAAAGAAACTAAGAAAATTAACGTGCTGAAATCAGTACGGTCAGCATGCTGAACGTGAGGCCTGTCTGGTGATTCCTCGGGCTCGTCACACACGTGAAGCGCGCCCCGGAGACAAACAGTACGCGGGGCAAGAAGCGACCGACGCATGACACGATAGTCTGTAGCGGCTTGTACAGTCTATTGTCACAGATTGTTGCTGCATATCGAGTTCAAACTACTGCTATGATCAAACTCACACTAAGCTGAAACTACTACTACTACTACTACTACTACTACTACTACTACTACTACTACTACTACTACTACTACTACTACTACTACTACTACTACTACTACTACTACTACTACTACTACTACTACTACTACTACTACTACTACTACTACTACTACTACTACTACTACTACTACTACTACTACTACTACTACTACTACTACTACTACTACTACTACTACTACTACTACTACTACTACTACTACTACTACTACTACTACTACTACTACTACTACTACTACTACTACTACTACTACTACTACTACTATACTACTACTACTACTACTACTACTACTACTACTACTACTACTACTACTACTACTACTACTACTACTACTACTACTACTACTACTACTACTACTACTACTACTACTACTACTACTACTACTACTACTACTACTACTACTACTACTACTACTACTACTACTACTACTACTACTACTACTACTACTACTACTACTACTACTACTACTACTACTACTACTACTACTACTACTACTACTACTACTACTACTACTACTACTACTACTACTACTACTACTACTACTACTACTACTACTACTACTACTACTTTAGTACACGGTAGGAACTGGAGCAAAGCGCATGGCAGGATGAGCACACCACCCGAGCCTACAACAGGAGACTTCGGGTGGGCTGAGGTGGGTCTTCTGAGACTGAATTCTTCTTCTTTCTGCCATGCCCAATGATCCCCGCGCGTCCGTTTTCTACAAGGAGTCCTCGTCGGGCCACCAAGGATGGACGCTGCCAAAGGAGTTCACTGCGTCGTTCACGGAGCTAGTGGGAAAGCCGTTTCTTAGGCGATACATTGTTCTCTCTGACCTGCGCGAGTGGATCATCCACTTCTTCGGTGCTCTACCGGATGGAGAGCAACTGCCTTCCGCGAAGGCCGTGGTGCGGGATCTCCTGGAGGTGGACGTGGGTAGTGATTTGGACGAGAAGGTGGAGGCGCTAGAAGCGTGGAAGGTAGCAGCTCTGCTCGCGGATGCGTCGCTGATCAACCCGCGGATTCTGAAGCTGGCAATGAAGGCTAGCTCCAAGTGGAAAGCCGGCGCACCGGAACTCAGGCGCCCGGACAGGGACGACAACGCCGATCAAGAGGGACCCCGCCCACCAACGCCGCCGCAAAGTCCTCCGATTTCACCTAGGCGGGCTGCCGTCGACGATGGTGCAGCTCTGCGATTGGAGCTCGGAGCCCTTCGCCAGGCGGTGGCGGAGCTGCAGAGCGTGAAGAAGGGCGCACCTTCGGAGTCGACTCTTCGGTCGTTTGTGGCTGAGGCAAAGAACGTGTTGGACTGGAAGGGACAGATGGCCGTTGACCCGGAGACGCTAGTCCGGGACCTTGACGTGGCGTATGTTGCTGGGAGGCGGCATTTGCCAGGTGGTGATCTTCTCCATGACACCTTTACGAGGCTCAAGTGCTGGTTGATATCGGCGGCGACGACAGACGGTTGGGAAAGCTGCCCTGAGCAGGTGAAGCTCGGTAACGACCTCCTTCTGGACCTCCGTGCCCAGCGCGTCTACGTTGAGGAGGGAATAAGCCGGAAATCCGTCATGCGCGGTCTCCAACAGTTAACGGATGATCCGTTCGACAAGGTCGTGGCCGGGATTCGAGGACAACGGGAAAAGACGGAGCGTCCGAGGCGGCAGTACAAGAAGTCGCAGGGAAACGGAAAGGCCGGAGGAAAACATTGACTGGCCGTCCTCCGGCCCCAAAAGCCCTTGCCAGTTACAAAGTCTGTCCATCCGGGCAAAATCAAGCAAACTCACGTCCTCACGCCCCAGATCGTGGAGCCTCGCCAGACCCTTCACGCAAGGAGAGACCTCCCTCTTCCGAAACCGCCTGGTCGTGCAAGAGCTGTGCCTGCATTGGCGCCTTCTTCGACGTTGCTGAGCGGCTGTCCGACGTTGCTGAGACCCTCCAGCGTGTCCTCTCAGGCGCCAGGGTTGGCGAGCCGTCCGCAAACAGCTTTAGGCCGCGCCATCCACAGTCTGCTGACGGGTTGGACACCTGGGCGCACGATCCGTACGGGGGAGGCGCGAGTGACGGTGCCGCAGGCGGAAGCGCGCTTGACGGCACTCGCGCAGACGATCTGGGCCGAGACCACCCTCCAGGAGCGCCGTGGCTTGTGGCGTCGGCTCCAGGCCTGGACATCGGAGCGCGGCCTCCTGATCGATGCGAATGTTGCGTGTGTCTTTCTGGCGGCAACAGGCGTGAGGCCTCAGGGGCTACTTACGTATGCGAAGTCCCTGTCGGCGGTGTTTGGGGCGATGGGCCTCGACAGCAGTCCCCTGCGTGTGCTCTCTTCGGCACTGCGCAATACAGGTGCGGCAGTTCCTCTATGTCAAGCTACCCCGGTAAAGAAGCAGACCCTCCTTTCGTGGGCGGGGGGCCAGCCGGCCACGATCAGGCTCGGGGTGTTTCTGTGTTGGAAGACGGCAGCCCGTTGGGGGGAGGTAGCGTCGCTTTCGTCGCACCAATTTCTGCTGGTTACGACGGAGGAGGTCATCGTCGACTGGATGCAGACGCCGAAGGGCCGCCGCCGCAACCCCTTCCGGGCGTCGAGATTCACTGTCGTGAAGGGGCACCTGACCGCCGAGATTGCGGCCCTCTATCAGGTCTGTGCGCCGTTCCGGCAGCTCTCGGCGATGACGGCAACGACCCTGGATGCTACCTGGGCCCGAACTCCGACGATGAGCGGGTTCTCCGCTCACTCGATCAAGAGAGGGGCGATGACGCAGCTGTTCGCGCTGATGGCACGCGGGGAACCGATCCCGCCGCACCTCGTCGATCGCCTGGGCAAGCACGAGGAGAAGGGCGGCCCGGGGACGCTATCCGACATGACGATTCGGTACGGCGGTGGCCTCGTCGACATGGCACGCGCCCTGGAGACGGGGAAGGTCACGATCTTTCTGTGACCAGCTTCTTGCGGTCGGATGTCTTCGAGAAGTCGGGCGGGCATTCGATCACCAGACGAGGCGGCTCGACACGGCTCCCTCGGACGAAGGAAGAGAAGGAGGCTCCCCTTCACGCAGCATCCATCGACTGTATGGACGTGGAGAAGTTGAAGAATCGGATGACACCGGCGGCGCGCAAGCGTTTTGACGATACGTGGCGCCTGACGTTTTCACCGGAAACCGGCGACCTTCTACCGTCAATGGGATCGCCTTCCCGACTCGATCCTAGACATGCGCGCGAGCTGTCCAAACACGGTATCGCCAGACGAGCGCCTGGTCCGGGCCCTCTGGTAAACGTGCCCTTCACCGTCATCGAGGAGAAGGACGGGGCGTTGCGCCAGCGATTCATTTTGTGGTCGTTCGATGGGAATCGTGTGGCCGACGCCCAGGGTTACGAAGCGCACGTGCCATTGGGGCATGTGTCCAAGTACCTTACCGCGGTACATGAGGAGTGTGGCACGACGCGGGACTTCAGAACGGGGTTCTACGCAGTGGCCATTCCTCCAGGCGCAACTCGGCTCTTCCGGTTCTGCGACGCGGAGGGCGCATGGTGGGAGTTGACACGTCTCCCCATGGGGCATTCGTGTGCCCCGGAGATAATGCACACTCTTGCCGCCGTTTCGGCCGGGCATCCGGACTACGTGATGCCCGAGTTTGCGGAGCGCTCTGTGGTTGTCGATGTGTGGGTCGACAACATCAGATACGCCGGAACAAAGAAGTCCGTCGTCGAAGCCACTCGACGTTTGGATCGGACCGCCTCCGACTGCGGCCTAACTTGGAAAGAGACGGATTCGCAAACTGCCTCACGGCAGTACGAGTTCATCGGAGTCCGGTGGGATCATGTGTCACACCAGGTGGCGCTGTGCCGCAAGCTCAAGCGGAAGCTGTTGGAAACGCGCTACGTGCTGGGTGCTGCGACCGTTCCGGCGCATGAGTTGGAAACCTTGGGAGGGCGCCTGCTGCACGCATCGGCCATCGCGGGGATTTTCCCCGGGTCCTTCTGGTTTTCGCTGAAGTTTCTCCGACGTGTCACCAACGCGTTGAATCGAGGAGCCAAGCTGCCGTCCGATTACGTGTCGATTTCCCCGTGCGTGCGGGCGTCTCTGCAAACCTGGATTGATTCGGTTTTGAAACCTCGCAGTCTTCCAACCGGAGCGGCGAGGCCGTCTATAACGGCCTTTGTAGATGCCAGTAAAAAAGGTTGGGGGGGCGTCCTCGTCGACTCTCGCACATCAGAGGTGACTATCCTTGGTGCGGCGTGGTCCCGCGAGGAGTCCCTCTTTCATATAAACGAGCTCGAGGCGCTGGCTTTCGAGCGTGTTCTTTTGTGCTTGCCCGATACTGTGTCTGGGGGTCGGGTTGACGTTGTCGTCGACAACACAACCGTCAAAGGAGTCGCGCGGAAAGGTGCGTGTCTGCGGAGTTCCGTGTTGAACAACGCGGTGGTTGCAGGTTTGAAGCGGGTGCAGTCCTTGAACTGCGCTATATCGGTTCGATGGGTGAGGAGTGCAGGAAATCCCGCTGATCTCCCATCCCGGGTTCCCTTGACGGCCTTCACTCCTCAGTCCGTGGCGGCGGTGACACAAGCGGTGAGGACGTTTTTCACTGGCGGAGTGGTGGATGGATTGTGATCTCGCCTGGTTGGCCCATTGACATGGTCAACAGGCACACTCTATCCCATTCGCTAGTTGCAAGTTATCAAGGTTCTGTCTGACTTCTCTTTCCTCCCCTTTCCGATGATGAATACTCCGGATGGCGTAGGTAGCCAAGCCCACCCTGAGTACAATGACCGAAGACCTAAGCCGAGACCGAGTGCGATGAGGCCAGAAGCTAGCTGCCAATTCCTACTACTACTACTACTACTACTACTACTACTACTACTACTACTACTACTACTACTACTACTACTACTACTACTACTACTACTACTACTACTACTACTACTACTACTACTACTACTACTACTACTACTACTACTACTACTACTACTACTACTACTACTACTACTACTACTACTACTACTACTACTACTACTACTACTACTACTACTACTACTACTACTACTACTACTACTACTACTACTACTACTACTACTACTACTACTACTACTACTACTACTACTACTACTACTACTACTACTACTACTACTACTACTACTACTACTACTACTACTACTACTACTACTACTACTACTACTACTACTACTACTACTACTACTACTACTACTACTACTACTACTACTACTACTACTACTACTACTACTACTACTACTACTACTACTACTACTACTACTACTACTACTACTACTACTACTACTACTACTACTACTACTACTACTACTACTTACTACTACTACTACTACTACTACTACTACTACTACTACTACTACTACTACTACTACTACTACTACTACTACTACTACTACTACTACTACTACTACTACTACTACTACTACTACTACTACTACTACTACTACTACTACTACTACTACTACTACTACTACTACTACTACTACTACTACTACTACTACTACTACTACTACTACTACTACTACTACTACTACTACTACTACTACTACTTCTACTACTACGTCAATTTCGGTTTCGTCTTGCATCCCTAAATCATCACCCGCCGCTCCTTCCCACAGCTCGCCCCGCCTCTGGAAGACGAGCCGCAGCTGTGCCAGCAGTTCCTCCTGCCTGCAGACTTCGTGTTCCGGAATAAGTACAGCGTGCCGAACTTCTCGCACCGGCCGCACAAGTCGCCGCAGAGCGGCACGATGGCGATCACCGAGAAGGGAGACCCGCCGCCCGCTGCGGACTTGAACGGGGCGGACGCACACAGTGCGAGCCAGCAGCCAGGCGAAGAGGCCGATGCCAACGAGGCCAAGCCGAAGATGCCGGCGGCGGGCGACGACGAAAAGCAGCGGCAGGAGTCGCAAGGCGAGGCGGCAAAGAGCAGCGCGACCGGATCGCGGACGGGCGACTCGGAGCCGGGCGACGCTCTGAAATGCAGCGAAACCCGCAGCAACTCGCCCGAAGGGCAGGAGCACGAGAACCGCAGCAACGGCAGCAAGAGCTGATGACGAAGGAAGAATCCGCAGGCACTGCCGGAAGCGTGCCTAAGCTGGTCCACTTCTCTTGTACATCTCTCCCGTGTTTTCACGGTGTATATCACATCACGGTCTACCAGAAGGGGTGTACCGGCTTGTACCAGCAAGGACAGGGAGCGAGTGGTGAACAACACAACGCAAGAACGAAACCGCCAGCCTGTCGCGAGAGGACGACGAAAAGCAGCGGCAGGAGTCGCAAGGCGAGGCGGCGAAGAGCGGCGACTCGGAGGTGGGCGACGCTCCGAAATGCAGCGAAACCCGCAGCAACTCGCCCGAAGGGCAGGCGCAGGAGAACCGCAGCAACTGAAGACGAAGGAAGAATCCGCAGGCACTGCCGGAAGCGTGCCTAAGCCGCTCCACTTCTCTTGTACATCTCTCCCGTGTTTTCACGGTGTATATCACATCACGGTCTACCAGAAGGGATGTACCGGCTTCGTACCAGCAAGGACAGGGAGCGAGTGGCGGACAGCACAACGCAAGAACGAAACCGCCGCCCCGCTGTGTGCGGTGGCAACCGCAGCCTGTCGCGAGAGGACGCCGAAAAGCAGCGGCAGGAGGCACGACCGGATCGCGGACGGGCGACTCGGAGGCGGGCGACGCTCTGAATGCAGCGAAACCCGCAGCAACTCGCCCGAAGGGCAGGAGCACGAGAAGCGACAATCGCGGATAAGGCAACGAGTACAGAGCAGTCGACGCGCAGATGAGCAGTAAAACGGCCCGCGTCGCAGGTGGCACAAACCGAAGAAACCCGTGCGGCAGGGAGTGGAGACGAGGTGATGCAAGACGAAGGGGAAGCGCGAAGCGACCAGCCCGGACGGATCAGCAAGACGCAAGACCAGGCGACCAAGAGAAGGAGGGGGACGCGACCCAGAGACCCGGGCTAGGTAGCCTGGAACTAGTGTGATGGACCTTTCTTCACGGTATTGCACCACGGTCTATCAGGAGGAGGCGGGCAGTCTTAGTGCCGCTAACGCCGCGCACATCCATGTCAGAAGCGCGCATCTCTCTAAAGATAGCCCAAAGCATCTGCAGAATAACACGAAAAGCCTCTAGGCAAAAACCCGTTTTCACATCTCTTCTTCTTGTTGGCATTTCGCCGCTCGCCGGTTACTGTCCTGATGGCAGAACTCGCGCCAGGGCAAGACGAGAGGTTGAACGGCCTCAGTACGGCACACAGTGGGTCCATGTGCCGCGCCGCTCAAAAGATTTCCAACAGTGCAACCTGTCGAGTATTTCTTCAACCACGTGATGACAGGCGGTGTGCACCCCGAATCATCAAGCCAAGATCCTCCCTCCCGATCCAGCGAAACGAAAGCGAAGCTGAAACTAGCAGTTGTTCACAACAAAACTACGCACTTCTTTGAGGCAATGCTCCCAAAATCCAAACCTGAAACGGTAACATACCCAGTTTCACTGGAGTGCCAACGCTACTCTTTCTATAACGTACATATAAAAGGTGTCACGGGATAAGCCGGCAGCCGCTGAGATTACCCCCTCAGGTGACACCACTTTATCTTTAGCCATACTTCAACTTTCTTACTCTTTTTTGTTGTGGAAGACGCTAAAACGCAAGTTGGCATGCACACGAAGATCATCGACAGTCAGTTCGTTTCTACATACACTTTTTCCGTAGTGACACAGACCGGCGTGCAGAAAGCGCACGATACGGAAGAGAATATTAATTTTCAGTAGACACGCACCCTCTACAACCACCCTTAATGAGGCGATGCTAGTCGGCCGTTGCATCGCTTGTCAGCAGACTTAACTACGACCTACGACACAAGAAATGCCGAAGTCGAAGACACTCTTTATTCTGAATCTACGGAGGGAAGATGATGGCTTATTCGGCAATCTGCACGGTAGAGTCCAGCCTCAGTGGCTGGAGTTAAAGCTGGAGTAAAAAAGCGTGTGTCACTCCCGCTATTCGGGTGTGGATTTACACACGTTTTGGTTCGAACACACCCGCTTTTCGGGTGCGACTCGCACACCCTCTTCAACTCCAGCTTCTGAGGCTGGACCCTTACCGTTTGAAGAATCGCTCTTCCTCGCAAATCAATCAGCTCGTCACCACAGCTCATTGCATTTTTCGACACAAGAAATACCGCCGTTGACCGGCCACGTTGTGGCGTTTGTGGGGTTGTCCGTTGGCGAAGTCAACCGGTGCCTCTCGTCTCACCGTTTAGATACGGCTGTGTCGTGGTTGCTCTTGCCAGGCCATAGCGTCGTCAAGCACTGTGCATTGTGTGTCACAGTCGTGGGGTGGTGTTGATAAGGGGTTTCACTGGAGCACTCGGTCCACTCGAGCAAACCTTGTGACTTCCCTCTGCAATGGGAGGTTTCCTGTTGTCGGTGTTTCCACCGTCTGCTCTGTTGCGTTCGTGGGTTTGCCCTTTGCTGAACCTACGCCGCTAGTAGTAGCAGGGCTTACGCTCCACGTGTGGAACGTGTGGATTTCCACACGTTAATTCTTTTTGGATTTTGTTCCCCCACGTGTGGATCCACAGGTACCACGTGTGGATTTTGATGCATTGGTCCACATGCAGGGGAGTCTAGGCCCACTAGTGGTCAAGGCCGCACAGCCCAGGTGTCGCCAAGTCCAGTAGCGACGCTATTTCTTTTGCCGTCGCGCATGAGGGGAAAGGCTTTTTTCCCCCTCGAACCTTAAGCGCCCACACGTGGACCACACGTATTTTCTCTGAGACCGAAAACGGAGCGTAAGCCCTGCTACTCAGACCCGTTTAGTCCCCGCTTTGCTCGTCGACAGCCCGTTTTTCGCAGGAAAATAGGAAAATAAATGCTGAAAACAGCCCGCGCTTGGCCTGAATAATAACACAGGTGTTAATATTCGACCCCCCCCTTTAGAAAGCCAAAACAAAAGGGGGGTGGGGGGCAGCCGCACAGGTGGCGGGCGAGACTCGCCCGAGACTCGTCTTCACTCGCCTTGTCACTCGCCCTCGGTACCATACAGGGTCAAATTATCCTTTTTTCCGACCCACTCAGGTGCGGGGGTTGAACCACAAATCTGGGCAAATACCCCGCTGCCAATGAAAACCCCCATTATGGTGGAGAAACACGCGTTGGGGTGGGGGGGGGGAAGGCAGCAGAGAAGTTTCCTGCGCTGTCCCACATCACGGCGGTGGTGGCCGTACCGCTAAGCGTGACGGGGGTCGACAGCGTCTTCGCGCAGTCGCAGACGTTCGGCAACGACTGTTTCTGCGGATTCATGGTGATGACGCATTTGTCGCCGACGACGACGACGTGACGACCTGGATGCTCCCGACATGTGCATTGTGTGTGTGAGGGCAGACCTTCACTGAGCATTCTGCCCAAAACATTAGCCTAAAAATTTCTCACCCCTACCCTTTCTCCTGCGCTGTGTTCATGCGCCGTAACAGGATCGGCAGCCCCTCGGGCTTCATGAGCACGGTGGCAGCAAAACACGTCGGAATCCAGACAGAGTGCGCTCTTCGACGTGCGCCACCATGGTCCACGGAGGGCGAGTCTGGGGCGAGTGCGAGAGAAAAGTTGTTTTCTTGCCCGAGTGCAACCAGAAAACAACTCGACGCAAGAAGGCCAGAAACGAGGGATCAACACACAAACAAACGATTCTCCGGCGTGTCACCGAGAGTCCGTCCGCCCAGCCCCTGAGCGCTGTATAACGGCTGTCTACTGGCAGTAGTTACCATCAAGAAGATGGGGTTTCCACCTGCCAGCCGACTTTGAGACACTGCGAGAGGCTACTTATGGGTACAAGAGCGATGCGAAGATGCCGTATTTGCACATGCCTGATCTGTCGTCTGTCACATGAACGCTCCTGGGGTGTGGTCCCAGATGCGTCTTGAGTGCTGAAGTTCAGTGTGACACCGCTGGCGTAATGTTGTGCATGACCGTGGGAGCTTGGCTTGGCACGGCTTGTGGCACAGGACTGTGAGCCCCTGTGGTACGATTGTAGCGCTGCTCGTACTTTGCCTGGCTCGCCATGCCCAGCAGCTCGTTTGGCAGTGAGTTTCACAACATTTTTATTTGCGGCATCTTCCCCTCCAAGATTGTGTTGGAAGTGCCTGAATTGGTAAACCGAGGGATCAACACACAAACAAACGATTCTCCGGCGTGTCACCGAGAGTCCGTCCGCCCAGCCCCTGAGCGCTGTATAACGGCTGTCTACTGGCAGTAGTTACCATCAAGAAGTTTGGGACGCGCCTGCCAAAGGCCAAGCCGATTGCGGCCTTTGCTTTATTCGAGCAATATTGCCGCCGGCTTCGTTCAACTCGTTGCCTTCTTTTTTACCAAACATGAAGTATTGGAGGAAATGAACTCGTCACCGCAAACCGTGGCGTTTTCACTTGCGCTGCGTTCAACGAAAAGAACACTCCGTTGGTTTTGTATCAACCGCGGTTGTGCGAGTGACGAGCTCCGGGTCTTTCGTCTTTTTCTGTGTCGAACGTACTGTGGTACACGACTTCTCTCCCTCACACAATCGCTAATAGAAACCATCATTTTCCCGAGCTGAATCAGCCCTCAGAGGACCAATGGTTCCCGGGAGTCTCAGAGGCGAGCAGTCTGAAGAGATGCGCTGGCGCTCTCCCCCCCCCGACGACATCTTCCTCGAAGAAGACTTGATGCTAGCATCAACCATGCATGAGAGGCAGTGCTCTGCCTAAACATTAAACTAAGATTTTCCCCCCGAGGCAGGTAGCGCCTGAACACGAAACTAACATTTTCCCCGCATGAGTCCTGCAGCGTAGCATCAACAAGACGGCAATTCCCTGCAAGGCCAGCTCACTCGCCGGCCACAGCGGCCCCCGGCAGAGCTTACTTCGGCTGTACACACCCATAAGCATGGTGATGGAGACCTGAGGACTACCAATACCGCCTACCATCCCTGATGCATAGGAGGGTACGTGCTGGGTACCACGATATCACACTATTGCTGTGGATGGTGAGTTGTGACCCACAAGCATGGTCCTGAGGACTACCAATACCGGCCACCCATCCCTGACACCTAGGAAGTGGATGGTACGTGGGCGCTGGGATCCACCAGATACCACACTAGCTGCTTGGGGATGGCGGGGTGTGTGTACACACTCACAAACACTGGTACAGTGGTCCCGAGGACTTTCACAGCACCTGCTGGCATCCATGATACCTAGTCGCCTACTGTACCAGGCCGCCTCCGCAGCGCGCCTCCGAGATGACTGCCGTGGCAGTCCGGGGAGAATTGAGGAGCCGGAAACTCCCTGGAGCGATGGTCCCCGCACTACGACTCGTCTCTCTTTCTCCCACCCCTTCCTTTTTTCCTTTTCTGAAATGGTACAGCTGTGTACCGAAGGGAACCCCTTTTCCGGAAACGGTTGCACATTGAGAAAAGTTAAACTGAGCCAACGAAAAAAGTGCGAGGCACAGGAACCTTCCTCCCCAACTCAGAATCTATTAAGATTTTTTGGCCGCACAGGCGCGCGAAGACGGTCCTCGAAGAAACCGCAGCAGTCGAGAAATCGCCTAAAAGAAATGTGAACTTTAAGTCAGGGAACCCGAAAGCTGGTTGTCCGTCAAGAGTAAGAGACAGATCAGCGTGTTTCAACCTGAAAATACTCGAGGGGCTGTCTTGTGCTTACTTCGAAGGAGGCTAAAGGGGGGAAACAATACAGCTCCAAAGTGGGACGGTTACGTTGAACCCAGATTCACCTGTGTTTCATGTGAGCTACAGCACATTTACCTCCTTTGATCTTTTGCAGCCGGCAGCCTCCTCAAGTATTTCCTACAAAGCAGGTGCTTATACAAAAAACATGGGTGTGCTTAGGGTCCGAGATAGGGCCTTTACTGCACGCTTCCATCGGGGGGCGGCCGTCGGCAGAATAGGGCACCAAACCAACCCACCTTTCCGTTTCGTGCCGAAGGACCCCTTTTCACGCGCCTGCCGCGTGAAACCTCTCAGGACGGGCGACTTCAAGCTGCGTCGCCTGCGAATTCTCTCCGGATGCTGCACTTTGGCCCACAAGGGCGTGGACCGGGATTTTGTGTGGACCGGCCTAGGGTCCAGACGCGATACACAAAAACTCGTGAAAGCTCTACCACGCTTGAGTGGATAGGCAAACAGGATGTCACACAGCGGCGCCAACTGCGGAAGCCTCTTGGCCATTGAACTCATTTGAGAGGGAGCATACGAGCAA
This sequence comes from Diplonema papillatum, assembly GCA_030068145.1. NCBI lineage: Eukaryota > Euglenozoa > Diplonemea > Diplonemida > Diplonemidae > Diplonema > Diplonema papillatum. Next base: position 128,136 of record JAPJBO010000112.1, read on the forward strand.
AAGAACCAGACGGGACGATACGGCGGTCATCGCTCTACAAATGCACCCACTCTGTTCGTGGGTTCCCAACACAACTCATCATCTTGGATCCCCACGCTCTCGTTCTTGACTAATGAAGACATTGTTGTCGAATGCTTTCGCAGAAGTTCGTCTTCCTACGATCTGAGAATTTCACCTCTGACGTAGGAGTACGTACGAACAGGCAGTCCCTATCGATTCCGCGCGAAGCCTTAGACGAAACTCACAAAAAGGCCGTCGTTTCCGCTCTGCCTGTCCGTTGAAAACAGCGCATATCCTTCCGTACCTTCGCGTGTATCCAAAAGGGACGACACTTCTTGGCTCGTTTTACCGCACTCCTCTCGCCGCGCCGTTGCTGCAGCGCCGTGTGGGGGGCGTGTGGTGGCTGAGGAAGGTAGAACCTTGGGGCACGGCTTACCGGCCAAGCTATGGGGAAACGTGCTGAATTGTCTGGTGTGAAAAGAGTCTTCGCACTTCCGTGGATTTTCGGCGTCGCAAGCTTCACATTTGACAGGCGATTGCACCTGAACGTACATGAAGCTGTACTGCCAGGCCTGCGAACCTGCAGTACCGCATTTCTGAACAAATGAAATCACACAAATGCTGAACCGTAATTAATCTGTGACCGATGTGTGTAGTTGTCCCCCCCAAATTGCAAAAAAAATGCCGAGGGGTGACAATTACACACGTCACGTGATGTTTCAAATCGTCACGCTACGTTTTGAATTGACCCCCCTCCTGGGGTGACAATGTCAGACGTCATCTGTGGGGTGACAATTATGGCAATGCAGCAGCTTTACCTCAGATTTCGACCCGCGCCCAGCGTTCCTGTCACCCGCGCAGCTGCTGCAGTGCCGTGAACGGAGGAGGGTGGAAGCAAAACAGTTGCCACGCGCCTAGCAGTCCTCTCTACAGTGCCGTGTGGGAGGTGGAGGCTGGGGATGGTGAAGCATTGTATCCCTGGAGACTGAGGAGGGCAAAGCATTTCGCACCCGTCCACGCACAGTGCCGTGTAGAGGTAGAGGCTGGGGAAGGTAGAACCTGTGGGACACGGCCAGCGTTCCTCTCACCGCACCGTTGCTGCAGTGCCGTGTGCGGGGAACACTACGGCTGTTGACGCTCTGTCTACGTGTGATGGCATTGCCTCGTCAAGCGATGACGAGTGTGCCAACGGAGGTTGTGCGGCTCGCGACGTTCATCAATGGGCAGCACCTCAACTGCTAACGGAATCTACTGGCCAACGACACTGCTCTGATGCACCATGTGCACAAGCCCGGCTTCGGCGAATTCTCAATTCTCCCCCACCCCCTGTCTTCCCCCCTTAGTGCTTGACTTTAAAAGCAACCACCGCTTTGTCTGCATATTTGTGTGTCTTGCTCTCGCGTTTTCTTTCTCGGAGAGCCACGACAAGGCAGTCGTCGAAGGACGTGAGGGTTTGTTGTAAGATGCACAATGCTGTGCTTCCCCCGGCGAAACGGAAATTTGGACATTTGCACCGGAGAAACCTCAGTTATCGCTATCTTCCACAGAACACCCCGGGCGGGGGTTTCACGGGGGGTCACAGGTGTGAATTCGGCGGGGGTTTCACGGAGGGTAACAGGGGTGGATTCGGTGGGGGTTCCCCGTTTTCCCCTCGTAGGGGAACGGTTCTTCTCCCGTCGGGGGTGACATGTATGTCTTTCATTTGGTAATCATGCAAAACGGGTCAAACAATCTTTTGTTGCTAGCGGGTGATTCGCCATTATGCTATTAGAGTTTACTAATTTCCCCATTATGCTATTAAAGTGGTGCTAATTTCCCCATTATGCTATTAAAGCGGCTAATTTCCCCGTTATGCTATTAAAGCGGTGCTAATTTCCCCACGATGCCATTAAAGTTTGCTAATTTCCCCATTATGCCATTAAAACATTTTTTTTGGGTTTCGGCGGGTTTCCACCCGTTTTCCACAGTTTCCCGCGGCCTCTACCACGAACATGTCCTACCGTTTCGGGAATGGTTTCCCGCAAACCCTTGGATTTGTGTACGTGTGTGAGGATACGGCTAATAGCTTGCTGGTCATGAAATCTTCAGTACACTCCTTCAGGAGTCCTTGGTTGGTCCAAGACATGGCAGCACGGCCGACGGGATCACGTTCAAACCCGAAGTGCCCGCCCTGGCACTTCGGGTTTGACCCGGCGCCCATCATGGCCACCGCAGCGGCATTCCACTGTATCTGAATCCACAACTGTGACAACACAAACTGGGCTCATGAAATGATGAAAAGCCTCATCTCATGTATCAAATTTCCAAATGAGTACCACAAAGGTCCACGCTGCAGTGCAGCCTGCAGTATGGTTCCCGAGTTTTTCCGCCAGAAGCTGTTGCTTTGCTGTAGCTTTGCTACAGTGCAGCTGAGACAGTGAGAGCTTAGCTTCGGTGCAGCTGTCTTTAGTCTGCTCTAACTTAGTCTGGTGTCAGATCACCAGCTGAGCTGTCAGTGCGAACCCTGCTGACCTCTTTTGGTGAACATGCTGAATGTTTCCCGCAGACCAGCACAGTGCCAAGACGCTGTGACTTGCAAAGTTAACTGTTCAGAAATAAGCCGTTTTCTCGAAACAATCTACTGAAAGTAGGCTAAGTAGCGCCGTCGAATCGATTTCATCAAACGACTGCTCGCGTTAGGCACGGTTAGAAAGTGCATTGTCATTATCTTCCTCGAAAATGGACAAAACTACTCACAAAAAGTCTTGACCAGACTACCTGTGCTGTACTACGACCGCCAGTAGCCCAGTCGCAGAATGGGGAAATTAGCAAACTTTAATGGCATAATGGGGAAATTAGCGCCACTTTAATAGCATAATGGGGAAATTAGCACCACTTTAATAGCATAATGGGGACATTAGCAACTTTAATAGCATAATGGGGAAATTAGCAAACTTTAATAGCATAATGGGGAATGTCCCTGCTAGCCGGTGCACAATTGAAATCGAGAGAAAACACCCCCGTTTTCCCTCGATTTCAAAATCGGGGGTTTTGGAGCCCCCGGGTTTCCCCGAAAAATCTGTCGGGGGTTACATGTACAAGTACAGTAGAAGTACTGTCGACGCGACACTACGCGGAACCTGGGGTCCGAACTCAGGTGACGGCCAGGGCTTCGAAGTGCCTGCCGATACAATACACGAGGGACTGCCTTGTGCTCATTTCGAAGGAGGCTAGAGGGGGAGAAAACAATACAACTACAAAGTGGGTCTTTTTTGTTGAACGCTTACGCCCGCCACTAAACCCAGATTTACCTGTGTTTCATGTGGGCTACAGCACATTTACCTCCTCTGATCTATCGCAACTGGCAGTCTCCTCAAGCATTTCCTACGAAAGCAGGTGCTTATACAAAAAAACTTCCGGCGAGTAATTGTGGGCTTACGATTACTTCGACCGATGGTGGGATCTAGATGGGAAAGGCCCTCGCGTACCTACGGGTAGATTCGGCTCGTTTGTGTAGTTTTGTTTCACCGGTCGTCTCTGTGCTACATGCGTTCAGCACGGCGAGCGCGGTTGGGACTCCTGTTGGACGTCCCCTTTTCGACAGTGGAAAACGTGCGGCGTGCTCTTGTCTCGCTCCGCGCAAACGAAGTGGTGTGCGAGGTCGCCCTTCGGATACAGAGTGGGCTGTCCTGCTCGAAACCACCCCCCCACGGGTGATTCAGGATGTGTTCTCACCGCCCAGGGAGCACATCTTCATCGAACGAAGCTGCTTGCGGCGTTGCAGGCGGTTTGGTTAGCAGCTGAGGCGATGCCCGGTACGAAGTTCCGCCTCATGATAGACAACCAGGCGGTGGTTTTCGCTTTGCGAAAGGGCCACCGCAAGAACTACCTGACCAACGAGATCCTCTGCTTGCTTTTCGATCTTGTGGCTGCGGGGTCGCTGCAGCTCGAGCCGGTTTGGGTCTCGACCGAGATCTACAAGGCTGACCCGTTTACCCGGGGTTGGTTCCATGGCTCCCCGCTAATGGAGAAGTCTTTGCTCGGGGCTGTCCTGATGTCCCGGCGCATGCGCAGTTTGATGGGCACCACGTATGGCACGGGTGTGTCGCGGTGACTTTCACGTCACGAGGTAGCCTGTAGTTGACGTGCCACGACTGCGTCTGCTCCCATAGGGTCACAAGTGCGGTCAACGAAAACTCTAGTTTCCCTTTCTACTCTCCTACTCTCGCGGTGTACGGTTTTCGGAACCCGTGACACTGGCCTTATTCCGCCATATATTCAAGAAACACAGGGGGTTGGGCGGAGAACGGCTGTTCGGGTGTACGTATGTACCGAACCACCCGGCGGTGCCTGGCTTCGGCGGCCGTGAAGCGGTTCCTGCGGCAGAGTGACGCCGAGACACGGAACAATGCCGTCACGCTGTTCCGCGCGAAGCTGAAGCAGCGCCGTGACCAGCTGTTCGAAGCGAACCTGGGCGACTGCACCCGGTTTGCAGACGGCCGCGAGCCGACGGAAGAGACCCTGCGCACCGCAGACCAGATGTACCTGACCGCCCTCGCCTTCTCCAAGGCCACCCGCGACTTGGACGAAATCGTTGAAATGCGCGACTGGCTGAACTCGGTGTCCGCCGAGTGGGAAACGGAGAACAAAGTGTCCGTCAAACGCGTGCGGGCCCCCGTCGGCTCCGTCCTGGTGGCCCACGGTGTCAATCCCGCGGACACCATCAAGTACACGGGGCTTGTCCTCAAGTCGGGCAATGCGGGCACAATAAAACCGAGCGCATCGGTCAGCCAAACCAGCGAAATAATAGCGGAGGCACTGCGGGAGGCCCTGCATGAAGCGGACATGCCTGAGGGCGCCGTGTCCATCGCCTGCCGATGCAGCCACGACGAATATGCAGAGATGCTGAAGGCGGTCCCAGCAGCTCATGACCTGGTCATCGCCATCGGATCGAAGGGGCTGCATGCGTTCACGCACGAACGGACGACGGCGCCGGTGGTGAGCCTAGGCCCCGCCGTTACGTACATGTACATCCACGTGGACGCCGAGCCAGTCCAAGTCACGCGCCTCGTCAAAAACGCGAAGCTGCAGGCGCCGCTGGCGTTCAACGCGGTGGACCACATCCTCGTCCACGAAGACTACACCCGGCTGGGCGAGCTCGTGCTAGAATTGCAGGAAGCGGGGACAGTGGTCTACGCCGACAAGCGCACGCGGAAACGCCTCCCGGAGGTGAGTCTGAGCGAGGTGGACCGGCGGATGTACCGGTCAGAGTTTCGGTCCAATTCCGTCACAATCCGGACCGTGTCGGCTCTCGACGAAGCGGTGGCGGTGTTAAACCACGACGGCTCGCCCCACGCGAGCACCATCGTGACGCGGAACGACGAGCTGGCTGCGAAGTTCCAAGACGACGTCGACGCCGTCCTCGCGTTCCACAACACGTCGCCTCGCTTTGCGGACTCGGAAGGCCTGGCGCTGGGGCCGGGCTTCGGCGTCGCCGCGTCTGGCCCGTACAGAGGAGCGGTGTCCATCCGTGAGCTGTTCACCGAGAAGTACGTGGTCAGCAGCATCGGCCGCACGCGCCCCGATCAAACGGCCGAGGTGAACCCGGTTGTTGCCTTCGGGAAGAACTAAGCGTCGGGGCGTCCGTCCTATTGTGAGCCAGGCCGCCAACCCTGCCTCCGTGGAACGTGCGTCGAATTTTCCTGCTGTCTGTCACAGTCTACTAGCAGCCTATCACAGGCAACCACAGCCCATCGGGCCCTTGTCGCGTTAGTTTTATTGTTCTTTGACAGAGTGAGCCAATGCTTCTCATCTCGCCTTTAAGACACGGCTGTGCCAATGCTCTTGACAGACGCTAGCGTCCGGCACTGTGCATGCGTGTTACAGTCGTTGCGTGGTATTGACGAGGGGCTTCACTGCGAGCTCTTGTTGCGTTAGTTGGGTGACATTTGCATGCAAATGAGTACCACACTATCACAGTCTATCGGACCCCAGAGGTCTCGAAAGCAAGGCCTCTGCATTGCAGACGCAGACACCTTGTCACGCGGCACAAATTGTACATGTCCCGCACAGAGAGCCGCAGAGAAGCGAGCAACTGAGCTCAGTTGCCCGCTTGCGAAGAATCGAGCGTTGACACTCTGGCTCTGGAAACCAGACCTACACCACCAGTCAGTGTCCGATGTGCGCTCATCTATGTGCAACAGCCTTTCCTATGTCTCGTGCCCCACTGACGACTGCGTCAGTCGCGAGCTTCGTCGTTCCAGAAGTGCATTCGACGGTACAACCCCTTGACCGCATTCATCTCTCGCTTCATTTCGTGATAGGGCTGCGGGTTGCTAGGAGAGTCACGAACGGCTTGGTGTTGTTTAGCGTTTTCTACGAGAACAACACCGAGCCGGTTCCGTTAGTTGGCGTCACCGCACCCCGTAGAAAAATCGGCTACTGGTTGACATGCACAGGGTCATTGGGGAAGCACAGGTCGAGACTCACCTAGTGACAAGCGCGAGAATGGTGGCGGATGTGGGCGCCGGGGAAAGAACCTGAGCGCGTTTTCCCCACCGCTTTTTCTAGCTTCCGTCATGATCTGCGCGTGGGGAGGGGGGGTGGTCAACCGATTCGCATTATCGCATATTATCGCATCTGGGATTTCGGCGCCCATCATCGCTTTTTCATTCGCATTGTGCACGATTGTCGCATATTCCACCTGGTCCGGGCTCCTGGCAAGTTCCCCGAAACTCCCCGATGCTCAGCCCGATTTTTGGGAAACAGCTAGGGCTGCCGGTGGGTGGGCAGGTGTACAGGTTGGGAGGTGGACAGATGGGTGGATGGATGAACAGGTGGGTAGTTGGTAGACGGGCAAGTGGGAGCTGTGTACAGGTGCAGGTAGGTGTGCTAGTGTGTGGTCCTTTTTAAGATGGATTGTGTCTGCGCTCTCTCTCCCTTAAGGTTGCCGCCCGAGGGAACCGGCTGTGAGCCGAAATCGGCGCCGGTCTCTTCGGACTGCGCCAGGAAAGAACTTCGCGGCGGATCACAAAGCACCCACCCTGCACGAGGCACGCGCCCAAGACCCGTGCACGGCTACCGTAGCACCCTCCATGTTTGCACCTTCCTCGGATGCTACGGTCAGGAAGGGCTAGGGGCTTCAAAGTAGTTGGGAAAACACAGTTCCCCTTCCCCGCGTTCTGCGTGTGGGGTTACCACCGGCAACTGCCGCAGCAGCCGCAGCAGCCGCAGATACGTCCTTCGCCCTTGGCTCACTTTCGTAAGGTGTCGCCGCTCACCTACCAGTGTGTTCCTGGTTGTTGCCCTAGTGACAGACCCGCCGCCTTAGTTTCGCCTGGTACACGAGACTAATCCAATACCAGGTCCAGGCATCATTCGTGCTCTTGGATTCCACCCTGTTGGCCTAACAGGGTGGTGGCGGCTGACACACACCTGTCACGGGTTATCTCGGCGTTGGGTTTGTAGTCGTGTAGCACTTGGGCGGGCTACCGACCGGTTGATTCAAACGCCTGGGTTAGCTCGCTTGTGGGGAGGTGTCGCAACTCACCTACCAAGACCCGCTCGGCGGTGCGAAACCTGGTTGCTGCCCCAGCAGGTAGGTGTGCTAGTGCTTCGTCTTGAGCTCGTCCGTGTACCTCTTGGCCACCTCGACAGCTCGCAGGGCGTTTCTTAACACCGTGCGAGAGAACTCGGAGCATCTTATATGGCGTAGAAATATATCGCCCTATTTCGCACGTCTGTACGGTGAGTACAACGAGTGCTCCGATAATTCGACCCCCTCGGTCACTCAGTTTGGGAATGCTGAGCTAATCGGCAGGTGTCCCTCTGCTCAGGTTAGCTAAATATCTCCCGAGTTTCGACTCGATTTTTGTCTCTACACGCAAATCGTTCATGTCACACATCAAAGATTATGCCGCCGACTTCACCCTGTAAATACGGGACTCTTGCCCTCTGTGAATAACCCATACCTCGACGCCCAGTTGTGTGCTGCCAAGGTGAACCCATGCGGTGGTGGTTTGGAGCCAGCACCGCAGAGGTGCTGCGCTAGGAGGAGAGCAGTATTTTGGAATGTGTGGGACAATAATGGGCTGCAGGAAATACAAAGAAAAACAAAAAAAAAACAACAACAAAATGCCGCAACAGCTGCCAGCTCAAGCGACAAGCTCAAGCGAGCACACGCAAATCCATCACGGCTCGTCTGACGAAGAGTCGAAGTCCGAAAAGGTCGTGCTTCGGCTGAAAGCAAGGCAGAACGACGAGAACCGCCGTGTAACGTGGGATGCCGAAGTGAAGGACAGTCGGAAAGCCATGAAAACATCGAAGAAGTGCTGCATATTCCACAAGAAAAAGGAATTCGGAGAGTCCGACTCTGGTGTGTGTCTCTGTCTCTGTGTGTGTTCCCAGTATTTCGTTCGGGTTGCAAACATGTAACATACCGTAGAGTAGTCGGCTACAACCGCTGCTCATTGCTGGGCTCGTTTTCCCTGGAATCTACAATACCAATTGCTGGGTCACTGGAAGGACTCAAAACTGTGACCCAGGTGGCGACTGCCGACCATGCCGGGTGCTTGCACCAGGAGTTTGGAACAGCTATAGTCATTGCACAGAGAGCTTGCCACATTCTCGGGTGAGATGTGCGGCTTGTATAAAGACACTCAGCAGTTGCACGGGGCCGAAAACCCCGTGCAGCTAACACCGCAAGATGAAAACAGAAGTCTTGAGCCGAGTGCCGGATGGAGAAGCTGACAGCCTCCCACGCTCTATCCGTCCCCCGAAGGATCCCGCCCCACCCACCCTTGGAGAGGAGTCACAGGACCAAAAGCAGCATGTCGGAAACTCAAAAAAAGCCGACTGGTGAAAGTGTCAAGTGGGCTATACTTCGATTCAGACGTTATCCACTCAAAGCCCTGAACTTAAACACACACACAGAATCGTGTTCGAGTGAAGATGAGTACCACAAGCGAGACCGTCCGACGAAGTGCTCGCGAAAGGGGTGCAACTGCAACACAACCTTCAACTAAGTCGTCTGTTCGATAACATCCACTGGTATTCGCGTGCTTTTGCTGCTAAATACGCGAGCGCCGTTGCCTGTTACTTAGAGCACTTCCTGACTAGCCTAAAATCGCACACCCGTCTTCCGTGTGTCACGTTAGATTGGACGTTCCAAGCGCAGCAAACGTCAAAAAAAAGAGTCCCTTCTTTTTGACAACCTCGGCAGGGGGCGCGGGCGTTTTTCACATTTCTTCAGCTTTCTTGTCAAGTACTGTTGTACTGAAGGGAACACTTCCGGGGCACGTCTGCACATGAGTACTGAAACGAAACACAATCGAACTTGTGCTATCACAGGAAAAAGCCCCCCCTTGGAGAGTTTTACACCCTGCGATCAGTTGCTGCTGATCTGCTGTTGTTACTCATTGCGAGACCTACCCCCGGAAGTGTTCCTTTTTTTTCTTGATGGGCGTCTGCTTTGCAGGAAATACTCGAGGAGGCCGCGTTGGAGCCCTTGCGAAGCACAGGTGAATCTGGACGAAACTGCCGGTCGATAAAAAGGAAGTCGCCCGGAATACGGACAGAGCAACATCAAAAAGGACCCGCTTTGTTTCTATTGTTCTCCTCCTGGGCACAAATATAGCCCAAAGCATCTACAGAATAACACGAAAAGCCTTCAGGCATAAGCCGGGTTTCACATTTCGACATACGCATCGAACGGCCGCTCGAGTACTTTGCAAGCGATGTTGAGATCCTGAAAATATAACTTGCGACAGATGAAACCAGGAGGAAAACAGGTCCACCAGTCAGACGAACGGTGTCAGCCGAAGCTTCACCAGCTTCGGCTGACAGCATTTGCACTTAACCGTGGTTAAGAAGACGACCGAAAGCATAGCCACGAAGATAGCTCATTCTTCTGACCCTATGGAAGAACCGGTCGGCAGGCGCAATCAGACGTTAGAGGGTGTTTCGCGTGCACCCTGCTCGTCTGGCACGCTCAACCGCTCGAAAATTAAGTCACCGTAATTGGATTTATGTTGAACCGGCATTCTTTTTTGTATAAGCACCTGCTCTGTAAGAAATGCTTGAGGAGACTGCCAGTTGCGATAGATCAAAGGAGGTAAATGTGCTGTAGCCCACACGAAACACAGGGAAATCTGGGTTTAGTGGCGGGCGCAAGCGTTCAACAAAAAATACCCACTTTGTAGTTGTATTGTTTTCTCCCCCTCTAGCCTCCTTCGAAATGAGCACAAGGCAGTCCCTCGAGTATTTTGGGGTTTGCGTTTCAGAATACAATATTATATCGCGGCCCTGGTGCGTTCCCGCGCCTGGGGGTGCTCAATACTCAGCTCGACACCTTAGATGCCGCTGTCATAGGATAGAAGATAGTCTGCACGACCACCACTGGTGCAGTCACTCAGTACACCTGGGGAATCCCCAGGGGGTTTTGGTAAACCAGGGTTTACCCGGTCTGTCATTTGCCCGTTCCAGCTTTAGTCCGCGTTCAACAATGTTCCAATTACGGTATTCAAAGGCAAGGAGTGCGGCAGCGTTTGCAGGGCCCGTCCGTCATTTATTGCTCGCCGTTTCGTTAAAAAAAAAAAGGGGGAAACACAAAAAGAAATTGCTGGAAACACAGAAAAGGCAGGGGGCGGTCGACCTTCACGAAGACAAATCTTTGAGACATGGTCCCCCCGTCTGTGCCTTCAAGGCGGCGTTGAGCACCATTTGACTCGTCCTGATCACGCAACTGATTACTGTTAAACGCTGTTCAAACTCCGCTACGCTCCTGCTGACACTAAACATTTGAGCCGAATCCCCAATGATCCTGACCTGTCGACACCATTTTTCTAGGTAGGCCACTACCCCCCCTTTTACCGATCATCGCCGTGTGGCGTTTCGAAACCGGATTTGGGGTGTGGGGATGTATCCTCGGCGTCTCCTTTCTCGTTCTTCCTGCTCCGTAATACTCTGAGGGAATTCTGCTTACTGGTCTGTCTGCGCTACTTCTTGGTGAAATGACTGCAAGAAAGAACGAAGAGGATCAAACCATCCAGGGTAAACCTATCACTTACATTGCGTAGGGGCATTTTCTTTTACATAAGCGCCAGCTTGAAAGGAAATGCTCGACGATGCTGCCCGACAAAGAACAGAAGGGATCCCAAGTGCTGTAACTACCGAACCACGTGTTGAACGGACGTGAGGTCATGCGGGTCTACCCTAACACTACAAATCACACAAACACACGTCGAGTATTTAGCTGCCAGTCGGGCAGTCAAACCCTGCGTCGTTTGAGCCGGATTGCCGGCGCACGTTCTTGGGCTTCGTGGTTGGAGCAACCTTTCTCGCTTGTCTACACTACCCCTGCCGCCTAAGGAAACGAGGCGTCGAGGAATTGGAATGACTAGCTTGCTCTACCTGCCTCCTACCGGTAGGCAGGCAGCGGGGCGCTGGATCTACGTAGCTGACACATTAGTATTTCCCGTCCAACCACACCCCCCCCCCCAACCACCTGGCTTGACGACTGCGCAGCAGCATTCCCGCAGTGAGACTGTCACGAGTGCGTTTTCGAAGCTGGTTGTCCGAGCGCCTTCGCGCTATTTGTTTTCCTGTCTTCTGTCAGCTAGCCCCCCTCCAGCCTCCTTTGTGCAAGCAATCGAGAACACTGGCTTTGCTTTACCGCTCACCCTTACGCCGAGTAGGATCTTCTTTTGTTGAGTCCAGGGCTTACGCTCCACGTGTGGAACGTGTGGATTTCCACACGTTAATTCTTTTTGGATTCTGTTCCCCCACGTGTGGATCCACAGGTACCACGTGTGGATTTTGATTTATTGGGTCCACATGCAGGGGAGTCTAGGCCACTAGTGGTCAAGGCAGGTGTCGCCAAGTCCAGTAGCTACCTACCTGGCAACGCTATTTTTTTTTTCGAGACATTGCAATGTGTTCCAAAAATGTAAGCCTGAGCAATGAGCGAACTAACACCAAACTGAAGATTCATGTCACTGTCACAGTTTACATGTCCGTGCTTCACATGGAGATCCCTAACTCAAGACATACCAGGTGAAAAGGAAGAAGAACAACCTGAAGAGGCCTGGAACTCGGCCTGCTCAAAAAAAAAAAAATAGCGTTGCGTGGATGCGTCAACGCAACAGTCTTTGAAAGGAAAGCGAAAGAGAGAAGGCATATTTTTTCCGTCGCACATGAGGGGTCAGGGGACTTTAGCTCTTTGTCTGACCGAGCAAAAAAGCCGGTCTCAGCCAAAAACCCGGTTTTGGGGCTCTGCGGTGCCTGTGGGTGTCTGAGTGCCTGGAACCGTCGCCCCGCGCACGCAAACAAGGGGGCGGAGGGGGGTGGTGAGATATAAGCTTGCGGTGGTGGTGTGCACGTCTATCAAACTACGGAGATGGTAAGTGAAAATATTCGAATTGCAGTGACACACCGTGACGCGCCACGTAACTGCAGTACTGTACAGTCCAGGGGGCCACTTGAAATCATAGTTTATATTTTTTTTTTTGAAAACCCGAAACCGGAAAAACCCGGTTTCAAAGTCCCCTGCATGAGGGGAAAAGTTTTTTTCCCTCGAACCTTAAGCGCCCACATGTAGACCACACGTATTTTCTCTGAGACCGAAAACGAAGCGTAAGCCCTGGTTGAGTCAAGCAATGGCGGCCAAGGACAAAAAAGCGCACACAACGCCGAATTAGTTAGCTATGTCACTAGAGCGGCACGCCCCTCTTTCCGTTTCTGTGCGATTGACTCACTCCGGCGATTAGCGTTCTTGCCTTTAAACAGGGAAGCCGTTTGAAATAATCGAGGCAGGGAGGTCATGTCACATTAGTTAGCTATGTCACGAGAGCGGAGTGCAGCCCCGAACTAAAACAACCGGAGACTTTAAAATACCGACCTTCTAATCCACAAATAAAGCTAAAACTCACACACGGGCGGCAACCTTTGTCACACACACACACACACACACACACACACACACACACACACACACACACACACACACACACACACACACACACACACACACACACACACACACACACACACACACACACACACACACACACACACACACACACACACACACACACACACACACACACACACACACACACACACACACACACACACACACACACACACACACACACACACACACACACACACAAATTAGGCGGGATGGGGTGCTTTGCAAGCGACAGCGGGCATCGGTGGATTGACACCGCGGTTCGACCTAGATATTGAGCACGTACCGAGGAAAAGAAAAGTCGACGCCGACGCGTTAAGCAACGCGGCAATGGACATGGTCCAGGCAGAGATGGGCGTACAAGAGCAGACGGTAAGGGCGCAATATGAGGAGTATAAACTCAGCGCTCTGGCAAAGAGCCAATCCCTCCGAGAAGTCACCAGTGCAGTAGCGCGGATTTGTGGCGTGAAATGGCATCACGGGCGCGTCGCAAATGTCACTAGCGTCACAGCACTGGGCGGAGGGGTCATGCAGGGCATCACGTGCCGAGCCGAGCTCGCCCCGCGAACGGAAGTGGTGTTGCGGGCGATGAGCCAACGGAGCCCCGACTCGAACGCCACAGCCTCGAACCCGTTTGTTAAGGCGCATGAGCAGTGGGCGGGATGCGTACAGCCGGAGAGATACTACGAGGCGGCCTGGAAGGAGGCAGCAGAGTGGAGGGGAAGGGGGCAGAAAACGGCTGGCGCACGGCCAACAGTGAAGCGAACATCACATATGATAGCGAAGTGTTCCAAACACGACGCGGCTCGCTGCTCCGTGTGCACAAGAAGGCGCCTCCCCCCGGATACATGTTGCAGCCAGCAGCACACGGGACACGAAGCGGGTAGCCATTGTCAAACAAAGCTACAGATCCGGACAGCGCGTGGTCATCACGAGCAGCAAGAAGGAGCGTCAGCTGTGACGTGAGGAAGCCAAAGGCCTGGGCCATACTCCGCAACAGGGGTTACCCATACATGAATTCCACACACACACACACACGTTGCTGGCGCAGGGGCGGTAATGTACCGAGACGGCGTCAAGGTGTCGGAAGTAATCCTGCCGCTGCCCACCGTGCGCAGCAATAACGTGGCAGAGTATGAAGCGGTGCTAGCGGGCCTGCATCTGCTGAACGAAGCGAACGATGCGGACGGCACGCAGTGTACGGTGCGGGGGGACTCGGCACTGGTAGTGGGGCAGCTTTTGCGACGCCTGGCATGTTCCGAGGAGCTCAAGCCATACCAGACACGCGCTGCCAGAATGGTTTCTTCCCTGCAGCGACGGATGACAGTGCGCATCGAGCACGTCAAGCGCGAGAGGAACACGGACGCTGATGCCCTGAGTAACGCCGCCATGGACTTGGTGCAGCGCCAGCGGCCGACTCCTCGAAGGCAAGAGAAGATGCTAACCGACTTTCGCCGGTCCGCCTTGGGCAAAGCGCTTAGCCTCGTTGAGATGGGGAAGGCGTACAAGAAGGTGACGGGACAGCCGTGGTTCTATGGCCATGAGTACTCCTCCACCGTGCTGACATCCCTGGGAGGGACGGTTGTACGGGGCGTCTCCCGACGAGCGCAGCTGTCAGAGGCGACAGAAGGCATCATCGTGAGGATACGCGAACACGCGCAGGCGGGAATCGCGGACGAACATGAGAGCAGCCCTTACCCGCCACACCTGAATTGGGCCGCAACCTTCTTGCCAGAGGAGGCTTACCCGGCAGGATGGACACAGGGAAAACCCGACTGGAAAGGCAGAACGGAAGAGGCCGAAAGGGGTTCAAGCACTGACCCGCGCAAAGGTGCCCCCCCGTGCGAGGCCCCAGAAGGCGCTGCTAACACTTCCCGCCCTGGAGTGGTTTGCTCGCTCCACAAAAAGCCGCGATGCAGTGAGTGCGTAAAAAAGCGTCTACCGGCGGAGACCTGCTGTCGCCTCAAGCAGCATCATCACGGATCGGATGGTCTAAGGCCCCGGATGCACTTCTGCACAGCTCACAGACTAGGACGTTGCGGCGATTGTGTGGCTGAAAACGAAGCATTAGCCAGCTGCTGCACAAAGCATCACGCAAACAGGAGAGCGAATGGAGGCCCCCACTCCCAGCCCGGGGGTGCATCGGCCGTCACCTAGCTTAATCTGAGCGTGGTCGTACTTTCGTGAAGGGAGGCACCACGTTAAAACGGGTCCGTAACACACACACACACACACACACACACACACACACACACACACACACACACACACACACACACACACACACACACACACACACACACACACACACACACACACACACACACACACACACACACACACACACACACACACACACACACACACACACACACACACACACACACACACACACACACACACACACACACACAGGCAAAACACAGAAATAACCAAGAAAAAATGAAGCTCGACGGATGCGTGTACATTGTGACCGGTGGAGCCTCAGGGCTCGGTGAGGCTGTGGTGCGGATGGCAGTGGCGAACGGAGGAAAGGTGTCGATATTCGACATGAACATGAAGAAGGGGGAGGCGCTGGTCGACGAGCTCGGCAAGGACAACGCGATGATGTCGAAGGTGAACGTGACCAACGAGGAGAACGTGGTCCAGGCGGTGCAGGCGACCGTCGAGAAGTTCGGGAAGATCGATGTGGTGGTCAACTCAGCGGGGGTTGCGGGAGCGGCGCTGACCGTCAACCGGAAGGGGGAACCTCACGGGTTGAACGCTTTCCGCCGGATCTTGGACATCAACGTCGTCGGCACGTTTTTGGTCTCTTCGAAGTGTGCGGCGCAGATGCACAAACAGGAGCTCAACAGCGAAGGAGGCCGCGGGCTGATTGTCAACATCTCGTCAGCCGCCGCCCTTGATGGGCAAAACGGGCAGGTCGCGTACGCCGCGTCGAAGGGCGCCGTCCTGTCGATGGCCCTGCCCATGGCGCGGGACCTGAGCAAGATCGGCATCCGCGTCAACACCATCTGTCCGGGCATCTTCGACACGCCGATGGGCGGGTCCAAAAAGCCGGTCGACCACAGAGACGTCACCAAGCTCAACAAAGTCCAGCAATCCCTCCTCAACGGCCAGCTGTTCCCCAACTCGCGCTTCGGGAACCCTTCCGAGCTCGCAACCCTCGTCAAGGCCATGGTTGAAGTCCCGATGCTCAACGCCGAGTACATCAGGCTTGACGCCGGGATCAGGATGCCAAAGCTGTAGGATAAGACGTGAAGAGAACTGTGCCTTCCCATTACCTTTTTTGTATAAGCACCTGCTTTGTAGGAAATACTTGAGGAGGCTGCCAGTTGCAAAAGATCAAAGGAGGTAAATGTGCTGTAGCCCACACGAAACACAGGTGAATCTGGGTTCAGTGGCGGGCGTAAGCGTTCAACAAAAAAGACCCGGTGTATTGTTTCTCCCCCTCTAGCCTCCTTCGAAGGAAGCACAAGGCAGCCCCTCGAGTATTTTTCGAGACATTGCAATGTGTTTCAAAAATGCAAGCCTGAGCTTTATTGATGCGAAAAATGCTTGAGCTTTATTGATGCGAACCAACACCCGTACTGAAGGTCATGTCATTGTTGCAGCTTACATGTCCGTGCTTCACATGGAGATCCCTAATTCGAGACATACCAGGCGAGAAAGGAAAGAAGAATCTACCTGAAGAGAGGGCCCAAACTCGGCCTGCTCAAAAAGTGTCGTGGCTCTATTTGTGCGCACAGCCGGTTCAAAAAGAAACGGCATGCCTTTGTGCAAGCACCTGCCTTGTAGCTGCAGAGAGTCTCAAAGGAGGAAAAGTCCTGCAGCCCACACGAAACACAAAACTGATCCCGGGTTTAGTTTGTGCCAGGCGCCACTGCGCTCAAGCGTTCAACGAAAAGACGCCACTTACGCAAACAGAATTTTTTTTTAAAAACAAACAGTTCACACATAAACTACAGCTACGTCTACAACCAGTTGCTGAGTTTTCACCACTACTACTACACCTGCTGTTGTCAATCCTTCTCTTTCTACTACCCGACCCTCCCCACCGCACGTCCTCCTCAACCCAAAGGAAGTAAGAACGTATATTACAGACCGATACGAGCTGCATGGCAACCCCTGCTCAACATGCATGCGCGTGGGGGGCCCAAGACCAAATTCAAAGCGAATTTCTTCGTGTCGGTCGCAACACTTACAAACATGGCTAGCCGTAATTAATGTGTATAAGCATACCCACTACCCTCATACCACCCGCCTCACAGCCTCAATGGTCAACCGGAGACCCTAAAACACCGAACCTCTAGACCACAATAAACGCTAGAAGCCATGTATGCTCCCCCCCCCAAACCCTCCCAGCACGTATTAGCTTTAATTCGACGACGGTCACCGGGAAACTCTAAAAATCCGGATTCTCAAGCGAACTGTAACTCTGAAAAAGAGCCGACTTTGCAGCTGTCTTGCTTCTCCCCCGTATAGCCTATTTAGTAGCACGGGTGGTCCTGGCTGTGACGAGCTGCGAACAGCCGCCTGACAAACCAGACTCACACCGCTGTCCTGTATGCAGACACTCAGGTTCCGCGCTGATAATGGTCCGCCTTAGGTGTCCGTGGCTTAAAGGACCGAAACACGGCGCAGGCGGGATTCGAAGCACGTTCTTGCAATCCCCCGTGTAGCCGCCGCCGAAATAGGCACAAGGCAGCCCTCCGAGAGTTTTGGCGAGCCTGCGGCAAGAGAGTTCGCCACTGACCTCTTTCAAGGAGTCGCGGGAAGAGAGGCCAAAGTATGGGACTCTTCGTTTTGCCCGCGCTGGAGCCCAGCGTGGCTAAACCCGGGCGTGCAGTCCCGAATTCTCGGCAATCAAAATGCACACTTAAGGAATTGGTGTTGAAGCGACGACCCCGGGGCCTTGCTAGAACGCATTTTGCCGTGTATTCTGCATACAGGTGGCAAATCTCCGTAGGAAAAAATCGCACAGCACAGTAGGGTGGCAGCCCAGAGTTCTTTTTTTAACTGATTGTTCAAACAGGGTTGTAGGAGCCTTCTACCCGAGAGATAATTCCTGCACCCCCTTTTTTGCCTCTCTCTCTGACCTAGAAGTCTTGCTGCTAGCGCCAAGCGTGCATGCGAGGCAGTGGTTTGCCCCAACATTAACACGCTTCTTCCGAAAAACAAACATCTGACAAGTTGTTGAAGCGCCCGTGTGGGCTAAATGTTGATGTTGGCGCATTGGAGGAGTACACAGTGGAGTCCAAAGCTGGAATTAGCCAGGGCTTGCCCGAGTCGTATGCGATAAGCGGGTGTGCCACACTTAAAACGCATTGCAAGATCGCCCGCATTGCGACTGGACTCCACCGTGTGCTCCCGTCTTCTCGAAGTTACCCGCGCCAAACGTACAGTTTTCAAGAATCTGTCCGACACAAGAAAAGCGCCGTAACTCCCTCCCGGGCCCCCCCTGACGCCGCATGTGAACACGGGGGGAAAAAGAAGGCGGCGAAAAAGTGACGGAAACCCCCGCAAAACGTCTGGCTCTCTCTCTCTCTCACGGGGAGTTTCTGTCCCCTGGGAGTCTTGAATTCCCTTCCTCGTTTGCTTTTGTTGCGTATACATCTTTAGCGGGCGTGGCACACTCGGTTGTCCTTCCTTTCCGTTCTACCTCGCGAATGAATGAATTTTTGCAAGTCGCGGCAAAGTACAAGGTATTCCAAATCCGCAAGACGTTGTTCACTAGAAAGGTCCAACCACGGCGCAACCAAATGCGGCTTGTGAGCGTCCGCGTACCCAAGTAGAAACCCTGAAAAATCTACCACAACCCGCCAATTGACCAACAGAGGCCTGAAGTGGGTGCCGCCAGGACGCTTTGGGGCGAGCAATTACACCTTGCCTGAGGACCGGCTGACCCATGTCCAACTGCTGTTGACACGGAAACCTTCTCCACTCCGGCCTTCAATGTTCTCCATTGAATATTCGCTACGACGACCAAGATGCACTCATCCACGCTCCATCGAGGCTCACGCCAACGACTTCGCGGCGTGGACCACGCATCCACGCACGCCTGGCTTTGTGATACCAGTACGCGGCCAACAAAGGGTGGATCGCTTGAGCATCATCCATTTTCGGGACCGGTGCATTCGGCAGGTGAGTTGTTACACACTCATTATCGGATGCCGACTAAAGTTTGAGAATTGGTCGAGGAAGCGTTTTCCCCAATGCCTCCAATCATTCGCTTCACCTGGCGTAACTCCTGTTTTGGTTCTAGACAGGTGAGTTGTTACACACTCATTATCGGATGCCGACTTCCATGGCCACCGTCCTGCTGTCAAGATGAACCATCCTTTGTGGGATCTACTGAGCGATCACTCGGACACCTTAAGTCAGCTTTTTTCTCGGTTCATCCCATGTCGCCAGTCCTACTTACCAGAAGTGGCCTACTTAGAACCAGGATTCTACGTCAGGGTTCAATGAAGTAACCCCGAGCTCACATTTAAAGTTTGAGAACAGGTCGAGGAAGCGTTTTCCCCAATGCCTCCAATCATTCGCTTCACCTGGCGTAACTCCTGCTTCGGTTCTAGGCAGGTGAGTTGTTACACACTCATTATCGGATGCCGACTTCCATGGCCACCGTCCTGCTGTCAAGATGAACCGACATCCTTTGTGGGATCTGATGAGCGATCACTCGGACACCTTAAGTCAGCTCTCGGTTCATCCCGCGTCGCCAGTCCTGCTTACCAGAAGTGGCCTACTTAGAACCAGGATTCTACGTCGTGAACTGGGGGTGAGTTTCGTGGAGTTAGCGGTTGACTTCAAGCTGCGCACCGGTGTCGACTCCCGAAGCACAAAAACAGGTATCACGCCGCGGCCCCCAGCGCACAAGACCACAGCGCGGCGGCAGGTGCTGTTAGAAGGCTCGAAAAAGAATCGGGAAGGTGTGACTGACATTCTTTGATCCTGTTGATTCGGGCTTGTTCAGGAGTGCTACCATTTACCGGTATATTACTAGTCGTCGAAGCCAGCCCCACCCCGAATTCTTCTGGTGTCGATTCGAGGTGGTCGTGCTCGTCTAGCCATATTCCCTCAGTAAACTGCACGACAGCTGGGTTCTTTGACGGAGGAGCAAGGGCGAATGGTACAGCTTTTGCTGTGGCAGGCGCAGGGGCGGTCCTTTACAGGGGAGGGCGTTAAGGAGTCGCAACCGTGTGCTCCCGCTGCCGAGTGTGCGCAGCATCAACGTTAGCTGAATACGAGGGAATGCCAGCGGGGCTGCAGCTTTTGTTGCACCGTCCGCGGTGACTCGGCCCTAATTATTGGGCAAACCAGCCAAAAGGTGACATGCTCGGTCACCTAGCCTAATCTCAGCGTGGTCGTACTTTCGTGAAGGGAGGCACCACGTTAAAACAGGTCCGTATCACACACGCACACACACACAAACACACACGTGGACGTCTCTCGTAGCAGGAAGGCACCACGTTAAACGGGTCCGCAACACACACACACACACACACACACACACACACACACACACACACACACACACACACACACACACACACACACACACACACACACACACACACACACACACACACACACACACACACACACACACACACACACACACACACACACACACACACACACACACACCACACACACAAGTGCGTTTCAGACGTTACCCACTCAAAGCCCTGAACTTAAACACACACGCACGCGCACCATCAAACCACGGAAGAGAAGACTTCTCCCTCTCCCTGCCCCAAATCGATAAAGAAAGATGACGCGGGCGTTCCGGGTCGCGTGCGGGTGCCTGCTGCTGGCTTCCGCGCACGCCGGCTTGAAGGACTCGGCCAGTTTTCGCGTCGGCGTCGCGGTGGTGGCCAGCGACAACGAGGTGTACGGCACCCACTACGCTGCGCAGGTGAAGACAGACTTCAGCGAGATAACGGAGGGCGACCTCATGAAGATGAAGTACCTGCACCCCTCGGAGGACACGTACACGTGGGCCACCGCCGACAGGCTGGCTACTTGGGCGTCGGAGAACGGAATCCGGCTCCACGGGCACACGCTCCTGTGGCACTCGGACTACCAGGTGCCGAGCTTCATGAACAACTACGACGGCGACTTCGAAGCGATGCTGAAGGAGCACTGCAAAACGATTGCCGACCACTTCTCGGGGGGGAGGGTCGCGAGCTGGGACGTGGCGAACGAGGTCCTCAACGACGGGGGGGCCTGCTACCGGGACTCCGTGTTCTACCAGAAGCTGGGCAAGTCGTACGTGCCCCTTTGCTTCACGGCAGCCCGCGCAGGAGACCCGACGGCGAAGCTGTACTACAACGACTACAACATCGAGCACTCGTCGAGCAAGTTCACCTGCCTCAAGCAGCTGATCAAAGACGTCCAGGACGCCGGGGCGCCCATCGACGGTATCGGGTTCCAGTGCCACATCCAGCTGTCGACTTCGGTGAGTACGATGAAGAGTCACTTCAAGCAGATCGCCGATCTGGGGTTGCTCGTGAAAATCACAGAGTTGGACATCGCGAACCCGAACAACGACAACGCGATGCAGAAGAGCAAGTACAAGGAGGTGGTCGAGGCGTACCTCGAAGCGGTGCCGCTGGCGCAGAGGGGGGGTATATCCGTCTGGGGGCTGCACGACGCGGGGAGCTGGCTTGGCGGGGACGAGCATCCACTGCTGTTTTCGGGGACGGGACCGTTCGTCAAGAAGCAGGCCTACGACGGCTTCGAGGACGGCCTGCGCTCTGGGTTGTGCGCCGTGGCCATCGCTCAGCACCAGCCGTGCAGAGAGGACCCGTACTGCTGCGACACCGGAATGGACTGCTACGCGATGAATTCCGGGTACGCGCAATGTAGAGTCGACTGCACCCTCGACGGTTGGACGTGCGAGAACTTGTCCCCTTCTACCCCCGCGCCCACCCCTGCGCCCCCGCCGACGATTTCTTGCACCGCGACCATCGCGCAGTTCCAGCCGTGCAGGGAGAACCCGTTCTGCTGCGGCACCGGGCTGAGTTGCTACTCGATGAATTTCGGTTATGCCCAGTGCAGAGCCGACTGTTTCGTCGCCGGCTGGACGTGCGTGAACTTGTCCCCTCCCACCCCTGCACCCACCCCTGCGCCCACCTCAGAATGCTCCACGACCATTGGGCAGTACCAGGCGTGTAAAGAGAACCCCAACTGTTGCGACACCGGAATGGAGTGCTACGAGATGAACTCTGGGTACGCCCAGTGCAGGATCGACTGTTTCCTCGCAGACTGGACCTGTGTAAACCTGAGCAACTAATTGGCCGCTGCATATATGAGCCAGTCCACCCCCTGTTTCTCCTGGAAGTGCATCAATCATCATAGTCCTAGGCCTGAAGCACACTTTACGATCGAAGAGGTTGTCACCTAGTGGCTAATGCAGGCCATCGCGACAGTGCCGGGCAGAAAGTTTGGAAATAGTGCTGGAAAGGGCAAAAAGTTTGGAGATAGTGCTGGAATGGGCAAAAAGTTCAAAAAGGTGCTGCATTCTAACCTCAACAAGTACAGTCTATGAGCAGTCTATCTAGCGAGGTGGCTCAGTTTCAATAGCAGCGAGGAGAGCGAGTAGCCTTCCGGAGAGACGGACCCCACTCTAGAACTCGTTCTCACCTGACGCGCGGAATGCGCTCAAGCAAGTTTGTTAGGCAGAACAAGAAAGCCTCCAGCTTCGGCAGTTCCGATCCCTAGCGACTACCCCCCAAGCGTCGATTTTCAATTCAATGCGGCTTTTCGCGAGGGGTGACCGGACCTGGATGAAAATTGTGTGCCCAAGTCTGTTGTCAGCGACTGACACCGAAAGCACTTCAGAAGTCGTTTCTAGAATAGTCACGTTTGCCGGGAGGAGGGTGGCAAACCAGACTGCTCAGGTTCCGCGCTGATGATGATCCGCCTCATGTGTCCGTGGCTTGAACGGCCGAACACGATGCAGACGATAGGAACCAGTGCGGTTGTATGCCACATAAACTATTCTAAACAACAACTATTCTTGCAATGCCCCTTCCCTTCCCCCCCCTCCCTACAACGTTTCCATTGCCAACGCAGCCTCCCACGGTTGTTTCCTCGCAGAGTCCATCTTATTTTGCCTGAGCCTCCGTCCTACCCCAGTGTCCCGACGTGTTCTGTTTACGATCGAGCGCCTCGTCGCGGCTGCTGGGAAACCGATGTTTTCCTTGTGGGCGTGCGAGATTCGTTCGAAACTTCCTCACACGGTCAAGATGCTGGGGTGAACAAATGGTGCACCTGAGAGAGCCACGCGGCCTGTACCAAATAGGCTCTACCAAGAGGGAAGGCATTGCGACTCACCGGCTGCCATTCGGGCACCTTGTTAGAGTGTTTCTTTGTCCATGTACCGCTGCATTTCCGCCGCGCAACGGACACTTTAAGCCCCCCCCCCCCCCTTTCCTCTGTCCCCGTACAACCGTATCGAATTACCTCGAAACCAAGCAGCGAACGAAGAACAGAAAACAGCTAAAGTTAACGCAGGCGGTCCTGCCAAAAGGAAACAATCGCCTCCGGGTGGGATAGTCTGGCACTTGCTATCTTTTGGGGGAAGTAATACTCAAGAGGCCGCCCTTCGTGGAGGCTGAAGCAGTGCCTATAATGGTGTTATCCAGCATGCCCATACCCAAGTCCTATTCTTTGGTGCGAACCTGTTTCCTACCTACCCGTTGGGGGTAGGTATGAGGAAAACTCCAAAGAAAAGGTGTCACCTGTATATACCGTAATTGGAATAATGTTGAACTGGACTATAACTGGAACGGGTAAATGACAGACTAGGTAAAACCTGTGACACCCGGGAGGTGTCCCAGATAGTCTCCTGCGTGACTGCACCAGTGAGCCTCCTATGACAGCGGCATCTAGGGGTCGAGCTGAGTATTGAGCACCCCAAGGCGCGGGCAAGCACCAGGGTCGCGATGTTCTGCAAAGTACGCAAAGTTGCAAACCCGAAAAAAAAAAAAAGAAATGTTGAACCGGTGTAACCTGGGACACCCAGGTGTCCCACGTTGTGTACCCGGTTCAACATTAATCCTATTACGGTATATCCAACTGCTACAGAAATACTCGATGTAGCTGCTTCGACTCCGAATGGAAGGGGGGAAATATAGAGGTAAGGGGCAAATACAATACAAACACAATCTGATTTGTTCTTCGCTTACACCACCGTGTGTTGTTTTCTCACTCAGGACTTTGACCTGTTGTGTTTGTGTGATTTGTCGTGTAGGGGTAGACCCGCATGACCTCACGTTCCGTTCAACACGTGGTTCGGTAGTTACAGCACTTGGAATCCCTTCTGTTCTTTGTCGGGCAGCATCGTCGAGCATTTCCTTTCAAGCTGGCGCTTATGTAAAAGTCTTGTGTTGCAATTTGTGTAGCACCATACAATTACGCATGCACCTGGCACCAAACCCGGATGTACCTGTTTCGTGTGGGCACGGCCCAGATTCGACACCGCATTTTGCTCCTTTGGGCTTTTGCGGTAGGCGGCCTCTTCGGGTGTTCCCTACAAAGCAGGTGCTTGCTCATAAAGTAAAGGGGGGATAAAGAACGAGAAAAGACTTGGACTACGCAATGAAACGAAGACCCCGCAAGCGATACGTCGCCAATTGTGCGAAGGCGGCGTCCGACGACGCATGCGGCTCGATGGTCATCGCTGGTTTCAATTCCTTTCTCGGGTCTCAAACGCGGATTTGGAAGAAGACGAAGAAAGTAAAAGAAAAAAACCGATCACCACAAGCACGCACTAAGCTGAACTGGCAACCTCCCGCACTCTTTCCGTCCCTGAGGACATACCACCAAACCCGAAGGATATACCACCTAACCCGAAGATATGCCACCAAACCCGAATATCGCCGGAAACACAGAGAACCACCCCACAACAAACGCCGGCCCTTTCAAACCTAAAAGTACTTTACGGAAAACGAAAGATTGATCGTGGCCCAACAACGTGTTCTTGAAAAGCCTAACCAAAACCCCGCTCGTACTACGAACGTATCTGCGCGGAATGTTGTCAGGATGGATGGGTTCGCACCCGTGGCTTCCTCCCTCCCCTCTCTCATCCCGTTCCTTGCGGTAGCACCTTCTTTACCCGTTACACGCCGCTCCTTGACAGTGGAGTCGAGCCTCAGAAGCTGGAGTTAAAAAGGGCAGGCCCGAGCCGCACAAAGCAGTGGGGTTCCACGAGGGACTTCTCCCTCTTTCTCTCTCTCTCGGAATTGTCAGCGCGGTAGCGATGACAGCGAGAACACATATAGGTGGGAGGGGAGAGGCCCTGGGACAGTCGTGACAGCCCCTCCCCTGTCCCAGGGAGCCAGCCTGCCCACCTGACGGTGGAGGCCCACACCCTTTGACTTGTTTTATGTGTTCTCTCTCTCTCTCTCGAAAAAGTTCAACGTCGACTTTCATCGGGCAAGGGAGCTGACCAGATAGTCAATTGGCATTGACTATTGCAGAACTATGAGATTCATCAGCTCGAACGCACTAAACACGCACTCACCCATCAATTTGTTGAGTGTTGCACGTATTCGTTTCGGCCAAGATGTTCAGAAATTGTTCGCTTTGCATTGTCTTGTGTCCATTTGTTTCGCAAGAAGATGCACACACACAAGACAAGCAACGGATTATGAGCAAGTAGAGGCAAATGCGCAATCCGCTGGCCTTCCGAATGTCAAGTTGTATCATCTATGAAGCTTTATCACCTGGGCCATGACCTCGAAACGCTCCGAAGATCCAGGAAACGTGGTCGGCTGCTCGTTTAATGCCCAATACTGGCCGCGTAATGCGAAAACAAGGAGTAATCACCTCCACAGTGCACGCAATTCCCTATTCTGAAAATACTCGAGGGGCTGCCTTGTGCTTTTCGACATAAGGTGACCGGATAGGGGGCGAAGCGCCCTTGAGCTTCCGCTTCACCTGGGTTAATATTCTTCATTCCCCAGAGCGCAGTTGTTCAGTTCTTTCTCTCGCAAACAAACTTAACGTTCGTTTATTATCGTGGGTCAGCTCTCTGCACCTTAGGGCACCGAAGGTGCGGCCAGACGAGATCGTTTGTTAATTGCAGCATAGATTGCCACCGATTTAGTGAGCCGTCTGCAGACTGAGGCTTCTTGCATGGCTAGAAAGGTCCCACCTGATCGTCGAAGGCAGGCACGAATTAGCCCGCTGCCCATGAGTAGTCGAGTCTACTTACAAGGGCTATCTTAGGCCGTCGGAAGTTGATTGTTCGATAATAAAAGATAATCCACAACGAATGTCTCTTTTGTTTCACTTTCTGTGCCATGAACACTCTTTTCCCCTAATTCTGTACGATAAACACACCCCTTACTTAATTGTTTTCAACTACAATTACGAAGCCCAACCAAATCTTGGTGTGATCGGTATTCTTCGTGGAGCATTGCTGGGGGAGAGATTGCGCCAGGATGACATTTATTCGCAACAAAACCACGCGTTGCTTTCCCGATTTCTACGAACCTTTACGACTATGGTCACCCGGAGACTTTTAAAACCCGGATCCCTAAGCGAACTTGCACTCTAAAAAGGGGGGGCCCAAGACTACACTCCACGAAGGAAAGTACTTGGTGTCGGTCACAAACAGTCCCGGACATGGCTGCCATAACCCATAGCGAAAGCGTGCACCAAATATACAACCCGTAACCATATAGCCCTTTCTAGCTCAGAACCCATTCATCAACGGTCACACGGAGACCCTAAAACCCCGGAATTTCAAGCGAACTTTAACTCTAAAAAAACCACGAAGAAACAGACCGGGACCACCATTTGAACACCGCCCCTGCCCTTAATCCATGATAAAAGAACCCCGCGAGGTCAAGCTGGTTTTCGAAACCTGCACAACGGAATTATGCTGAGCCAAAGCGGGGACTTGCAAGACCTTTCTCCTTTTTTTTTCGTACTAAGTAACAATGCATTGTAAACACGAAAGAGAACGCTGGCAGCGTGTTTGTGAGAAGATTAGCCTACACATTCTCATTCAAACCGATTCAACTCGATCAACGATAATCAGGAAGCCAATCATCATCGAATCGAGAGTCAACCCCAGTCTGAGAGATTAGATTTTCAAGCGACACTCAACTGCTGATGGACATGGGCGAACGATCATTTCACTCACTATCATAGCAGGCTAATCCTCCCCCGGTACGTACAAACAAACACACGCCTATTCTTTTTAGGCACCTGGGGAACGTGTCAGTTAGACTTTGGCGGACACTTGCCGGAGAAACCCCCTCTTCCTTTTTTGACGGACAGATGACGGCATGGCAAACCATGGCTTTGTCCTACAGGCTACCCCCTCGCCCCCCCCCTCCCCCCCCTTCCTCTCTCCCCCACTACATTTAGCCAAGACTTCCTCCACAGCGCCCAGATTGGTAGGCGGCTCTTCGTCGAGGTTTTTGAACGTTTCCCTTTTCTCGACTCTCGCGTTGAACAAGGCTCCTCAGCGTTGTCCATTCGGAATCGTAAGATTTGGTTTGGTGTGGCAGTCTTCGCAATGTACTTGTCAGCACAGGTTCACGCAATCAGGGGGGGTGATTTAGGGATTCTCCCCGTCTTTTTTCGTCTTTTTCGTCAAGCGGAAGAAAGATGAAAAGGACCTACCCGGGTAACTAACTACAGCCACGGTGCCTGTCAGATTCGCACATGATGTCTTTTTTCGTCCTGTTTCGTCTGTTTTCGTCTTTTTGAGCCATACATACAATTGGGGCTTCCCTAGGGCATAGTGGTCAAACGAATCGCATGCGGTACTATTTACCCAGGTTTTATTCCTGCGATAATAATTGCGAATGAAAATTGCGGCAATTGGCGCCAAAATCCCAAAGGCGATAGTATGCGATAATGCGAATCGTTTGTCCACCATGCCTGGGGCGATTATTGCAGTTTACTGAGGGAATAGGAGCAAGACGCATGGACTAGCTAGATGAGCACGACCACCTCGAATCGACACCAGAGTGATTCGGGGTGGGGCTCTTCGACGACTTGTAACATCCCGGTAAAAATGGTAGCACTCCTGAACTAGCCCGAACCAACAGGATCTAAAAATGTCAGTCACACCTTCCCGATTTCTTTTGACACTGCCGCCAGGAGGGGGGGAGAGAGGGCTCGGTGGCGCATGTCGTTGCCGCCTGATGGCGACCCTCTGCCGAGCTGGCGCCCGGTGGTGCAGAGCGACGTAGTGAAGAGGATTGTGCAGCTGCCGGAGGACGTCGTGAACAGGATCGCGGCGGGGGAGGTGGTGCAACGGCCGGCGAACGCGGTGAAGGAGCTACTCGAGAACAGCCTCGACGCAGGCGCCACCCGCATCAGCATCGTCGCGCAAAACGGCGGGCTTGCCTCCCTGCGCATCGAGGACAACGGCCACGGCATCAACCCGGAGGACCTCCCGCTGCTGTGCCAGCGCTTCGCCACCTCCAAGCTGCAGCAGTTCGACGACTTGAAGAGCATCGGAACGTATGGGTTCCGCGGAGAGGCGCTGGCATCCCTGTCGATGGTCTGCCGCGTTGAGGTCACCACCCGGCGCGCCGGATCAAACGACACACACATCGCGCACTTCCGGGAGGGGGTCCTCAAAAGCAGCTCCGTCTTGCCCGCAGGCCTCAGCGCCCCGGGCACCGTCATCAAAGCGACGGAGATGTTCTACTCGATGCCGCAGCGCAAAGCCATGTTCCAAAAGCCAGCTGAGGAGTACCGGCAGGTCGTCGACGTCATGACCAAGTACGCCGTGCAGTACCCGCACGCGAGCTTCACCTGCCGGAAATCGGTCGCCTCGCCGCCCGACTTGTCCGTGTCCCCTTCGCCGGACAGGCGGGCCACCGTCAAGCAGCTCTACGGCGCTCCTCTCGCGGACTCGCTCCTGGACGCCACCGTGCAGTCGAGCGAGTTGAACTTCAACGCCTGCCTGCTGTTTTCGTCCCTCTCGCACTTCTCCGCGAAAACGGAGGTCGTCATTTTCATCAACGGCCGGTTAGTCCTCCACGACGCGTTAACACGCATGGTCAAGCAGCTGTACGCGCCGTTGCTGCCGAAGAAGGCCTACCCTTGGGTGTTCCTGCAGCTGAACATCGACCCGGGTTCGGTTGACGTCAACGCACACCCGACGAAGGAGAAGGTCATCTTTCTCCACGAGTCGGAGATCGCCGAGCGCGTCGAAGCAGTCATGGCCCCGCTGCTGCAGCGGTCGCTCGAGCAGAGCGGCGCGCTGCATCTCAAGAGGAAGCTCGGAGAGGCGGAAGGTGGCTTCGGCGTCGGGGCTGCGGACAGCAAAAAACGGAAGCCCGCCGGTGAAGAAGGCGAGCGGAGGGACGAGCCGTACGCGCACGAACTGGTCCGAACAGATCCGACGGTCGAGACGGGGGCCCTGCTGAAATACTTCGGTCCAGGGGCTGGGTTTGGGTCCGAGGGAGGCGTCCCGGGCGGCGAGAACTTGAATGGGGTCGGCGCTGGGGATACTGACGCCGAACGGTTGGACTGCGTGCGGGTGCTCCTGAAGCGGGTTGGGAAGGGGGCCTCCACCGAGTTGAAGGCCGCCCTCTCCGCGTCGGTGTACGTCGGGTGGGTCAACGACCGGCACATCCTCCTGCAGCTTGGGCTCGACCTGTACCTGGTTGACTGCTGCGTGGTCACCCGCGCGCTGTTCTACCAGCTCTCCCTCACCCGCCTCGCCGAGTTCAAGCGGTGGGTGTTCCAGCCCATTCCCGTCGCCGGCCTCTTCGAGCGGTGCGGCGCCGTGGGCGGCGCCCCGGCGGTGGGCGTCCTCGCGGAAAACAGGGAGATGCTCTCCGAGTACTTCGCGATCGACTTCAAAACGGGCGGGCCTGGCGGCGCCGGCGAGCTGTGCCTCACGGCGCTGCCGCAGGTCCTCGTCGGATTCCCGCCGTCTCTGCGGAAGCTGGCCGTGTTCGTGGCGCGGCTGGCGGTGTGCGTCGACTACACGGAAGAGATGCGGTGCGTCCACGACGTGTGCAGTGAGCTCGCAGACTTCTACATGCTCGACGACGGCGTGGTGGTCCCGCGGGACGTGCCGCTGGTGGGCGCGAAGGAGACGCGCCAGGGGGGGGAAGGGCCGCCGTCGGG
The DNA here is from genome assembly GCA_030068145.1 of Diplonema papillatum. Lineage (NCBI taxonomy): Eukaryota > Euglenozoa > Diplonemea > Diplonemida > Diplonemidae > Diplonema > Diplonema papillatum. The sequence goes on from JAPJBO010000112.1 coordinate 158,203, forward strand.
CGGCGCCGGAAACGGGCCGGGAAAGCGCGAGACCGCCGAAGCCGCGTTGCAGCGGGTCGACACGTTGCTGGTGGGAGGGGACGCGGGAGGCTGCTGCGGCAGCCACACTCAGGACGGTGCGGCAGGGGGCGCCGCCCCCCCACTGCCGCCCTCAACACGGCCCGCCTGCAGCGTAGCCGTGCCGGATCTCGTCCCTTCCGACGACGACGAAGACGACGGAGCCGACGATCCGGTGCCGCTGGCCATCCGCGATGGGACTCTCCAGTCGATCCCCACCCAACAGCCCCCTGATATCCGCTCGAGCCCCGCGGCTCCCCTCGTCGACCCCACTTCTGCCTCCGACGAGCCCGACGCCGACGTGGTGCGCACGTCCGCAGTGGCTTGCGACACGAGCAGCAAGACAAAGGCTTGGGTCAGCCGGCACGTGCTGTACCCCGCCATTAAAACGAGCTTGCTGCCCCTCAAGGCTTGGACCGAAGGCCGGGTCTTCAAAAAAGTGGCGGACCTGCCGACCATGTACAAGATCTTCGAACGGTGCTGATCGCGCGTGCCGCCTGTTTGGGCCGTCGATTCCCGTTTTCACAAATCTCTCTTCCGCGTGCCGCTTTGTAAAACGTTGCCAGCACCACTTCGTGTTTGTCGCGCCCGCCATCGTGGCGCCGATGTGGGGCGGAAATCTGCTGCTGCAGCCAAGATCTGCACTCACCGACGACCCGGTGCCGCTGACCATCTGCGGCGGGACACTCCAGTCGATCCCCACCCAACAGCCCCCCAGATATCCGCTCGAGCCCCGCGGCTTCCCTCGTCGACCCCACTTCTGCCTCCGACGAGCCCGACGCCGACGTGGTGCGCACGTCCGCAGTGGCTTGCGACACGAGCAGCAAGACGAAGGCTTGGGTCAGCCGGCACGTGCTGTACCCCGCCATTAAAACGAGCTTGCTGCCCCTCAAGGCTTGGACCGAAGGCCGGGTCTTCAAAAAAAGTGGCGGACCTGCCGACCATGTACAAGATCTTCGAACGGTGCTGATCGCGCGTGCCGCCTGTTTGGGCCGTCGATTCCCGTTTTCACAAATCTCTCTTCCGCGTGCCGCTTTGTAAAACGTTGCCAGCACCACTTCGTGTTTGCCGCGCCCGCCATCGTGGCGCCGATGTGGGGCGGAAATCTGCTGCTGAAGCCAAGATCTGCACTCACCGACGACCCGGTGCCGCTGACCATCTGCGGCGGGACACTCCAGTCGATCCCCACCCAACAGCCCCCAGATATCCGCACGAGCCCGCCGACGTGGTGCGCACGTCCGCAGTGGCTTGCGACACGAGCAGCAAGACGAAGGCTTGGGTCAGCCGGCACGTGCTGTACCCCGCCATTAAAACGAGCTTGCTGCCCCTCAAGGCTTGGACCGAAGGCCGGGTCTCCAAAAAAGTGGCGGACCTGCCGGCCATGTACAAGATCTTCGAACGGTGCTGATCGCGCGTGCCTCCTGTTTGGGCCGTCGATTCCCGTTTTCACAAATCTCTCTTCCGCGTGCCGCTTTGTAGAAACGTTGCCAGCGCCACTTCGTGTTTGCCGCGCCCGCCATCGTGGCGCCGATGGGCGGAAACCTTGTGCGTATCGGTCGCTGCTGCAGCCAAGATCTGCGCACGACGCCTTCGCGCCAACGCCTGGCTTTGTGGCCAGCTATAGGCTCCATGGCCACCATCCTCGTTGTCCAGGGTATAACTTTCCGAAGGTTCTCTGACACTTACTAGACTTCATGCCATGCCGACTGCGAAGACAGCCAGGACGGTACAGACGACTCTGTCTCCCACTAGCCATCCGGGAAGGAACCCTTCAGTCAATCCCGCCCCCAGGGGCGCCAGAAAGAAGAAAACTAGGGTATTGCCTCCGCAAACCAGTGTATCCCCTTCACTCCCTTGTTCCTTGATTTCTTTTCTTGTTCTGTATAAGCACCTGCTTAAGCCGCAGGCCCACCCACTGGACGCCTTCTACGAACAGCTGAAGGCAGAGGCGGGGGCCGTCCACATCCGACCGTTTCATGACAGTACTCAGAGCAATCAAACGTCGGCGGTCGTTGCCTTCCAGTAGGAAAAACGCGCTAAACGTAAGCACGTCACTTCCTTCGGGGAAAGATTTCTGCAGCTGCGTACGCGATCGCGAACTTTGCTGCCGTCAGCTCGGCGAAGAAGATGTGCTGACATCCTTCCATGGGCCACGCATCGCCATCGAGCCCACCAGCTAGGCCCAGCCTTTCATGCTGGCATCGACCACGCCTCAACCGGACTGTCCCGCTGCTTCGCGTCGAAGAAGACCCACCGGTTTCCCGACAGACGTCGCCTCACCCCAGCCAGGAACGGCAGGACATCGTACGCCAATCGGTGAATCCCAGCCTGGGGAACCCGTCTGGACCTGCCGCCGCCGCCGACGACGACGACACCCGGTCGTGGCGGAGTACGCCATGTACTCGGCCAACCGGCTGCTCGACAACACGCACCCGTTCCAGTTTCCCCTCGTACCTACTTTTTTGTATAAGCACCTGCTTTGTAGGAAATGCTTGAGGAGACTGCCAGTTGCGATAGATCAAAGGAGGTAAATGTGCTGTAGCCCACACGAAACACAGGTAAATCTGGGTTTAGTGGCGGGCGTAAGCGTTCAACAAAAAAGACCCACTTTTAAGTTGTATTGTTTTCTCCCCCTCTAGCCTCCTTCGAAAATGAGCACAGGACAGTCCCTCGAGTATTTCATCAATAGTTGCTCTTTTTTCTAACACTCTTCTTCTCTCCGATTGTCTCTCATATTTTCTCTCGCAAGAGTTCACTCAAAACCACCAGGGAAGTTAGTGCGTCGCAGAAGAAGGGTGGGTAGGGAGGGGAGCTCAATGGAGCTCGACCCTCCGCAGCAAGCCGCAGAGGGTGGGCTCGCAGAGGCTCTGAGGAGAGCAGCCGTCGTGGACCAGGAGGTGAAGACGGAGGTGAAGGAGGAGGTGAAGGACGAGGAGCCCGGCGGCGCGGCTGCCGCCGCCGACGACGACGACGACCCGGTCGTGGCGGAGTACGACGTGTATCTGGCCAACCGGCTGCTCGACAACTTGCACCTGTTCCAATTCCCCCTGCGGCCGCCCGAGCGACCGTACAACTTGGACCACGTCACCAGCATGCGCATGCAGCAGACGTCGCGGCGCTTCAACCTCAACCTGGACCCGAACAAACAAAGCCAGCAGCTCCAAGCCGAGCTCTTCGGCGACCCCTCCCAGCAGCAGGTGCAGGAGCAGGGGAAGTCTCGGGGGCAGCCGTTCGTGCTCGACTCTCGGAGGGTCCGGAACAAGACGAATTACGCGGTGGGAGTTGTTCGGTCGAACATGCTGCACATGACGGGACTCCAGAACATCCACCAGTTCCGCCCGAATCTGCAGGCGAACCTCGAGTTGAACCCGGACCGGCAGTCTATGGCTGAAGACGCGGCGAAGGCGGAAGCTGCGGAGGAGGAAAGAATGACCGCCACGCAGCGCGCCAAGTCGGAGATGCAGATGAAGCAGTTCGAAAACCGGATGCGCAGCGTCTGGCTCACGCAGGTCGAGCAGGAGACTTGGACTGACCTCGGACTGTCGACGGCGAACAACCCGGAGTCGAAGAAGGGCATCCTCGAGCGCCTCTTCGCCCCCAGCGATCCGATGCCGCTCAACCCGAAGCACACCACCCCGCTCTACCTCAGCCAGCTCTTCAAAAAAACCAAGGACGGGTACCTCAAGGAGCCGAACGCGAAGATCCCGCTCGCCCTCGCGACGGAGTACGACTGGAAGCTCCAGGTCGAGTCGCTCGCGTTGTCCGCCAGGGTCCTCCGATTCGGGAACCTGCGCATGCTGCTGCAGAAGCAGCAGGGGAAGGAGCTGCCGTCGGACGGAGAGCTGCTGGCGCACGTCGAAACGTGCTGCGTGGTCATCCGCGGGCTTTTGATCATCAAGGCGCACCCGTCGATCCCGGCGAACAGCCCGACGGCGTTCGCGCGCGAGTGGATCCTGCTCAAGCTCTGGGAAAACAGGGACCTCCGGAGGGCCGTCATCACCGAGCCGCCGTTCGCGCTGCCGTTGTCCGACGAGAGCGTCAAGAAGCTGCTCGAAGACGTCGCTGTCCTCAAGCCTCACGCGGACCCTGCGAAGCGTGTGTGGCAGCTCCGCGGCGGCAACGAGGACGCCTCCTTCTGCGAGGCGCACGCGAGCTTCTGCGCCCGGTCCGACGCCGCATGGCTGAACGATCGGGCGTCGGCGATCACCGCCAACGTGCAAGGCGCGAAGCAGTCGGGGCGTGTCCCGCGGCAGGTGTTTGCTTGGGAGGGCGGCAAAGCGGCGCAGGAGGCGCAGAAGCCGGGGGCGGGGCAGAGCCACAACATCGCGTACATGTGGCTTCTCAAGATGTTCGAACGCACCGGGGTTTGGAACCGCGCGGTGCTGGTCGCGAAGTTCAAAGACGCGCAGAAGCGGAACCCGAACACGGTGATCCCGGACGACGTCTTCATGAAGGTGCTGAGCACCATCACAGCGCCGTTCAACGACGGCATCGTGCTCAAGAACCTGTCCCGGAACAAGGCGGCGCCGCTCGAAATCGACCAGTTCCGCCCCATCATCATCAAGCTGTTCACGGACCAGCAGTCGTGGGAGCGCAAGGACCTCGAACCCAAGATAGCAGACATCCCGAAGCAGCACGCCACCATGATCCTGAAGGAAATTGCCGTCTTCAACAACTCGACGTACTCCGCGAGGCCTGGCGCGTTGAAGTAGACACGCAGAACCAGCACGAGGGAGAACGTATCAAAACAAGTCAAAAGGTGTGGGCCTCCAGCGTCAGGTGGGTCAGGCAAGATCTGTCCACGTCCTCAGCAGTATCAGGGCCGGCATGCATGTGTTCTCATAACCTTTTAGTACTAACAACCTCTTGCGGGTTGCCCTTCAACGAATTGTGCAGGCTAAAAGGACGCAGGCAGCGTGTTTTGGGGGTTGATCAGAATTCCTTGCCTGAAAATGGGTGGGAAACCGATCAATCGGCACGCAAAAACAGAAAGAGCGTGCGATAATCCGGAAGTAAGGAACGCACCCACCCCACGAGGGACTGGGACCCTTGGGGAGTGTTGCCGTCCGCCTAATGAAGCAAGTGACAGCCTAGCCGGAGGCGGTTGGTTCCTGTTGTTCGGTCTGCTCTAACCTGAGAAGGGAGCCCCGGTCTCAAATCCAAGGCATCAGGCATCCCTGAATAAGACGCCGCTGTGTTCCTGAAGCGACTCCTTATCCACCCGCCACTCTGCCAGGCCAGGGCGGCCTTTGTCATGGGATTTAGACTTCCTGATAGCGAAGCAACACGTCTTGTTGTCGAACTCTGTTTATCAACACGGGTACCTTGCTTCTGATGCTCACCATTTGGTGCTGATCATGATTCCCACTTTGGAAAGCTATGACTGCATCTGGCGCGAGTCCGACAACCGGCTCAGTCTCAGCCTGTCCGCCTGACTGTTTGAGCGAGTGGATTCGAGGTGCGGTACGTGGCCTTCCTCTTTCCGCTGCCACCGTGTCGAAAGGTTTCGATTCTGTATCGTGACGCGCCGGGTCTCGCAATGCTGTGCCCGCGAGAAGATTGAAGGGTCATGCTCTCCCCCGCGCTGCGCGTAGCGAGAGCTGTGCGGGTAGAGAACCGCGGCCTTTTGATTCCCGCGGTTGAGTTGCAGATATAGTAATTCATCCTTCGTGCGGTGCAGAGACGCGTGCTCGCTCGTTCTTTTGGTTATCTGCAACGACTCGATGATTATCGGACGGAAGGGGGTAACTTTGTCTAGCTTTGTGTGTGTGTTTTGAGCTCGTCGGCGAACTACAGCCTGCATTAGTACAGCGCCAGCACCGGCTTTGTCAACTACTTTCCTGCTCCTCTGCACATGCCACCAACTGTGGTTGTTTCCAAGTGCTCAGACGAGGGGGAAATACGCTACGTGCTACGGGATCGTTGCTCGCGTACCACCGACGGGAGGAACGTTTGTTGGAAGAAGTATGGGAGGGGGCCGAGAAGAGGGACGCATGTCCCTTTAATATATCCCCCCCCCTTTAACATCTTCCTCGAAGAAGACTTGATGCTAGCATCAACCATGCATGAGAGGCAGTGCTCTGTCGAAACATTTAACTAAGATTTCCCCCCCGCTGACATCAGCGGTCAGCATCATCACGTGGCTGCTCGTTGCTCGGCACACCCCTCAGCACAGGAAACTTTGCACAGGACCGGCGTGGGGTGTTAATCCGAAGCGGGGTGTTGCTTCGTTTCGAGTTTTGTTTTTGTGCGCCACCGTTGGCTCTGCCGGAGTAGGCCTGCAGTAGAACTGACAGACGGATGCTCAGTATTGCCAAAAGGAGGAGAGCCCGCGAAAAAACGTGTCAACACACGCCTGCCAGGCGGTCTCGTCCGTCAGTCAGAACGCCCCCGGCTGCGCCACCATCGGTGCAACACTCATCTTTGACTGGGCCACGGCTTGCTCCGCGCCCACGGCGCAACGACTTGCGCCCGCCGTAGTAGTACGGGAGAGTAGTGGGGCGACCGGATACTCCTCGGAGAGATGGTCCCTGCACTCTAACTCGTCTCTCTCTCTCTCTCTCTCTGCTCAGTCTGTCGAGTCCAAGGCAGCTTGGAGCACGCGCATACTCTCCTCGAACGTGTGAACGTTGTGTTGCCCCGGTACAGTGAAAGAAGTCGTAGACGCCGTCGTCTCACCTCATGTGCGGAGGTGCTCTCCCGCACCTCCGCTGTGCACAAATTCCAGGTACGGCAGGCGGGGTCAGGTCCCGGTTCGGTAGGTGATTCAGCCCACCGCCGCATACCCCGTTATATCGCAAGCTGAGCTCCCGCTTATCCTTTCTGTACTCGATGGAATCCAACCTCCAAAAGCTGGAGTGAAAGAGAGAGTGTCCGAGACGCACCCGAAACGCCGGGTGTTGCTAAATTTTCCATACCCAGAACGCGTGTAAATGCACACCTGGAAAGCGGGTGTGACACCCGCTTTCGAAATCCAGCTTTTAGCTCCACCTTCCGAGGCTGGCGATAGCTGGGACCAAGCCCGCCTAACCCCGGGGGCTGTTTTCCCCCGCCAAACTCGAGAGAAGATGACAAAGAGAAGCAGTAAAGACATCACCGTTTCCGCAGCTTTTCCGTTCTTTCGTTTGTCATTCTCGTGTTACTGCCGGACAGAATGCAATGCAGAAGGAACCCAGACACCAACCGCCACCCTCGACTCGGCGAGTTGTCAACAGGAGTCCAAATGCTCTGCCTTCCAGCAGTACACCATTGGTTAGTTGGAACGACGGTTACCGCCAATGTTCTCGGCTTCGAGGCGTCTGGTCCAAGTCACACGAACTCCGCCCTGACCTGGCACAGCGGTGGTTTGGAACGTCCGTGTGATTCTTTCGACGGAGGCTAGAGGAGGAGCGTTGAACGCGTGCGCCCACTAACCTGATTCACTTGTGTTTCGTGTGACCGTGCGTTTCTTCCTTTGAGGTTCGGACTCGTGTTGCAAGAATGGCTTATGTTTGAGGTGTGAGAGTGCCCGCCGAAGGTGCTATGAGCGGCGTTCTCAGAGCGTACTCATCAGCATGTCGGTGATGTTCCTGGCGTGATCCTGATCTGTCCCAGAAGAGCCGAAGAGTAGCCGTTGCCCTAAGATGCGACCCGTAGAAAAGCATCAGGAATTATCCCCACTGTCGCGCACCACACGAAGCTTGCAAGCACAACACCCACCGGGTCCGGGCTTTAGGGGACTTCACAAGGTTTCACAACGGAGTGACACATCACCCGAAACGAGTTGCACCCTCTCACTTTTCTCAACCCCATCTCCCTACCCAAGCCTCTACGGTCAACCTGCTGGAAGGCAGAGCACTTGGACTCGACCTTCTAATCCACAAATAACGCTGAAAGCAAGGCCTACCCAACCGACAGTGATCACTGCAACCGCGTTTACTCGCCTTTCAACATCCTCCACCTGAACGGTAACCCGCACTCAAAAAATACTGGCTTCTTAAAACTTGAAGCAGAAAAGTCCCTGGCTTTTCACGCCGCAGCAGATCGACCACACCCTACCCAATCCCTAACACGCTAGGGGACTTCACAAGGTTTCACAACAGAGTGACACGTCGCCGCACGAAACGAGCCGACCATCCACTTTTCACAACCCTCTCAACCCCCATCTCCCTACCCAAGCCTCTACGGTCAATCGGAGACTTTAAAACACCGACCTTCTCATTCCGCAAATAACGCTAGCAAAGGAGGAGTAAAAAGCCGAAACAAAACCGGCTTACCGCCGGCTGACCACATCCGAACATGTTGCGCCCCGCGGCTCGTGCGACCGCCGTTAGCGCGCAGAGACGGGCGGCACACTACGGGGGGAGCTACGCCGGGTATACGAGTGTCAAGTCTCCGCAGCACATGCAGCACTGGCTTGAAGCCAGCACGGGCAACCACTTCCGGAACTGGGACCGGATGGGTCCCGAGGACATCGATCACGCCCACCGCGCGAGGGCCATGGGCACGTGGTTCCAGGGGCTCAAGTGGGGCGACTACATCGTCGTCAAACGGGCGAAGGACACCGACGAGCTGATAGACCACGGGATCTATATGGGCTTCGACAGAGGCATCTGCACGTACACAAAGTACAAGAATCCGGTGCAGCGGAAGACACTGTGGCTCGGGAAGAACCTCATGATTTGGCTCGAGCCAGAGCTGTTCGCATTGGAGGACGACGAAATATACGTCAACGACATGCTCGTGTACTCACCGGACCCTGACAAGACATTGGGCGAGCCGCTGCTTGATGACTAGCGCGTCGGTTGCGCTGCCACCGTGTCTGCGCACGTGTTCCGCGGCCAACAACAACAAGGTAGCAGACAAGGTAGCAGACAAGGTAGCAGACAAGGCAGCAGACAAGGCAGCAGACAAGGTAGCAGCAAAGCAGCAGCCGTTGTCGGCGTCTGTTTCCTCCATCGACGAGCGAGTGACGACAGCAGAGGAGAACGATGCCTTCACGAGAACCGATGCCGAGAACGTGGGTGGCGGATTACGACCTCGTTCGAAGTTCATGGAGCAGAAGTTTGTGCACGAAGGCCAGCCAGTGCACGAGCCGGTCACGTTCAATACGCTGCAGGCCAAACAGATCGAAGCAGGGCCCATCAAGATGCCGCCCGCCAATGGGGCTGAGCGGCGTGGAATGCTGTCGAACACGGCAACACGATTCGGAACCGACTACCCACAGGAAGAGCCTGACCTATGCACCAGCAGGTATTTGCCGCGTACGGTGATAAAAGGCGAGGACATCACGTGGTCCGCAATTGAAGTGTGACGGCGGCACAACATATACATGGAAGTAGAACAATCCGGCTTAAGACGCTTTTGTTCGCGAATCCGAGCTTTTTGCACGACGACGACGAAAGTTCCACTGACGGCAAGCTTGTGTCTACGGGCGACTAGTGACTACAGCAAGCTGGTGGGTTCAGCCGTCGTTTGTCCGCATGTGACGGGGGCAAGCGCGTATGATGCTCGCCGTCTGCCCATATCATATCCGGGGGAGCACCGGGGGTGCGTGGCCTCAGCCATGATTGTGGCCACGTGAGGGTTCACACGGTGAATACGCACGAGCAATGGTCGCCGTGTACATACATTAACGGAACCTTTCGTGGGCGGTTCCATTTCTTGCCGGGACCTTTTTTGCCGGATGGAAGACATACGGTGGCCGAACTTTGCTTGTCCGAGATCTTGACCTGCTTTTGGTGCACGCGATACCGCAAGTTGCGGATGATCAAACGTATGCATGCAGATCGGTGGAAGGGAAGCCTGCAGCGGCACTTTGCTTGTCCGAGACTTTGACCTGCTTGTGGAACCCATGCCCGAAACTTCCAGGAAACTGGCGTTACGCACGTGGGTGACTGCAGAAACATGACCGAATGTGCCCGCTTGTGGGCTATCTTAGGGCCAATCATGTGGCTGAACCCTCCACCAGGCCTCGTTCGTTAACGTTTCCCTCTGCAGCATTTCCTTGCCTTCATCTCTCAGTTCAAAGAAGTCATAAGTATCCTGCTGAGAACCGCTCCCTTCTCAACGTGGTCGTCGCGGCACCGCCTCCATCTGCTTGACCCTGAAGTCGTTTTGATGGGATACTTCCAGTGGGTAGCGGGCATTCGAGCGTAGGACAAAATTCCAGCCTTGCCTATCTCGCCGATGCCGTTGCGAATTCTCTTAGGGTCTTCTTCGTGTGGCGGGTCGGCCATCATCGAACCATAACCACCGCGGAGCGCAGCTGAAAAGCGACAGTTCGGGAGCAGGAATTCTTGGAGATCAGGAGCTGAAGGAAATGAGGAACAGCGGGTCGCGGGAGACTTATTGTGGCGAAGTAGCACAGAAGGCCTACACAGTGTTCACAGTGCATATGCCCTGTACTCGTCTAAACTCGTCAATACGAGTTTAGACGAGTGTAGACGCGAATCATACGAGTCGTTTAACGAAAATTTGCTCCGGAGACCGAAATACGAGTTCAGACGAGAATACGACTCGTATGCACTGTATGCAACGGCCCCCTTTATAAAGAGGACTTCCCTCAAGGTTTCATACCCTACCTGCGGAGTCTTGCCCTGCGACCCCTTTTTCCCTTTTCTATTTTACGCTAAGAAGACTTGATGCTAGCATCAAACATGCATGAGAGGCAGTGTCCTACAAACATTTATGGCACCCCCCGAAAACTGAAGTAACGAAGTACGCAAGATCTCGGAAGGGGACGCAAGACCAGGCGACGAAGAGAAGGAGGGGGACGCGACCCAGAGATCCGGGCTAAGTAGCCTGGAACTAGTGTGATGGACCTTTCTTCGGAGGGGCTCACGCACTCAAAGATCGACTTATACGCACAAACCACGCAGGAACTACGCAATGCGGGGCAGGGCTACAATTTTGACCTGCCCTAAAAACCCGGTTCAAAACAAATTTGGTGCCCTTATATCCCGAACCGGGATATAAGGGCACAAATTTGTTTTGTATAAGCACCTGCTTTGTAGGAAATACTTGAGGAGGCTGCCAGCTGCAAAAGATCAAAGGAGGTAAATGTGCTGTAGCCCACACGAAACACAGGTGAATCTGGGTTTAGTGGCGGGCGTAAGCGTTCAACAAAAAAGACCCATTTTGTAGTTGTATTGTTTCTCCCCCTCTAGCCTCCTTCGAAGTAAGCACAAGGCAGCCCCTCGAGTATTTTTGACCGGGATATGAGGGCATTCCACCGCTACATTTTGATCCTCCACATGCCTGGGTGTCGAAACGGTCCACAGGGCTTATGTAATTTGCCACCTGCGGCTGAAGAAGTCCAGTACACTTATAACATGTAGCCCTCGCCGTTTCACAAACTCACGCGGTACGGGGTTTTTCGGGGGTACCAATTAAACTAAGATCGCTAGTCTACTGGCTAAGGAATCTACGTTGGGTCAACACCCCCCCTCTCCCTACGACCGAGCGTAGCACAGGCATTCCAGCCTTGCCTATCTTGCCGATGCCGTTGCGAATTCTCTTAACCTAGGACCGAACCAGGATATAAGGGCACAAATTTGTTTTGACCGGGATATGAGGGCATTCCACCGCTACATTTTGATCCTCCACATGCCTGGGTGTCGAAACGGTCCACAGGGCTTATGTAATTTGCCACCTGCGGCTGAAGAAGTCCAGTACACTTATAACATGTAGCCCTCGCCGTTTCACAAACCCACGCGGTACGGGGTTTTTCGGGGGTACCAATTAAACTAAGATCGCTAGTCTACTGGCTAAGGAATCTACGTTGGGTCAACACCCCCCCTCTCCCTACGACCGAGCGTAGCACAGGCATTCCAGCCTTGCCTATCTTGCCGATGCCGTTGCGAATTCTCTTAACCTAGGACCGAACCAGGATATAAGGGCACAAATTTGTTTTGACCGGGATATGAGGGCATTACACCGCTACATTTTGATCCTCCACATGCCTGGGTGTCGAAACGGTCCACAGGGCTTATGTAATTTGCCACCTGCGGCTGAAGAAGTCCAGTACACTTATAAAATGTAGCCCTCGCCGTTTCACAAACCCACGCGGTACGGGGTTTTTCGGGGGTACCAATTAAACTAAGATCGCTAGTCTACTGGCTAAGGAATCTACGTTGGGTCAACACCCCCCCTCTCTCCCTACGACCGAGCGTAGGACAAAATTCCAGCCTTGCCTATCTTGCCGATGCCGTTGCGAATTCTCTTAGGGTCTTCTTCGTGTGGCGGGTCGGCCATCATCGAACCATAACCACCGCGGAGCGCAGCTGAAAAGCGACAGTTCGGGAGCAGGAAGTCTTGGAGATCAGGAGCTGAAGGAAATGAGGAACAGCGGGTCGCGGGAGACTTATTGTGGCGAAGTAGCACAGAAGGCCTACACAGTGTTCACGGCATGGAACTCGCTTTGAATTTCGAGGCCTACACGCGATCCAAGCTGCCTGGGGAAACGTTTGCCGAAAAAGGGTTGCAGATAGGATATCTAGCACGAGCCATCAACGACCTAAGCTGCTTGCTGACACGGGGGCCTCAGCCTTCCCGGGAAGTGGCGACAGGGTGTATGCTCTTTATGCTGCCTGGGTGCGCCGGCAATGCCGGGATTCACACACCGTCCACGTTTTGCAGCTGGACCGAGGACAGAAGTGTTGTTAAACGGCATAGAAGCAGTTCGCTCCAAAGACAGCTGGAACGACGCCAAACCCGTGTACCCTCAGGACGTAGCCTTCGCTCAATGGAAGCTGAAGTTTCCCATCAAGGTGTTAGCCGCCGCCGTAGTCCGCGCAGTCGTGAGAAAGAAGAGGGCCCGCAGCGTTACAAGGCGGCGATCCCCCGCGAGACGAGCTCACCCGCCGGCCAGAGCGCCCGCTGCAGCACCAACTCCGGTGCCGCCACTCACTGAAGCAGAGCCGCAACCTGCAGCGCGCCTCCGGAGCGACTTACACCCGCCGTAGCAGTGCGAAGAGAAGTGAGGAGGCCGGAAACTCCCCGGAGAGATGGTCCCTGCACTCTAAAGGGGGGGGTCGATTAATAACACTGTGTTATTATTCGATTAGTCGAATAATAAAAAAAGTTCCAGGTAGCCGAACAGTAGCAGGATCAAATAGCGGTAGTGTTTTTAGTCAACCAGACGTGTGTCAAATAACTGTTATTATTCGACCCCCCCCTTTAACTCGTCTCTCTCTCTAAGATTTCCCCCCCCGACTCCGTTTCCATGGTCCAAGAAAGTAGTCCACCTGGCGGAGGAGCCCGGACCCAGGTGGTTATACAAAAAACCCAAGCAACGCAGGGGGGAGTGGGTGGCAGGTGGGGAGGAGGAGGGGCGGAGAGAGGAGGTAGACCTGGCGGTGCGTGGGAGAGGAAAATGAGCCGGCGACAACTGAAGGCGGCGCTGGACCTTGTGCGGCGGTTGCCGCCTGCGCGGCAGACAAAAACGCTGGCAGCCATCCTGCGGCTGGTCCCTCGTGACGACTTTGCTGAGGAGCTTCTCGCAGACGTGGACCAGCCTTTGAAGCAGAAGACATGCCCCACCACAGGCAAACCCTTCATCATCTGCGAGTTCAACCGAGACGCTGACAGCTTCCGGTCCCCATGGAGCAATCTATACGTCCCAGAGCTGGCAGACGGCATAACGCCCTCCGAACCTCTCCGGGCCCTGGAGAAAGAGCTCAACTTCATTTTCGCGATGTACACGAAACAGTACTTCGGAGAAGAGGGGTTGTCTTCAGTATACCTGTGGGACACCGGAGAAGAGGGGTCATGGTGCTGCGCCGTGATGATCCGGAAGGACGTGAAGGGCGTTGGGACCTGGAATTCGATGCACGTGATCACCGTCCAAGAGTACCCGGGCGACTCGCTGGCGTGCTACCAGATGACGACCAGCATCATGCTGCGGATGGCTGAAAAGGAGAAAGCCGCGTCCGGCAAGTACACATTCAAGCTCGCCGGAAACATCGCGAAGCAGTGGAAGCAGTACGACGCGACATTCGGCGACCCGAAGAACCACGTCGAAAACATCGGCAACTACGTGCAACACTACGAAAACAAGATCAGAGGCAACCTGCCGGACATCTACTTCGGCAAGACGATGCAGGTGACGTCTGAAGTTCGTTCCCTCCGCCCGGAAGCGGAGCAGGTGCACATGATCACGATGCTGGCGAAACCGAAGAAGAAAAAGGTCTGGCGGCAGTACGCCGACGAGAACGGCGACGCCTACTGGTACAACACGGTGTCGGGCGTGTCGCAGTGGGAGCCACCGGAGAACCCGAAGGAGACCTTCCGGACCGCAAAGTCGGCTGCGCCGCAGGGAGAAGGGCAGCAGCAGCAGTCTTCGGACCTTGACAAGCAAAAGGCCGCCCACCCCGCCATGGGAGCCCTGGCCCTCGCCGCCCAAGCCGCTGCCCAAAAGCAGCAGAAATCGGCGGATTCCGCGAAGGAGGGCTCTGCCGCCGCCGCCGGAGCGTCCCCGCAGGGGTCACCCGCCGCCGCCGCGCGCGACGTGTCGTCGCCCCCGCCTGCAGAGGCCGGCGAGCCGGCGAAAAAGAAGAAGGGCGCGTGGAAGAAGGCCGTCCACGAGGGCCGAGACTACTGGTACAATCGGGCGACCGGCGACACGTCGTGGGACCCGCCGCCGGTGTGCACTCTGGTTTTTTTTCGAGACATTGCAATGTGTTCCAAAAATGTAAGCCTGAGCAATGAGCGAACCAACACCAAACTGAAGATTCATGTCACTGTCACAGTTTACATGTCCGTGCTTCACATGGAGATCCCTAACTCAAGACATACCAGGTGAAAAAGAAGAAGAACAACCTGAAGAGAGGTCTGGAACTCGGCTTGCTCAAAAACAGGGGACTTTAAAAACCCGGTTTCCCAGTGTCAGACACCGGGAAAACCCGGTGTGTCAAAAAAAGAGGGGGAAAAAAAAAAAAGTCAGAAAGTTTCTGATTAAACAAGAAATTATTTATCGGTAACAAAATAATTATTTATCGGTAACAAAATAATTACTTATCGGTAACAAAAAATTACTTATCGGTAACAGTTTCCGATAAATAATTTCCCGACTTAAGTGTGTCCGATATGGGTTTTTCCGAAAAAAAAAAAAAATGCGTCAACGCAACAGTTTTTGAAAGGAAAGCGAAAGAGCGAAAGCATACTTTTGTGTCTAACAAATGCAATTGGTCAAGAACAAAACAGATCGATGGCAGCGTACTATCCTCACTCCCGTTAGATGAACAAAACAGGTTTGAAGGAAGTGCGCACAAACAGAGGAAGCGCCGGATCCGTTTTTGTGTCTAGCAAATGCAATTTGTCAAGAACAAAAACAGATCGATGGCAGCGTACTATCCTCACTCCCGTTACATGAACAAAACAGGTTTGAAGGAAGTGCGCACAAAACAAAGGAAGCGCCAGATCCGTTTTTGTATAAGCACCTGCTTTGTAGGAAATACTTGAGGAGGCTGCAAAAGATCAAAGGGGGTGAATGTGCTGTAGCCCACACGAAACCCAGGTGAATCTGGGTTTAGTGGCGGGCGTAAGCGTTCAACAAAAAAGACCCCACGCCCCACAGGAGGAAGCTGAATCCGCCAGCCCTGCTCCCGCTGCCACCTCCGCCGCTGCTCCTGCCGCGGCTGCCACCTCTCCATCCGTTGCTGCCGCGGCGCCGACAGGCCCTGGAAGCAGGCCCGGCCCGACGGCCTCCGTCGAAGACGTGTGCGCTTGGATACGAACCCTCGGCCTCGCTTCGGACTACTCTCAGGTGCGCACCCACCACCTTTTTTGTGTTAACAATGCATTGTTGGTACTAATGATAATAATTGGTTGTTGGCAGCGTACTACATGAAACTTACCAAAGCAGCTAGTGCGCCGCACAAACAAAAGAAAGCGCCATACTAAGTTTTGTCCCAAATTCCGAAGACATCGTCAGTGAGCCAAGTTGAGCCAATTCACCTACCCCCCCTGAAAGCGACTTGAGCTCGATTACACTCGATTACGCGTCGATTACACTATCAAGCGATGCACCAAACGCGCGCCTGAGCGCGACGATCAAGACGAGCTAAAGAGGCGAAAGCATGACACTTGACGTGCGAAGAGATAACCGCGCAGTCGGCGATGCAGATTATCGCCACAGATTCTTTGCATTCTAATCCAAACGATTACACTCGATTACACTCGATTACGATTACGGATGACGCAGTGCGCCACGTGTAGGACGACAGCGGAGTGCTGACGCAACCATCACCACCGATGCCTCGATCATGGCATGCCGACGTGCGACGGCTGTAAGAAACACGCCGACCTGAGGAGTAGGAGACCCGGGCACTGCTGCAGGAAAGGGCACCACCGGGCGGCCGTGGCGAGAGGTGAAGAAACAACAACGAAGAAGAGGAAGGCGGAGCCGGAGGGTCCCGCGCCAGCGCCGAGACAGGCGAAACGTGAGAACGTGGTGCTCGTTCTGCCGGAAGCAGAGGAAGACGAGCGAGAACCCGCAACATCAACGCCGACATCAGCAGCGAAGGTCGGGAAGACGGCGCCAACGCCAGCGAAGAAGCGGCAATCAGACTCCGCGGCGGAGCCGGTACCGAAAAGACGCAAAGGACGCGTCGATGCGCCACGACCATCGCCCAGGCGCTGAGAAAAAGCAGAAATCGACGCGCAACCGATGAACCTCGACGAGCAATCGAAGAAGAAGCGAAGCACCAAACGCGCGCCTGAGCGCGACGATCAAGACGAGCTAAAGAGGCGAAAGCATGACACATCACGTGCGAAGAGATAACCGCGCCGTCGGCGATGCAGATTATCGCCACAGATTCTTTGCATTCTAATCCAAACGATTACGATCGATTACAATCGATCAGCTTTTGGTGAATTGGGGGGGTACTGTAACAATTGATTAAACACACAGCACTCAGCCAATCCTGATTAGCCGATGCAACGTGTCTATTATCGAGCCTTCTTCTGGGGCTAAAGATGCTGATAGCACGATCATCGAATATCGAACAAAAAGAAGCATATTCGTCTGAAAAAAGGATGTAGCCAGGCAGTGCAGCAGGGGACGAGGAAGTTCGGACTGACTTGTGGAAGCAGGTTGTCGAGTGCATAGGGGCTCGGGTACCCGTTTTCCCGTATTAGCAACCTTTGCAATTTAGCGCAGCTAATACTCGAGCCTTTTGGCATTCCCTGCGGGGCAGTTCCAGGCGATAGGGCAAGCGCTTGGCAGACACCCTGTCCTCGAAGATGTCAAGTTTCTGTTTGTGGGTTCGATCTCCCTGGCGACAACAAGGCGGTTGAAAACGGAGGCTAATCTCACCTTTAGGCACTGCAATGTCACGCATGCCATTGTCAGACGCTACCGTCTGGCATTGCGCAATTCGTGCCATAGTCGTTGGGGGTATTGACAAGGGGGTTCAGTGGACACTCATCTGTTGGCTCCTCGTTACTGCCCACGTAGGTTCCGGGAGGTCTGCTTGGCTGCACGCGGCTTGTGGTGTTGCTTCGTTCTTGAACTTTTTCTTCGGCTTCATGCGGTTCATCGTCCCGGCCTGCCCCTGGTACACGACTCGTCTCGTCTCCGTAGCTCGTCTATCCTGCTTCACTTCGTGCTTCCATCGAGCCTACTTGCGCTGTCACATTCCGATGGGTAGTGCGTCTGCGGGAGGAACCTGCCGTTATTGTGGCTGACACACCCTGTCCCTGCGGCCTTCATCGCTGTCTGCTCTCGTGCGGCCACTGTGGGGCATGATTCCGCCTCGGATCCTCGGTTGTGCTCCTTAGCTGGATCGCTAGCTCGATAAGAAGAGCTGGTGTGTGGGCACAAGCGAATGTGGTTGCGGTTGCGGGCCGGCCGGCGTGACTGCGAGCAGACAGGCTGCATGCGCGTGGGCCCAATCGCGCCATTCACGCGGTACTCCAAAGGCCTAATCGGGCCGGGCCGGCACATACAGATTGCGACCGGGGCCAGCGTCGCACCTCGGTCTCGTCCCTTACAGCCGGAGCACGTGGCTCTCCCCAAGCCTCTGGGAAGGTGGCGGAGCTGGGAAGACGCGAGAGAAAACCAAAGTAGCGGCGGCCGACCTCTGTCTGCAAGCACGTCTCTGGCAGGGCAGTCGGCACCAAACGGAGCACAGTACCTCTTCCAAAGCAGTCGGCTGAAGCGGAGCACAGTCAATGGGCATTCAGAGAGTGCAAAGCATGTCTCTTGTAGGGCAGTGGGCAGCGGGCTTTGAGGGAAAGGTCAGCGCGGTAGCGATGACCAGGAGAACACATACAGATGGGTGGGGAGAGGCCCTGGGACTAAGGCGTGACTACCCCCGTCCCTGTCCCTCCCAGGGCGCCACCCCGAATCTAGCCTGGCTCCACCACGGTGAAGGCCCACACCTGCGGTTTCCGTCCCTCGTATGCTTGTGCTTGGCACTTCTTGGGCCAGACAGTGGTCAACATGGTCGCTCATGGGCCAGCCAGGGGTCCACCAGTGGTCGAACCCAAAATACTAGTGTCAATTTCGATCACACTCTACAACGCTCGACTACACTCTACTACACTCTACTACACTCGATTACACTCTACTACACTCGCGCAACCGATGAACCTCGACGAGCAATCGAAGAAGAAGCGAAGCACCAAACGCGCGCCTGAGCGCGACGATCAAGACGAGCTAAAGAGGCGAAAGCATGACACTTCACGTGCGAAGAGATAACCGCGCAGTCGGCGATGCAGATTATCGCCACAGATTCTTTGCATTCTAATCCAAACTACTACACTCGATTACACTATATTACACTCGATTACGCTCGATCAGGGGGTGGGTGAATTGGCTCACAAGTTCACCCCCTGCCCGATCGAACGTTGGTCGAGCCTTGTAGTTTGATTAGAATGCAAAGAATCTGTGGCTTCGCTCGCGTCTTCTCGACCTTCGCTCTTAGTGGCGACGAGGATTCCTCCCATTTTCTTCCGCGCAGGCACGGGGCTCTCCGCCTTCCTCTTCTGTGCTGTCGCTTCTTCTCCTCTCGCCGCGGCCGCCCGGTCATGCAGGTTTTTGAATTCCTCACCAAAAGTGAGGTTAGCGGGAGCACTGATCGCCACACAAAAAAAGAAAAACCGGACAGTTCAATTGTATTCAACTTGCGATTTTGGGGGGGTTTTCAGAATCCCGGTTTTCATTTGCCTCATCCTTATATTACAATTGAGTTATATTGTAATTGCCCCCCCCCCTGTAGGCCATCACCCCTGTGATGGGCCTCACAGCACCACGCCACCGACTTGCCCCGGCGCTTGCATACGTTGCATTTCACCTTCTGTGGTGCTGGTGGCACACTCGCTCACCCCACTTTTCGTGCCGGGGAACCCCTTCGGGTTCCCATTTCGTAGAACGTAATCGAGCGAAAAGTCGAGACTTTCACAAGTCTTCAGAGTTTCCACGTGTTCCACGGATACATTTTACCCACGTGCAACGAAAAGAATGAACGAAGCCTGTTTTGTTATTGACATCACGCATTTCTTCCCTCGCAGGCTGTTCGTGAAAACGCAATCGACGGAGAGGTGCTTCCAACGATGTCGGAAGCAGATCTGCAGGAGGCCATGGGCATTACCGCTTTCGGTGACAAAAGAAAGGTATGCCAGTCGTTAAACGATATTGTGGGGGCCACACCCAGTGACGTGTGCACCACTCCCCGATTAATTCTTGCTGCTAGCTGTGGGTCGAATGCGGTGGAGGTTAAATGAGCAAATGCGAAGTTGACCAGCTTCGTTTGAACCACAGGATGTCTGTTCCCGTCCCAGAGGTTGCTCCCTGGGACGGTAGTTTCGTAGCAGAGGATCACGGAAGGGGAAACAGCATCCGTTGGGTCAGACTGGCACCAAAATAGACAGCGGCGGGCAAGATAGGAGAGACTGTGGGCTGGCACTAATGTGTCAGCTACGTAGATCCAGCGCCCCGCTGCCTGCCTACCGGTAGGAGGCAGGTAGAGCAAGCTAGTCATTCCAAACCTCGACGCCTCGTTTCCTTAGGCGGCAGGGGTAGTGTAGACGAGCGAGAAAGGTTGCTCCAACCACGAAGCCCAAGAACGTGCGCCGGCAATCCGGCTCAAACGACGCAGGGTTTGACTGCCCGACTGGCAGCTTATCGTAGCAATTAGCTTTTTGCCAAACCCGAAATGTTGAAGGAAAGGGCATGGCGTTTTCACCGGTGTCCTGAGCTTTGGTTTGCGTAAAAACGATCAGGTATCGCGTTCAACGAAAACAACTCTATTTTCATCGTCTGCTCCGCGTGATCATCATCATCATCATTAGTTTCGTATCAGCCGCGGTTGTGCGAGTGAACGAGCTCTTGCTTTGAGTAGACTCTTGAGCAAGATCCGGCAAGCTTGTCATTCCAAACCTCGATGCCTCGTTTCATAGGCACCAGGGGTAGTGTAGACACGCGAGAGAATATTTCTTGGAATCCAGTGAGTGCGCCGCAAACGCACGGCGTCAAAATGCCGTCGTCAGCAACAGTGTCTCTTGGAGCCCAGTGAACATGAGCCGGTCCGTTCCCATCTCTTGAAACTGCATCGAAGTGCCGCTGTTTATACAGTGAATCACGGCCGCCACGGTCCATCTCTAGTCCCTAGAGCTGCATCGAATTGCCCGGCGCTGTATTCTTCGGTCTATCACGGTCTATCTTGAGGGGATGGACCGGCTCAACTCAAGTGGTGATACCGAATTTCAAAACCGACAGGGTGGACCACCATGGAGGTGGCATGCTGCCAAACGTAAACCAGGGCGGAGAGTCTCGCTCACACTGATCGTTGCGATGCGAGGTGTGTCGATAGCTGCACATCTGGTAACTGAGGCATGCAAAGCTTCAGTCATAGTGCCACAGCCCTTTGTGGGGTGTGTCGTCGGGCTTAGCGCATCAACTGAACACCAGCCCGTAACGACGGAGTCGACGGGATTGCACCCACGACTTAAGCTTTGATTCCTTCAGTTGCCCGATGGGCAGCTATCGACGCAGGCCCGAATCGCAACGACCTGTGTGAGTGAGACTCTCCGCCCTGGTTTACGGATAGCAGCATGCCACCACCATTGGTTCACAATGCCTGGAGACTGCAGCATTTTGAGGGTAGTCTACCGTCTACCGTGCCCCGTGTGATGTGTTTCTTAGACCGCGATCAACCGCGGCCTGGTCATGGTACAGAGACCTGTCCCGCATCTTCTCCTGTGGACAAAGCAAGGTACCTCCACACTCCAGAAAAGAAAGAAGACGCAACATACCGTCTAAACCACGCAGATCGGAAAAGCCATGGGCTGGCGCTGAAGGGTCTTATGATTGTGAACGGTTCGCCTACCGGGTCTTGTCTGAATAGCCGCGTGCCTAACGTTGTGCGAGAGACTTTTATCTAGGGGGTGGGAAGCCGCACACAGTGGTCCAGCCTCAAAAGAAAAGCTGCAGTTAAAGAAAGGTGCGCTCAAGACGCACTCTCTTTCAACGACCTCCGAAAAAGCGGGTGGTGCTTCGACCGAAACGCGTGTAAAAAATGTGTACCCGAAACAGCAGGGTTTCAACTTCAGCTTTTGCACAGCTCGTGACCTCGAATCCACCGCGGAGCCCTCCTCTGGCTGGGCGGAGTGATTCGCAGGGTTGATTCCGTGTGGTTCTACCCAGCCGACCTGCGAGCCGGGTTCCTGCAGACGGTCGACAGGCGCTGCGTAGGATTGGTTGCTCGGGGGGGGGGGGGGGGGGGGTTCTTCGCGCGGAAACTGCTGCCCTCACTCGCCCGGCGCGCGTGGTCGCTTTTGCCAGTTGGACTGCGGGTGCGTGTCTCTTCCCGGAACGTCATATACTTGGTGTACTTGGTGCTAACAATCTTTGCGGGTTGCCCTACAACGTATTGTGCAAGCGAAGATGGAGGAGCTGCAGTGCCGCTTAAAGAGCGCGAGTATAAGCTGAGGGAGGCCGAAGAGCGGCTGTAGAGACAGCGGATGAACCGCAAGCGAAGCGAAGCAGGCCAGCACCTCAACAGGAGCTGCGTCCCGAAGCGAGAAGATGGCTGAACTGACATGAGCGCGTGTTTCGGTGCTTCATTTCATGTGCATGCCATTGTGCTTTGGCCCACCCCTACGAAGCACAACCTGGCGAAAAAGAAGAGCGTACGTCGTCTTGCGGTGTAGACGCCTGGCGCATGCGCGATATCGCCGCTCTGCCGAATGCAATAGAGCAAGAGAGCTTTTGTCGTGGTGCTCAACAAGGTAGAGGAAACCGGCTTCTAGCCTGACGGAGTCCTGGACGCAGTGGTCAATTCTTAAAGGAGAAGGGAACGGCGGCCGATCACTTTCTCGAGCGTTGTATATCGACGCTGGGTAGCGTGCAGGAGGCATCTGTACGCTTCTCATTGAAAACGTGGGAAGTGGTGCATATCCGACCGTGGGCACGACTGGTGGCACTTCGGGGACTCCTTCTTGCGTCACCAACACTCGGGGGCTTGCGTCTCGATCGGAATTCCCAATTTTGAAAATGAAAAACAGGGTGAGGGAAAACGATCAACCGGCACGCACAAAAAAACAAGCCTCCATGTCTTCTTACTGTGTAGGCACTTGCTTTGTAGGAAATACTTGGGGGGGGAGGACTGCCAGTTGCGAAATCGCAAAGGAGGTAAACGTGCCGTAGCCCACACGAAAACACAGGTAAAACTGAGTTTAGTGGCGGGCGTAAGCGTTCAACAAAAAGGACCCACCACTTTGTAGGGTGTATTTTTTTCTCCTCCTCTAGCCTCCGTCGAAATGAGCACAAGGCAGCCCTCGAGTATTTTTGTGTGGTTCCCCCCAGGTGGGACGAATGGGCCCAGGCAGCACAGCCACCAACCGTCGACTCCATCTCGACTTCAGTGAGTAATTGTGCAAACGTGGGGCATCGCTAAGCGGCACCCGGCTACGGTGAGGGCCAGCCTCAGAAGCTGGAGTGAAAGAGGGTGTGCCCGAGTCACACCCGAAAAACCGGAGTGCAACAACCAAAACGCGTATAAATCCACACCCGAAACACAAAAGTGGGTGTGACACCCGTTTATTCAACCCATCTTTAACTCCAGCTTCTGAGGCTGGACTCCACCGTGGGTTCGGGCGCTGAACTTGTTGCCAAGAACGAGCTTCCCTCCCCCAAACTCTATCCCACAGCAAATCGGTAGCAACGACGGGCGGTGTGTACAAATGGCAGGGACGTAATCAGTGCAAGCTGATGACTTGCGCCTACTACACGCATCCAGGTGTGGAAGCTTGCAGCATAGTTCAAAAAAGGTGACCAACACACAATTCTTCCCGACGCTGTTCGAGTCTGCCTGCGGTCCTTTCTTTCCCCCTCTTTCGTCTGCGCTTGTTCCTTATTCCTGCTTCGCTCCTGATCGTCCTTGCCCCACTTACTGATCTTTCTTTTTCTTCCCCCCTTGCCTTCGGGTCTCTCTCTCTCTCTTCCATACCGCTATGCCGTTTTGTTGGTTTCTTTCCATTTTTGTCCCCACGTCTCCTCGCACTCTTCTGTTCGTCTCCTCGAGTTAGTGCACACTTCCTTGCTCTTTTTAGTACTAACAATCTTGCGGGTTGCCCTTCAATGTATTGTGCAGGCTGAAAAGACGTAGGCAGCGTGTTTTGGTGGTTGATCAGAATTCCTTACCTGAATACACACAGGGTAAATACAAGTGGAAAAACGATCAACCGGCACGCACAAACAAAACAAGACTGACTTCGAAGCCCAGCGGGTAGACGAAGGAAGCGAAGCGCCAAGCGCGCGCAACACACGAAAGTGCAGCAAACTCCAGGCTGGTGAGTGGGTGTTGCGACGTGGGTCGAAATCGAAAGGTGACTGTTCGATCGGTACCAAACACTACCCCAATAGTTTGTACTGGGAAAGGTCCACGGCACTGGTTTTCCACATGAGTATTGCTGGCGCTCCTCAAAGTTGAGAAGAAAACAAATGAAGGGTCTGGTGCGCTCGTGGATGCACGTTTGCTGCGCTACGGTGTTGACGGGCGGGCCGCCGGCCCCGCCAATTGCGCCGTCACCAGCAAGGAAGGCATCAGCGCCGGTAAAAGCGAAGACGAGAGACGGCGACCCCCGGAAACGGAAGAAGAAGTGCCCAGCGCCGCCCGTGAAAGCGAAGGCAAGGGTCGCAGAAGCATGCAAACCGGCAAGGAAGGGAAGAAACGATCGCAAAGCGACCGCGCGAAGACGACGACTCGAACGAGCGCAAAAGCCAGAAGCACGACACGGTACGATCGGAGGGGTAGTCATCCAGTGGCCAATGCAGGCCAACGCTACAGATATTCTGCAATCTCACCTCAACTAACCTATAATGCCGATTGACGCCACAGATTCTTTGCATTCTAACCCAAAACCATCACAATCTAGCGCAGTCTATCAGCAGGGTGTGGACCGGCTCATAGCTATGCGGTTGCACCGTTTTTCGGTGTTTTTTGGGGGGCCCCGGGATGTTTTGTCACCCAAGGGTAGGGTCACTTGCCGTTGTCCCTTCCTCAGCGCAACAGCCCCAGCACAGCTTTTTACATAAGAGCCAGGTTGGAGGGAAATGCTTGACGAAGCTGCTGACAAGAACCGAAGGGATCCAAAGTGCTGTCTCCAAATGCCGTTGTCCCTTCCTCAGCGCAACAGCCCCAGCACAGCTTTTTTACATAAGAGCCAGGTTGGAGGGAAATGCTTGACGAAGCTGCTGACAAAGAACCGAAGGGATCCAAAGTGCTGTCTCCAAATGCCGTTGTCCCTTCCTCAGCGCAACAGCCCCAGCACAGCTTTTTTACATAAGAGCCAGGTTGGAGGGAAATGCTTGACGAAGCTGCTGACAAAGAACCGAAGGGATCCAAAGTGCTGTCTCCAAACAAACAAACGCCGCGAGGCACGAAACTGATCTTTCCTCGGGGGATCGACGGCAACGCGGGCATGCCCACTCTCTCACAACATACACCCAACAAGAAATACTACCTACCCTACTAACTGATCTCTCCTCGGGCGCCCGAACACTACGCACTGCGCACGGAATACCAGCTAAACAAAGAAAGTCGAAAGACACCAGGCTGCACATCAACCTCGGTTGATTGTCGGCAACACACACACACACACACACACACACGTTCTATCCGTCCCCCGAAGGATCCCGCCCCACCCACCCTTCGGAGAGGAGTCGCCGGACTGGTGAAAGTGACAAGTGGGCTATACTTCGATTCAGACGTTACCCACTCAAAGCCCAGAACTTAAACACACACACACACACACACACACACACACACACACACACACACACACACACACACACACACACACACACACACACACACACACACACACACACACACACACACACACACACACACACACACACACACACACACACACACACACACATACACATTGCCTTTCCGCAACAGGGGTTACCCATAATACGAGATAGAAGAGGAGAGTTGCGCGCACCAGAGGTCTCCAGCACACGAGAGGCGCAAGGGTTTCTCCCGAAAATGGCCCACCACCACCACGCGAGCTACAGCTACGGGTCTCTGGGCAGCCTGGGATGCCCGGGGCAGAATGCGCCGAGGAGGGGAGGGTGCGCGGGGTACCTGGCCGGCGGGTCGGAAGGGTCGTGCTCGCCGTGCGTGTCTCCGTACCCGGACCGGGTGTCGACGCCGTGGATCCGGAACCTGAGCCTCGATCATGGGATCCCGCTTGGGGCGGAAGTGCTCGCGTTCGGCTCGTTCCTGCGGCCGACGGCGGACGAGCAGGCGCGCAGCCTGCGGCTGCGGCGCGTGCTGCAGGCGGCCGTCGCCGCGTCCTGCTGCCACTCGACCGTGAAGCTCATCGGCAGCGCCGGCATCGGCGTCGCGCTGCCGCACAGCGGCACCGACCTCGTCGTCGAGGGTTGGACCGGCACCGAACAGCAAGTCCTCGACGTGCTGCTCCGGGTGCAGGATGCCAGCTGGCCCCACACGGTCGCAGTCCCCTCGCTGTTCAGCGGCGGCGCGATCGGCGGCGGGTTCGACGCACACGGAACGATGACCGTCGTGTTCAGAAACGCCGAAGGGGATCTCAACGACAACCGGGTCGTTTTCTCAAAGGGGGCGTCTGCCGAGCGGAAGTTGGTCCTCAACCTGCGGAAGCGGCTTGACGCGTTCGACGGCGCCGTCAGGGCGGTCGCGTTCGTGGTCCGCACGATCCTCTCCCAAAGCAAGCTCGACGGTGACGCCCACGGCGGCCTCAGCGGCGTGGCGGTCGGGTTGATGGTCGCGTCGGTTGCCGCAAGCGTCATCCCGACGTCCCCTCCGCCAGCCCACGTGATCGCTTCCGTGGTGCTGAAAGAAACGCTCCGCATCTTCTCGAAGTGGGACTGGGCGCGGAAGTCTGTGATGCTGGTCGGATACAGCGAGCACAAAACCCACGACGGAGCGCCCGTCTCCATCTGCACCCCGTTCTCTTCCGTGACGAACCTCGCAGAGCGCTGCTACCGGCAGGTCCAAATTTCGGCCATGTTCCGATACGGCTGGCTGGGCCTCTCCCAGTGGGACACTGCCGAGCTTCCCGATGGGATGAAGAATTCGCGCGGCGTGACGCCGCTCTCGTCGCTCATCGCGCACAAGGACCTCTGGGACCGGTCGCACCTGATTCGGCGGCAGTTCCCGGACCACCCGTCGTCAAGCGACTTGTCGTCGTCGCTGCCGAGCTCCGAGCCGAGGCTCTTTTCCCACCTGTGCTCGTCCCAACCCACCAAAGCAAGTCACCCCGAACTCTCGTCGTCCCTGTGCAGCGAACTCAGCTGCGACGCAGTGGCTTCGACGTTGTCGCGGTGAGGCAGCAGGGCGAAGGCCTTTTCGTCTCTCTCGGTTCTGGGGTATCACCCTCAAAAGCATTACCTCCCCGGTGCCCGTGAAACAGACGCAGATGTGTAGATCGATAGGAGCGGTTTCAAACAAGCAGCCAAGTGCCACGCCGCTGCCGGCGGTCGTCGCGCACGAGGACCTCTGGTACCGGTCGCACCTGATCCGGCAGCAGCTCCCAGACCACCCGTCGCCACGCCGCTGCCGGCGGTCATTGCAACGGCTGAAAAATACGCGGATCACCGGAAGCTCTCCTCTCATTCCCAAACGGTCCTCGTTTCGGTTCTGGTTCTTGCCCAACCAACAAGTCCCCGCGTTCACCGAAAGGAGAGCGATCGTAAACAAGCAGCGCCCCACCGGTGCCGGCACTAATTGAGCCGGTCCGTCCCTATCTCTTGAAACTGCATCGAAGTGCCTGCCGCTGTTTATCACAGCGAATCACGGTCCACCACGGTCTATCAGGTCTATCTCTAGTCCCTAGAGCTGCATCGAATTGCCCGGTGCTGTATTCTTCGGTCTATCACGGTCTATCAGTAGGGGATGGACCGGCTCAGCTTATCGCAACTCAGCCGAAGCTCTCCTCTCAACTGTGTTTGTCCCAACCCGCTGAAGCAAGCCACCTTCACCGGAAGCTCTCTCCCACCTGCGGTTGGGGTTCGCCTCTCACCCCTCCAAGACCAGTCCCTTCAGAAAAGTTGGCTCACCTCAAGGCCTCTAAAAGCCAGTCCCTCTAGGAAAGTCACTTCGGCAAGGCCTCTAAAGACCAGTTGCTCGCCACACTACCAGACTCGTGTGTGCAAGCTCATTCTATAAACGAAGGTTCCGATTCCGAAGTGGTGCTGAACATGCGGCACACCCTCGACAGATAGATCGATACCCTCTCTTCCCCGCCTCCCTCTCATTAACCGACGCCTTGTCGTCGGCAACGAACAAAAGAAGATGAATACACCTCCGCACTTCTTTCCCCCCCTCCCTTTCTCCCCGTGACGGATTCGCCTGTGCTCTGGGAGCACGGGTGGTCCTGGCTGTGACGAGCTACGAACTCACACCGTTGTCCTACTCAGGTTCCGCGCTGATGATGGTCCTTACTTGCTGACGAACTTTCAAGAAACCGGTAGCTCCGACGGCTCGGCCGACCGCGAGTAGTGTAGGAACAGTACACCTACCCCCGATAGGACCATCGGGCGCTGATGAAAAAAAAAAAAAAAGGTCCGCCTTCTGTGTCCGTGGCTTACAGGACCGGAACACGGCGCAGACGGGACCAGTGCGGTGTTGAGCACATATCCATTCCAAGCACGTTCTCGCAAAACCCCCTCCCCGTTTCCAGCGCGTTGCGGGTCCCCGACCTCTCGAACACTGCCCGCGGCTTGTTTTTGCAAGCACTGAAGTATTGTGGGCCTTCACGGCCCGACCTGTGGCTGGCCACAAAGAAGCATCTATTACTGTGGTGGTGGTGTGCAAAAAGTGTGAGAAGAATCCTGCCGGTTGGTCATCAGCCCGTCAGGACTTGAGCTCTCCGAAGCGCCGCAGTACGTAGGGGCCAGCTTCGAAGGAAAAGCTCGACGAAAGCTGCCAGACAAACCGAAGGATCCCAAGTGCTGTAACTACCGAACGTGTTGAACGGACGTGAGGTCATGCGGGTCTATCCCTACACGACAAGACACACAAACACAACAGGTCAACGTCCTGAGTGAGAAAAAAACACACGGTGGTGTAAGGGAAGAACAAATCAGATTGTGTTTGTATTGTATTTGCCCCTCTATCTCTATATTTCTTCCCTTCGGAGTCAAAGCAGCCACGTCGAGTATTTTGATCGTAGTGTTGCACGACGCAAGTTATCAGAAGATAGATGCTAGGGAAAAGTGCCTTAGGGGACTAGTCCCAATGTGAATTGTGCCAAAGGTTTTACAACACATTCCAACACAAGTTTGGGATACCAAGGGCCATAGTTTGGAGAAAATTTGGCAAGACAGCACGCATGCACCAGCGACCATGCTGGTGCTGCCTCATGTGAGAGACAAGGTAATCCGCACGCGCTCGTACCCTAGCCTAATGACCCTCGTTTCTCCCTAATCCACGAAGCTTCCCCCTCACTCTTTTCTCCCCTTCCACCGCTTTACTTTGCTACTGGACGGTCTGCTGCCACCTTCTCGAAATCGGGAAAACTGCCGCAGGAGCATAGTTGACCTGAATGTGTCTGTCTACAAAATCCTACGAATCTGGTAGTTGGACTTGAAACGAGTGGAGGCTCACGGTCCCCCCCGAGGGCTTTGTGAAGGAGATGACCCGTCTGTCCGATCCTTCGTCCTATCAACGGGCTCGTAGTACGGTCCTAAACCTTGCCCGTAAAATCGTCCGGGCCTTAAAACCTGGACGACTCCCTCTGCGCAGCGATTCTCGGACACCCTTTCAGACAGGCTTTCTTTCCTACAAGCAGCGGTATAGTAAATTTCTTCTGAAGCGAGGGGGTACAAAAAATTGTGATCGGACTCACAGCCCGACACCCAGCACACCGGTTACAGTCTACGCATTGGCACTGACAGAGCCTGCAATCAGACCCCCCCCCCCTCCCAAGATACCGAAATAAATGGGGTCAGGGCAAATCTTTACAGTGCCGTAGATTTTGTGGATTGCTGCGGCCGGACCATCAGCTGCCGTATTCACGGAAAAGTATTGGTGTATGTGGGAGTATCCACAGCACCTCGGTACCAGGTATTAGGGATGCTGAGTAGGGGCTCTGCTGGTGGTATCCACCGTTACATATGCGCCAGCTTGAAAGGAAATGCTCGACGATGCTGCCCGACAAAGAACAGAAGGGATCCCAAGTGCTGTAACTACCGAACCACGTGTTGAACGGACGTGAGGCCATGCGGGTCTACCCCTACACGACAAATCACACAAACACAACTGGTCAAAGTCCTGAGTGAGAAAGCAACACACGGTGGTGTAAGCGAAGAACAAATCAGATTGTGTTTGTATTGTACTTGCCCCTTACCTCTATATATTTCTTCCCTTCCATTCGGAGTCGAAGCAGCAACGTCGAGTATTTCTGCACCATATACTCGTGGATGTGTACACACAACCCACCATCCACTAGCACCTATCGTGGTCGAAGTCCGCAGAACCTTCCGACGGAAGCCCCGCAGCAGTGAAAGTTTACATACAAGTTGTTCAATCCGCCCGCCATCCCCTCCTCCCGCAAACAACAAGACGCCCTGCGCACAAAAACAAAACCGAAGACAACCACCCTCCCACCCTCGATTTCTTTTTTCTTCGTTCATCACTTTCGTGATTGGTCGCGTGCCTGTGTTTACCTTTCTGTCCGTCTTTTTCTTATTGAAAGTATGCTGATACTGCAGGGAATAGTTGACTAGACCTCTCGAGTTTGTGCTTACCACGAATTGGGGAGTCGGGAGAACCTACAAAGCCAAGAGCAGGTGAGAAAAAGCGAAGACGAAAGCACCTTCTTTTTTTGTATAAGCACCTGCTTTGTAGGAAATACTTGAGGAGCTGCAAAAGATCAAAAGAGGTAAATGTGCTGTAGCCCACACGAAACACAGGTGAATCCGGGTTTAGTGGCGGGCGTAAGCGTTCAACAAAAAAAACCCCCCACTTTGTAGTTGTATTGTTTCTCTCCCACTAGCCTCCTTCGAAGTAAGCACAAGGCAGCCCTTCGAGTATTTTCTATCTATCTTTGTCAAGAGCTGCAACTCAACTATTCTACACTTCTCTGCGCGAGCTTCAGCGCTAGTACGAATGGAAGTCACGTGCGGTGAAGTAAACATGACAACGTTGTTGTTGCTTCCCCCCGTTCGAGCTTTTCCCCTTCGATTTGAGTACAGTTCGCAGCCTGTACCTCATGCGGACTATCGCCACAGATTCTTTGCGCTCTGACGTCATTATCACGGCGAAGCTGCACAGCATTGCCTGCTGCTGTCGTTCATCAGAAGGTTACCGGCTTAGTGGTGTTGCGGAAGCAGAAGCGGTACTGTTGTGTATAGACTGGGTATCTACTTGTCAACTCCGAGTAGACAAAGGTCGCGAAGTTACTAAGGGAGCCGCGTGTTGCTCGTAGTAGAAGGGGTCCAGGTACCGCGGCCAAAACGCAACCTTTGCCGACGATGCCGCAGGCCTCTTCGCCACTTCTTCCTATCCTGAAGAATCCGAGTTCGACTGGCAGTAGAAGCTTGAACGATCCGAATAGTCGAGAATCCTGGGCCTCCCCTCTGGGAGCCCCACACACCTTGCCTTGCCCTGAGATACTACCACTTAATCCGGAACGCAGGTATGCGCACCTCCCTGTTCTGGTTCCTTTACCCGCCGGTCAGGTTTATGACAAATCCTGAGAGTCCTTACTGATAGTCTAGTCTCCGGGTTGCTTTGCTAGACGTCTCTAGCAACTCTAGCCATTAGACTGAGGCTCAATTCCTGGGCTGTCCCTCCCTGTTGGGAGCTGCTTCGCTTCAATAACCTCGTTCGTTTTCTTTATTGTTTTTGTATAAGCACCTGCTTTGTAGGAAATTCTTGAGGAGACTGCCAGTAGCGTAGATAGATCAAAGGAGGTAAAATGTGCTGTAGCCCACACGAAACACAGGTAAATCTGGGTTCAGTGGCGGGCGTAAGCGTTCAACAAAAAAGACCCACTCTGTGGTTGTATTGTTTTCTCCCCCTCTTCAAAATGAGCACAAGGCAGTCCTCGAGTATTTTGAAAGCATGCAAAACCTGCAGAAGATAGTTGACTAGCGGACCTCTTGATCCCGTGTGCGGCTCACAGACTCCCCCGGCCGCGAGAAAAAAGAGCTGCGACCAGCTGTTCTTCCTTTTCGTCGCTCTCCCCATCCATTCCTACGATCTGCTCTTCCTACATCTTTTTATTTTTGTGACGCGTTCTCTACCTAGCCCTGTCATTTTTTTTTTACATAAGCGCCAGCTTGAAAGGAAATGCTCGACGATGCTGCCCGACAAAGAACAGAAGGGATCCCAATTGCTGTAACTACCGAACCACGTGTTGAACGGACGTGAGGTCATGCGGGTCTACCCCGACACGACAAATCACACAAACACAACAGGTCAAAGTCCTGAGTGAGAAAGCAACACACGGTGGTGTAAGCGAAGAACAAATCAGATTGTGTTTGTATTGCATTTGCCCCTTACCTCTATATTTCCTCCCTTCCATTCGGAGTCGAAGCAGCAACGTCGAGTATTTTATGGTTTGCCGTGCTGCCATATGTCCGCCACCGGAATAAAAAGGGGGGGGACGGGGGGCGTGCCCCAAAGTGTAGGACAAAGCCATGGTTTGCCATGCCGTCATCTGTCCGTCAAAAAATATAAAGGTGGGGAAGGGGGGGGGTTCTCCGCTATGCCGGCAAGTGTCGCCAAAGTCTAACTGACACGTTCCCTTATATTTCCTCCTTTCCATTCGGAGTCGAAGCAGCTACGTCGAGTATTTTGTTATTTATATCCAGAGCGCTAGCTAGCTCTGCAGAAGGGACATTCCCGGGACTACGGCTGCACCTGAAAGGCCCAACGCGGCAAACTTCGAGAAGGCTTGATGCTCGCATCAGAGGCAGTGGTGTTCTGCCAATTTTTAGAGTTAAAGTTCGCTTGAAATTCCGGGGTTTTAGGGTCTCCGTGTGACCGTTCATGAATGGGTTCTCTTAGAGCAAGAAAGGGCTATGTGGTTACGGGTTGTATATTTAGTGCACGCTTTCGTTATGGGTTATGGCTAGCCATGTCCGGGACTGTTTGTGACCGACACCAAGTACATTCCTTCGTGGAGTGTAGTCTTGGGCCCCCCACGTTCTACAAGTTGAGCAGGGGTTGCCTTGTAGCCCGTACCGCGCGTTTATATGTATTTTCTCGCAGTGTGGTGTTTGGGTTTCGCGCTTTTTAGTCGTATAAGATCGCAGATCGTAGAAGATTAATATATCCGACGAATACCTAACACTCGTTACAAGGTTAAATAACCCCGTCGCTATCCCGAAAACATCGTGACTGCACCCCCTCGCTTGAGACGATTGTGGCAAACACACCGAATCACTGCCTGACCTTTCTACTTTCGATTTTTGCAGTATCCGCGTAAAGACGAGGCAGCAGACGGAGCCACACGCAGTAGGAGGAGGATGTATTATTTAAGATTTCCAGAGGGAGGTTTCTATCCTGCACGTCCCAGTCTCCGCGTCAGTTGACGCTGGTATTTGTCACGCGCAAGCTTCAACTGCGGAAAAAAGACATGCGCGCCACTTCACGTGGCCGGCAGCAAGGCCAGAAATTTCCCTGGCTTCGCCTTCCTCTCCAATCATGCAGCGCGCGGGTAACCAGGCAGGAGTGGTGGATAAGAGCGACGGTCCTTACCGGGACTCTTACCCTCGTGCAACCACTACCGTCCGTGCAAAACCACGGTGCGTCCTTCGGCCATCGCCGAAAGCCACCCTAGCTGGTGCCCTGCTAGTGCCCTGCTAGTACCCTGCTAGTGCCCTGCTAGTACCCTGCTAGTGCCCTGCTAGTACCCTGCTAGTGCCCTGCTAGTGCCCTGCTAGTGCCCTGCTACTGCCCTGCTAGTGCCCTGCTAGTGCCCTGCTAGTGCCCAGCTAGTGCCCTGCTAGTGCCCTGCTAGTGCCCTGCTAGTGCCCTGCTAGTGCCCTGCTAGTGCCCTGCTAGTGCCATGCGAGCGCCTGCTAGCGCCCTGGCACGTTCTGGATCTTCTCCGACCTCAAACAGAGTGGCTGGCCACCTAAGGCTACGTGCGAGGGCCCGACACAACTTTTTGTGGAATTTTGGTATGCTTTCGTGCCGACTTCCTCTTTCACACCGCCGCGGAAAACCAGTCTTGTAGCGCGCGCGTTGCGTTGTGTGCTAGTTAGCACGTCGTGGTGCTTTGTAGGCATTTCGAATGCCTGGAAGTCACGTTTCTTTGTCTTTTCGTGCAAACCACCATTGAGCCCACCGATCAACTGCTCAAAGCTTTCATCGGGTGGGACACCGGGTTCTACTCGTTGGGTCTACCGCTCAGTAAGGTAAATCGCGTAGCCGGTGTACTATTTGTGGAAACAGCTTCTTTCGCATCTTCGGTTGTTCACATACAACGATAGAAACCAACGCCTCGGATTAGCTTTAATTCACAGCGCACTGTCTATCGGGCATTGGGAGCTAGTAAGTGCGAAAGAGCATGAGGCAGGCAAGCCGTATAACACTACTAGTCGGCAACAAGTTCCCAGGCAAACTCCCCGTGAACAGTGCTCGCCTGCCTTGATGGCACTTGCACTTTACAGAACTCTACTCAGCCCGATTCCTGTGGGGGTGAGTGGCCGAGACCACAGCTGTGCCGTGGGACCTCCTGAAATTCGCAACACACGCCAGCTTTAGATCCAGAACGGTGAGTTTCCACCAGAACACTAGTCATTTTTACTGCCACTGGTAAAAATGACTGGGGTGCACTAATAAAAACACCAGTCAACCTTTTCGCTAGTAAAATGACTGGTCAAAACACGTTTTCCACTCTTACTCGTGCATCGTGATAGTCTCAACACTGGGGGGGAGGTCTGCGTGCGCCGGCAAGCGCGTGAAGACGGCACTCCACGACATGATCATGCGCTGACGAGACCCCAAAACCATAGTGGCACACAAAACACGCAAGATTTGCTCGTACTAAGAAGGGGTGTTGCACGAAGGATTGTTTAGGAGTGGAAGGGTGGGTGGGGGACCGGGGCGGGGGAAAGACTCTCTGAAGAAGGTATGCAGGCAGCGAAGTGCATGCAGACGCCGTTGGTCTGCGCGCCGGCAAGCGCGGAAATGCCACGTGAAGAAGTTGAAGATCTGGCTCACCGACGGCGACCCGTTTCGCAGGGTATCCCCCGTGCAGGTCGATGGAGACGTGAAGACGGAGCTGCACGACATCATGCGCTGGCGAGACCCCAAAAACCATAGTGGCACACAAAACACGCAAGATTTGCTCGTACTAAGAAGGGGTATTGCACGAAGGATCGTTTAGGAGTGGAAGGGTGGGTGGGGGACCGGGGCGGGGGGAAAGACTCTCTGCAGGCATGCAGACGCCGTTGGTCTGCGTGCGCCGGCAAGCGCGGAAATGCCACGTGAAGAAGTTGAAGATCTGGCCCACCGACGTCGACCCGTTTGACAGGGTATCCCCCGTGCAGGTCGATGGAGACGTGAAGACGGAGCTGCACGACATCATGCGCTGGCGAGACCCCAAAATCACAGCGGCACGCAAGGGCGAAGAGAGCACGGAGCCGAAGTTCGAGATCCCGAAAGCGGTGGACCCGAGCCTGCTGGCTTACGACGACATCGGGACGATGTACCGACTATCCGAAAAGGACATGCGGTCCTGCTTCCAGGAGGGCTTCCCCGGCAATTTGGTGAAGGCGTTCGCCCCTCCGATGCAGCCCCGATGCTTTTTGTACCGAAAGCCCTCCCACCTCCTGAACAAGTACATCGAGAAGTTCGAGCACTGGCTGGACAAAGACGAGGTCTTGCGGGAGCTGAGAGACAACAAACCCGGGTTTATCTACGATGGACCTCACGGTTGTGGGAAAAGTGCGCTGTTGGCTCAGTCGGTGCACTTTGCCCGGAGCCGGAAAATGCTGACGGTCTACATCCCGGACGCGTCGGAGTGGACGTCGGGTAGCTTCGTCGTCCCGTCGACGACGCTGCCCGGCTTCTTCGACTCGCCGAACGAGCAGCTGCAGCTGCTGAAGTACTTTTGCAGGGGGGAAGCCAACCGGCAGATCCTGTCCAGCCGCCGGTTGTCGAAGGAGTACCCTGTCCCCTCCAGCGGCACCGGGTTCAACAAGCTCGAGACCGTCTGGGACCTGCTGCACTACGCTTTCGACGACATCGAATCGGTACCCGTGATATTCAAGTATTTCCTCGACGAGTTGATCGCCATCAAAGACGTTCCGGTCATTTTCATCATCGACTCATACGACGCGCTCTGCAAACCGACCGAGTACTACGAAATGCATGAAGACACCCTGCGGGACACTCCGAAGCAATCTTTTGACTCTCGTGTGCTCCCCAAGTCAAGGATCCACGCGTCCCGCCTGACCCTGACACGTGCGTTGAACTACATGCTGATGGCCAACGAGCCGAACAAGTTGTTCATCACGGCCACGTGCAGGCAAGTCGGTGACAGGACGCAGGCTGAGCACGACTTTGCGCCTTTCGATCCGATTGAAGACACGCTTCTGCACACGATGGAGCTCCCTGCCGCCTACGACGACTATGAAGCGCGGACCATCCTCCGGTGCTACCTTGAGCTGATGGAGGGAACCGACGCCGACGGAGTGCCCCTCGACTCAGGGTGGTCCTTCCGCCGGCTTGAAATGTCGTCATTCGAGCGGATGCTGTACAAGATCAAGTTCATCACGAACAACAACCCATACCTCGTCTGGCAGCAGTCGGAGATGAAGCAGTACTGGAAGTACGAGTTCGAACGGCAGCGACAGATGCTCGCAAGAAAGAAGGCGCAGGTCCTCATGGCAATGGGCTCCTTCAGGCCAAGGGCACGATCCGCGTGAGGCTTGCATTAGATGCAGCCTTGCACCACTTGTTGCGACAGGCACTCTCGAACTCTATCGGCAAAAATAATGCCACCGATGCTTTATCCGGATATGAAGCTGTACTAGAAAAACGAGCCCCTGCGCAGCTACAAGGAAAAAGGCGCAGGTACTCACGTTGAGAAGATGCTGTCTATGATTGGCCCTCACTAGATCGAGAAGAATGCAAACGATGCTTGATCTGCAGAGGCGGAGACGAACTACACTCCGTCCCGTGTGTTGATCGAACAGGTCATCTGATAAGGAGAGAGAGCACACCTTCGAGCACAGACGGTGCTGGAGCGATCCAACCTTATACAAAGCCGCTTGAAGATGGCTACCTCTTGCAAGCGCGACAGTGTCGCGAGAGCTAACTGAAAGTGTCCGAATGATCGCTTCAAAAGCTTCCGCGCCGGTGGCGCGGTTAGGATTGGCATATTTATCCCTCTACTTTGGCACGCGCACCAACAACACTCCTCCAATCGGTCTGAAGAAGCGGAGAAGTGTGCACGGAGTCACGTTACGAAAGGCCGGCGTGGTGCGGTACTCATTTGCGCGCGAACTCCCCAACGCAAGACGAGCCCGGCAGTGTGCGCGCGGACATGCGGGTGAGTGACGGTCTAATCTCGGGAAACGAGCTGAGGCAGGGTCAGTAGAGTGGGAGAGCTCAGTTCTCTCATGGCTGCGTGAAATCCCCCGCGAGTGAAACTGTGATTGTAGGAAGCTCCTCGTGCTGGGATGAGTGCAAGGACCACCGGCACACAACCTCAGCGCGGTCTTCTTCTCCGAGCTGGCAGTTTCAACTCCGTTCCGTTTCGCTACGTAGTAGATAGGGACAGAGCACGCAAACTAACCGAGCCGCTCTGATGCGAAAAAGGAGCACGTGCATTCCCTTCGGCCCTTTGAAGTGTATACTGAGCCGGTCCATCCCCTCTTGATAGACCGTGTTAGATCGAAGAATACAGCACCGGGCAATTCGATGCAGCTCTAGGGACTAGGGGTGGACCTGATAGACCGTGGTGGACCGTGATTCACTGTGATAAACAGCGGCAGGCACTTCGATGCAGTTTCAAGAGATAGGGACGGACCGGCTCATATACTGCGTGCAGTTCACGGACCAGTCTGCGGTGCGGAAAAACTGTCTCATGATGGCTAAACGACCGACAATTTTTTGATCGTAGCGCCCCTGCTTGGACCACGGCAGCCTCTTTGTTCCGAGGCAACTGCGCAAGGCTTGTTACTTCGTGATGCCGAAGACCTGTCTGCAGAACGACCTCATAATCACTGCTGGGCGCACCTTCTCCTACCTGCTCGTTCGCACGTTCTATTGTTTTGCCACCTTATCCTCTTTCGCTTTTTTGTCGTCGCTTGCCGATTTGCTGCCACAAAAAGATGAATGGTTACAGTGCCGCTCGACCGACACTTTTAAGAGACCCCGTCGTAAGGGAGCGTCGACCAACTCCTCGTCGTCTTCAGCGACGATCATCCGTAATAGACAACGGCAGGTTACTCTACCGACGGCGAGCCCATGTATATGTTGCTGGACGGCCCCCGCGAGGAGCAAGGTGTAGTAGATCTGCCGCTGACGAGCGAACGAGGGAAGACCACTTTCGGAGTTGGGGCTTGCACATGATGAATGAAGTTCGGGGGGCGGAAAATGATAAGGGTCAAAATAGCTGTCGTCCGACGATCCGCACTTCCTCAAAAATTGGTGGAAAATGATAAGGGTCAAAATAGCTGTCGTCCTTCGCGTGGGGTCCTGGTCGACGTCCGTCTGCGCCGGCTAGCCGCGTCACCCGTTTTTGTCACTTCTACTACAAAGGAACCCATTCGACGAAGGTCCCGCAGACTTTAAAATCTGGGCGTCTCAAGCAAACCCGTACTCCAAAAAAAGACAGGCGCTTCGTTTTGTTTGTGCGTGCCGGGTGATCGTTTTCCCACTTGTATTTACCCTGTGTATATTCAGGTAAGGAATTCTGGTCAACCACCAAAACACGCTGCCTACGTCTTTTTAGCCTGCACAATACATTGGAGGGCAACCCGCAAGATTGTTAGTACTAAAAATGGCATGTGACGCAGAGGAGGGTGGGGGAAGGAGGGGGAGTGATGTACGTGCTGCTGGCGTACACAGTTATCGGCGACGCAAAAAAGAATGAAGAGCTCTTCTTCCGCGCACTGCCAACGATGCCCGAGCTGAAAGCCCGTCTGCATGAGGTGTTCACGTTGGAGAGGAAGATGCGAGTCCCGGCAGGGAAAGCCGTCTTCGAGTTCATACCGGAGGTCATCAAGCTCTACGACGAGGCAGCCAAGCGGTGGGTACCACTAGAGAGAAACACGCAACTGTTCGAGTATGCGCAACTCTACGTGGAAGCGGCTGGGGACACCACCGTCCTCGCGTCGGACTCGATGATACCGGAGGCCGCCCGCTTGACTTCTCGGATGGCCAAGTCCCCGCTGGGTTGGAAAACAGGTGCCGTGACCTCTCTCTGTTCCTTTTTTGTACACGCACCTGCAAGAGGGGAAATACTTGAGGAGGTTGCCAGTTGCGGAATCTCAAAGGGTGCGGTGCTCACATCAGCATACTGACGACTCCCCGTTATCACAACAATATTCCAATCTCAAAGGTAGGCAACGCAGCAGTTTTCTCCCCCTCGCTTCTCTCCCGTTTTCACATTTCTCCCCCTGTTTTCCAAGGCCAATTCCACTCTCTGCAGGCTTGTCAACAGTTCCATCTTGGGGGTTTGACCGAGAAACACAGGCGAAGGTCGTTGCTGTGTTTGAAGCGTTCGATGCCGGAAAGAAGGGATACATCATTTATGATGATATTGCGCGCGTCTTCGAAAGCCACGGGATGGGCCTTTCACCGGCCACCTTGTACAACTTGTTCCACGCTGGCGACGCGGACAACGACGGTCGAATCTCCTGGGACGAATTCGTCGTGTTTTTCGATGCGCACCCGAAGCTTATGCACTCGGTGTACCTCAGGTTTGCACTTCTATCTGCTTAGCGTAGCCAGTGAAGCCTTTTCCTATGCAGCACCATAGGCGACAAGCAAACTGACGACTTTGCTGAAATTTGCTTAGGAGATCTGCTTGGAGATTGGAAGTCCTCTGAGGTACCCATAGGACCCCCATGTGCCCCCCCCCACAAATGCCCCACACGGGGCGACAAAAGTGGATTAGGCGACAGATGTGTCGTTTTCCCTTAAATTGCGAGCAAATAAACGCAAATTTAAGCAAACACAAGCAAATTTTTCGCAAATTCAAGCAAGTAGGCATCATGCACGAGCGATTGACAGGCCTTGACAAGAGGGCGAGCATGCAACCAAGGCAGGAAAAAGGCGAACCCGCGGAAAGGGGAGCGGTCGGAAGAAGGAAAGCTTTGCAAGGCTCAACCATTCGTACTGTGTTCCCGAAACAGAAGAAGAAGGACGATCGAAACCCCCAACATGACACCAGAAAAGCTGAACGACCCTCCATGTGATCAAGGTTCTGACCCTCGCAGACCTTGGGTTATGCGGGCAGGGGGCGTTAGACAAGAACAAGGGCACTCGGACGGGATTCGTTCTTCCACTGCCTACTCTGCTGTCCGGTAGGTCATCCTCACGCAATGCCATCCCACGTGATGACTGACATCCACACAGAGAACAAGGGGCACTAGATGAGACCCGTCGGGATGTAGGCTCGATGGAAGCACGAAGTCAACGCAGGAGAGACGGACTGCGCAGAATGAGCGCAAGACAGGCAGACCAGGACGTTGGGACCGTGCGAAGTCGAAGAAGGAGTCCAAAAGCGAAGCAACAACACCAACGCGGAAACGCAACCCGAAGGCGGCCAAGCGGACCTCCCAGGGCAGGGGGGAACCTGCGGCGGTGAAGTAACGAAGCTCATCCGAGTGTCCGATGAAACCCGTTGTCAATACCACCCAACGACTGCGACGCGCGTGCGAACTGTCGGACGCTAGCGTCTGTCAAGAGCATGCGTGACTCAGCCGTGTTTTAAACGTGAGATGAGAGGCATCGGCTCACTCTGTCAAAGGACCGTACCACACAGAGAACACGGGGCCTGTCAAGAGCATGCGTGACTCAGCCGTATTTCCTAAAGGTGAGATGAGAGGCATCGGCTCACTCTGTCAAAGGACCATACCACACACAAAGAACAAGGGGCACTAATGGCTGGTCTCAACAACATGTCGAACCAGCAGGGGATGCAAGCCGGCCCGTTGGAAGCACGAAGTCAGGCAGGAGAGACGAACTGCGCAGGACTGCGCAAACCGGGCACCAAGAGCAAACTGGGACGCTGGGGCCGTGCGAAGTTGAGCGAATAGAGGGCCACAAAAGGGGCACACCGACCGGTCGGGGGGGTGCTTAGCAGCCAATGGCCTATGGCTGAGTGCACACCTAAGCAGGGCTGCAATCTCGTGTAGCCGTGTGTATAGGGCTTCGTGGGGGCCTGGTCAACCACCTCATCACAAAAGGCGCTAACTTTCTCGACAGTGATTGGACAGTCGGGATGCCGGGGGCGGGTCTCCATGAAGAAGGAAACGTAAAGCAAGACCTGCCCCCTGCGCTTGCTGTCTCTAGCTGCTTCGGCAGACGATACATACTACTACTAGGAGCAGCATGACACCTTGTCCAGGTGGGCAGCGTCACCTCCCCGATGCTAGCTGATTGCCGAATGGATGTGGGCAACTACACCTTTGTACCACCGACACCCTCTGGGTGCTTCCAGGTTACGCGCAATCGGGGGTTTGAAACATGATGATTTAACATCAAAAGCCCGCACCCACGTGGCGTTGACTGTGGCTGGTTTTTGTAAGGGCTGCCTTGATGTTACTTTGATCAAACTCACACTAAGCTGAAAACTACTACTACTACGACTGCTTCGATTTCGCTTGAGCAAGTTTAAGCAAAACTAAGCGAATCTAAGCTCTCAGTATCATGCCTGCGGAACAAGCCATTGCAAACCAACAGAACGCGGGATGACTTGAGACACCACACCCCACGTCGCGAATCGTCAATGGGGAGGCTCGCCAGCCAGGAGCAGGAAGAGCAGGCATTGGCGATTCTGCACGACACGGCGGAAAAGCTGAACAGCTTGGAGCAGTACGTGAACATGTACCGCGACAGCAGCACGCCCGACACATCAAACGCGGAGGCAGAGCAGGAGCGGAGGCTCCTGGAGCAGCAAGCGAAACTGCAGCGGATGGCCAACCGTCTGCAGATGCACGAGCAGCAGCTCGACCGGCAAACACGGGATTTTACGCAAAAACACGGCCGCAGCCCCGGTTCGCCCTCTTTCCGCAGCCCGGGGCAAGGCACACCCAACCGGAGCTCCATGGCAACGTCAGGCATGTTCTGACCTGCGCAAATCACACACCCTCTGCTGTTTCTGTCCTGTCTGCCTCTGCTAACGTCGAGGGCAAGGGTTCGCAGAAGCGCGCAACCAGCAAGGACAAGCAAGGCAAGCCAAGAAAATTAACGTGCTGAAATCAGTACGTTCAGCATCCTGAACGGAAGGCCTGCCTAGCAAGGCAAAGTCGGTGATGTGCGAGTCAGATTTTCGTCTTGCGTCGGTCAAAAAGTGAAACAAAAAATAGTCTGGCCAAGGTCGGCAACGGGGGCCGCACTGGCTTTATCCAACCGCAAAAGATTGCCCCCCTCAGCGAAACCACTCCCCACGCCGGCGCAAGGGAAGGGCCTGTGGGACTGTATGCAGACAGGTTTATTGTGCGAGATCCGCCTTGGTGCAAACACAGTTGGTCGGAAGCGGAGGTCCAGAGCACGTTCGAGCCCGTGCCATCGTCCACCCAGAGAGATCAAAACCGCAGGGTGCAGTGAGTGTGAACATAATTCGACGTCGCTCCCACGAGAACCGTCCCCGGCACTGCACATCCAATGAAGAGTCGTACAAGAGCTACCTTGGGGCCGCATAATCTTGAAAGCAGAAACGTGGGGAGACGTCCCGTCTTTGCCCGCGAGAACTGCACCGCGAGAACTGCACCCCCCTCCGCATGCATGAGAGGCAGTGCTCTGCCTAAACATTAAACAAAGATCCCCCCCCCCAACCAAAAACGAAGACTGGACGTTTTGATATAGCTAAATGTCGCTGCTAACCTCCCCCTCTTCCGTCTCGTTTCCGAGTCTTGCCTCCACTCTGGCTGCCTTGCCTTCACGCAGCTGGATTGTATTGTACGCAGTTTCATCCCGGTTCTCTCGTTTTGCCCTTTGCGAAGCACTCGGCAACAATCGTAAACCTTTCGACCCAGAAGACATGCCCGGGTAGATGAACGCGCAAAAAGGCTGTCGTCGCTTGACGGCGTTTTCTTCTCGATTGAACGAAGTGCGCACAAACGAAAAGGTTCGGCTAGTTACTCGCCGGTCCTGCTGCTGTCTTTTCCCGCGCCCCGAAGCTGGACACCGACCAGCCAGCAGAAAAATACTCGAGGGGCTGCCTTGTGCTTACTTCGAAGGAGGCTAGTGGGGGAGAAACAATACAACAACAAAGTGGGTCTTTCTTGTTGAACGCTTACGCCCGCCACTAAACCCAGATTCACCTGTGTTTCGTGTGGGCTACAGCACATTTACCTCCTTTGATCTTTTGCAGCTGGCAGCCTCCTCAAGTATTTCCTACAAAGCACGTGCTTATACAAAGCAATAGTATGGCCGATCCCCCAACCGCCAGCATCATGTACTTGATGCGACGCGGAACAAGTGCTGACAGCACCGCTCGGCGAATAGAGGGCCACAAAAGTGGCAATTCGACCGGTCGGGGGGTGCTTAGCAGCCAATGGCCTGATGGCTGAGTGCACACCTGAGCGAGGCTGCATCCTCGTGTTGTACCCGCTGAAGCCGTGTTGCGTACAAGGCTTCGTGGGGGCCTGGTCAAGTGGTTTCCTCTTTTTTGTTTGTGCGCACTAGCATTGTTAACACAAAAACTTCAACTCTAAAAATGGGTGGGGAGCCCAAGTAAACTCCCCTAGCCTGGTGAGATCTTGGTGTCGGTCACAAATTGTTTCGAACCTGACTTGCCAAAGCAAGCAAGTAAAGTGTACACGAAAGAAGCCATCCATGCCCCCCCCCCAAACCCACCCAGTACACATTAGCTCTAAAAAAACCCATTCACCCGGAGACTCTAACATCCCGGATTCTCAAGCGAACTATAACTCTAAAAAAAAGGAGGGAAAAAGACTGAATTAAAACGAAACAAACCAACCAAGCAAAATGTCCGAGTCATCTCGACTGGAGGAGGCAGCGAAGCACATCAAGTCGGCCAAAAAAAGGCTGAAGACGGGCATAACAAAATGGACCGTTAGCTCCTCGGATTACGACGTTGCGGCTCTTGAGTACGAACAGGCTGCAAAAATCTATCAACACCTCAAGCGCACCGACGAGGCCATTGAGGTATGCACCGTAGAATCGGGATCAGATAGAGGGATATTGGTTGAGACTGACGTTCCAACTAAGAAACAGAGGGTTGGACAGAGGAGCACCGAACAAATTCAAAGACAGGGGGCACTGTGTACATCGTCGCCCTCGACGAAGTATTTTGCACCTTCAAAGCGGCATGTTCCAGCATAGTGCTAAAAGACAACATCGCCGGGAAAAAGCTGTTCCAGCAGCACCGGTCAGGGAGCAATCTGATTTACAGGTGCTGCGGCAGCGAAGCGCCATGTGGCTTCTTCATCTCAGTGCGGAAGTCACACGCAGGACCATACCCGCCAGGATCCCAAGTGCGACTGCAAAGGTGGGCCAAAACCCCTGACCGATGCCTTCCAACAGACGAGAGGGCTCCGTGGTTCATCGAGAGTCGCTCAGATTGCGTTGAACCGCATTCAAAATGAGCTGTATGGCTTAGAAAACGACGCGCACCAGATTCTCGCTGTTTTCTTTCGTAGTAACATCGTTTTGTAAACACGAAAGAGAACGCTGGCAGCGTGTTTGGGAGAAGATTAGGCTAACGATCATATTCACTCACCCGCAACGGCCATACGGGACTTCTTTTCGTGAGAAGACAACCCCTGGTGTAGAAGACCGCGTTTTCAGGGAAATAG
The DNA here is from genome assembly GCA_030068145.1 of Diplonema papillatum. Taxonomy (NCBI): domain Eukaryota; phylum Euglenozoa; class Diplonemea; order Diplonemida; family Diplonemidae; genus Diplonema; species Diplonema papillatum. The sequence continues at coordinate 202,691 of JAPJBO010000112.1, forward strand.
TGTCTATCATCTAGCGCCTTCTGTAGGATACTATCCGGATACGTATCCATGTACGGGTACGTATCCATGTAGGATACTATCCGGATCCGTATCCATGTAGGATACTATCCGGGTACGTATCCATGTAGGATACTACCCGGATACGTATCCATGTAGGATACTTTCCGGGTACGTATCCATGTAGGATACTATCCGGATACGTATCCATGTAGGATACTTTCCGGATACGTATCCATGTAGGATACTTTCCGGGTACGTATCCATGTAGGATACTATCCTTATACGTATCCATGTAGGATACTATCCGGATACGTATCCGTATCTGTATGCTGATTCTCGAAGAACCACGTATCCTTATGTATCCGAGCACTGCCGCGCCCCCCTTTCCGTCCGCAAAGGGTTTAGCGCGTTCAACCCACACACCCCATACAGGCATGGCAACAAGCAGCGGAATACCACAGCAAAGCTGGTGGTCCGTTCAGTCAAGGCAGAGCGTTTGACTCCATTGCTGCTATTTACAAGGTATGCGCCCGAGTCAGCAAAGTACCGCATTATCTGGGAGGTCCGTCCGTGTGGGCTATGGATGGGAGGCGAGAAGCAACTGACGCGCTAGTAATTGGCATGACTGGCGTTTTGGCTTCGACTGAGTCCGGTGAACCTTCTTCGACTCGCGGCTTCACGTCATATTTTTTGCTTGGGCGCTTGTCACCTACACACGCCTTTGACGTTTTTACTGCTGAACTCGATGCATCGAAACTTTCCGAGCCTTTTCACGACAAAGCAGAGCGGCCCAAGCACCTTGTTTGAGCTAAAGATCGCCCAATTCACACCGGGAGTGGAGGTCGCCTTCTAGCACGAGTATTCTGTCAGGCCAAACTGAGCCGGTCCATTCCCATCCCCTGGAACCACATCGAATTGCCTGCTACAGTTCATGAGGGTTTGTATATATAGAGACTACACCCCTCGAAGGAATATACTTGGTGTGTGGGGGGAAGGCCTGACAATCACACTAATGCAACAAATTGCATCGACATGGTGTTCGCCAACGCAGCAGCAGTAGGCGCCGTGCGACAGGTGACGGTGACACGGGTACCGGGCGTGCCCACACACAGCGCCGTGGCGGTGGACCTCAATCTGCAACGCCTCCAGGCGACCACGGGAACGGTAGTGCGACCGGCCCCCATCCCCGCTGGCTCATCGATGCTTTCGGTTGAAGAGCGAGGCGTCCTGTGCGCGAAGATGATGGAGCCCACCCGAGCACGCCACATGGAAGCAGCAGCGAGGGAAGACGTCGAAGCGATGTGGCAACTGTCCGCGCAACCAGCGGAAGCGTACCTGTTGGAGGCGGCGCCAGAGCTACCGGGTCCGTCCGGGAAGTTCGTGGGGAGGGCGCTGACCACGAAGCCGCGGCTCAGGCGGGTGACGGCACCGGCGAACCCGCTCGACGGGGGAGCGGTGAACGCGCACCAGCAAGCGACGTCGAAGCTGATCCGGCAGATCGAGGCGATTGAGCGCGACTCTGCGGACGTGACGGGTTTAAAGGCGCAGCTGGTTCGGAAGCAGCGATGGGACAAGGCGAGGGCGGGCGGGAAGAAGCTGATGGCTGACGACGCCTGGGCAGAGGTCTGGGGTCGACCGAGCCCGCCAGTCGGCGAGACGATGATGAAGATGCTCGCAGATCTGCGGGGGTCGCAGAAGAAGTTGGCGCACGACGTGAAAGAGACGCGGATAAACGAGTGGCGCCGGAGCATGCAGCTGGCCGCCAAGGTTGCACCCGGGAGAATCTTCGCGTGGGTAAAGCAGGCGGACCGGAGACAGGTGGAGTACCTCGCGAGAGCAGACGGTTCCGTGACCTGGGACGCGAAGGAGATGGACGAGCTCCTGAGAGGGCCATCCGCCTGGGGCGGAGTGTACGAGCGGCACGGCAGGAAGGAGACACCGGCGCCCAAGTGGGAGGCGTTTGAAAAGGACTTTCGGGCTCACATCCCGCGGGCGAACGCGGTGGAGCTGAACGCGATAACGGCGGCCGACCTGCGGAAGACGCTTGGAACGATGAAGAAGAACACCGCGCCGGGCGCGGAGGGCTGGCGGGTACGCGAACTGGCGGCTCTCCCCGACGAGGCGTTGCGGCGGTTCGCGGAACTTTTTGCAGTGGTCGAGAAGACGGGCAAGTGGCCGGAGTCGCTCATGAGGGCCCTGGTCTCGCTCATCCCAAAGGGCGAGGGCGGCTCCGGACCAATGGACCTACGGCCCATCTCCGTCACGAGCGCGGTCTACAGGCTGTGGGCGGCGACGCGGCTCCGGATGCTGATGGAGTGGATGCTGGCGTGGGTCCCCGAGGGTATGCGGGGAGCCATCCCGAAGCGTGGGGCCGACGACGTCATGTACGCCATCGGTCTCCGCATCGAGCACGCCGCAGAATGTGGCAAACCCTTGTTTGGTCTTTCGGTCGACTTCATGAAGTGCTTCGACCGGCTGCCGCACGAGATCATGTTCCGTTTGATGGAGGTGATGGGGCTGGACCCGGGGGTACTGAGGGCGATGAAGGCGGTGTACGGAAGCATGCAGCGCCACTTCAAGACGGCGCGGGCAGTCGGGGAGCCTTTCGTTGCGACGAATGGCATCTTACAAGGGTGCCCCCTCAGCGTGCTGTTCCTAAACGCGCTCATCGCGGTCTGGGTGCGGGCCGTGGGGGCGTTGACAACACCGGCCCAGGCGATGGCGTACCTGGACGACATTCATGCGATGTCGGAGTCCCTCAGGGGGCTCAAGGCCGTGGCTGAAGTCACGACGGACTTCGCCAACGCGACCGATGGGGGCGTCAACGCTGGGAAGTCGTTCTTTTACGCCACGAACGCGGACGCTCCGGGAACGCTCACAGTGCAGGGCAACAAGGTACTGCGGAAGACAAGCTTCGACGTTCTGGGGGCGATGTTTACGGTCGGGAAGGGTGCGCCGCCCCCCAGCAGGCGGATTCAAACCCGGTTCGAGGCCGCGAAGAACATCGCGAGAAGGGCGAGAAGCCTGCCGATCCCGATGGACCAGAAGGAAGGTTACGTGGCTGCGTCGGCCACAGCGAAGGCGTTGTACGGCGTCTCGGTGTGGCAACCGGCGGGGACGTACATGGAAGGCCTGCGAGTTGCGACCCTGGCGGGGCTGTGGACCGGCGGCAACAGGAGGTGCGATGCCGTCGTGCTGAACACGCTGTGTCGGGGGCACAGATTGGACCCGCGTGTCGCCGCGATTCATCGGCGGGTAAACACGTTTTCACAGCAGATGGTGAAGCAGTCGCACTTGGCGCCGCTGGTTGTTGCCATCCGAGCAGCTCGACAAGCAAGGCGGGACCGCCCCCCCGGCGCTCCAGAGGCACCGGGGCGAAGCAAGGAGGGGCCAGTGTTCCTGCTCGAGCGAGCGATCGCAGACATCGGATGGACGTGGCCCAGGTTCGACACCCTGCAGGAAGGAACGGGCCGGCGGCGCGAATGGACGGTGGTGCAGAACGTCGAGCCGCTGACGAAAGAGGAGAGGCAGCGGGCGCAGACCGCTCGGCACAACTTCCAGCACGAGCTGCGGGAGGCCGGGCGGACGATGCGCTACAAGGACGTGGTCAAGACGAGGGCATCCCTCCTCGGCATCGAGGACGGCATCGACGGGGGTGCCACGCGAGACCTGCTGGAGAAGGGCGCCATCACCGGCTACCAGCAGGGCCTGGTCAGAGCTGTCATTGCCAACGCGGTACACACCGGCAAGCGATGGGAGCAAGCAACCTGCAGATTCTGCGACGCGGGTGTCCCGGAGGACGAACAACACATGTGGTGGGACTGCGTCAAGTGGAGCGACGTGCGCGGCGCGTATCCGAATGTGCTCGCTCGGCGGCCCGAGATGAAGCCGTGCATGGCTCTATGCGGCGTCATGCCCAAGGACGCGATGGGACTCGACTTCGACGAATGCAGGGAGCTGGCGGCCGGGATGCAGCTGATGTGCGTCGAGATCCTGCTCGGGAGGCAGCGGGCCGACGGCATCCTCGAGCAGGACTGCCGGCGCAAGGAGCTCAAGGTGTCGACATATCCGTGGGGGTGGGAGCCGCAACGGCCGACGGCCAGCCAGACCATCAACGTCGACGGTGCGCGGCCGGACCGCAACGCATGGAAGGACACCCACGAGATGCTCCTGGCGCTGGCAGAATGGTGCTCGACGAAGCGGTGGTCCGAAACCGGCAAGGAGGCCTCCATCTCGTATTTCGAGCTCGCTGTCGATTTTGAGCTGCACAGCGGCCTGACCCTCACGCCGGCCGGCACACAGCGGAGGCAGGAGAACATCGCGCAGCGGCAGCCGAAGGAGCGCTGGACCGTGGCGGACACGCTGCCGGGAGAGGAGACGGCGGCGTTCTTCGACGGCGGCAGTCGGGGGAACGGGACCAACGGCGCGGTCGCGGGAGCCGGGGCGGTCTTCTACGACAAAGGCGTCAAGCAGTGGGAAGTTGAGAAGCCCATCGCCGGGAGAGCGACGAACAACGTGGCGGAATACGTCGGGTTCGTCAGCGTGTTGGCGAGGTTGCTGCGGGACCCCGTGCCGCCGACACCCCGCACCATCGTCGTCAAGGGCGACAGCGAACTGGTCATTGATCAGATAAAGGGCACGAAGAGGTGCAACGAAACACTCCGGCGATACTACGACCAGGCGCAGAACCTGTTGGCGAAGCTGCACGACCGACGGACGACGATCGAGCCGGTGCACATTCCTCGCGAGCTCAACAAGGATGCGGACGAACTGTCGAACCGCGCCATGGACACCGCACAGCGACAGGCGGCACAGGCCTACAGCGACTCGGCGACCGCGAAAGGGTGGGCGATGAGGACCGCGCTGAGCAGGTTGGGCAAGATTGCGCGCGTGAAAGCCGTCCACCCGGCCCTCGAGATGCGCGTCAACCACCTCACCAGCCTCGGGGGACCCATCCTCCAGGGCCTCAACAAACGGCCGCAGATCAACAACCGGGAGGCCTTCGAAGCGGTGATGCGGGCGTTCGAAGTCGCCGCCGTACGGCACGTGCCCAAAAAGATGGCGAACAAAGGACGGGGCGACCAGGGCGGCCACTGGGAGAAGGCGGGTGTCCTGACCGGCAGCTTCCGACCCCAGGCCCATTACCCACGGGGGTGGCAACACAGCGGCGAGAAGTGGAAGGCACGGGCAAGACACGACCGGGCGACGCACCGTCGCGCACGCGGCGGCGGCAGCCGCCACCTTTGGGACGTCCTAGCGAACGCCGAGAAGAAGAAAGCCGACGCGCAACGGGCGGGGTGCAGACCGGGATCGTCAACCAACCGCCCGACAGCGGCTGCAGCGGCAGCAACAGCGGCAGTGACATCGACAGCGGCGACGTCGCGAGGACGCACGGAAGGACCCGCGGCACAGCACCAGTCCATTCCCCACGCGGGGGGAGATGGCCGTGGAACCCTCCCCCGGGATGACGAAGGCCGGGGAGAGCCGGGGGCAGTGAAGTAACGAAGCCCGCGAACGGTGGGTGGTGACCCCTCCGAACAGTCTCCCTGGCCCTGGCCCACGCCTGATGCCGCAGCCCCTTAACCCGGGCGGCGGCGCTTTGGCATGAGCCAGGAACCTCAAGGGGAGCAGCGCGAGAGGCATCATCCACGCTTCAAAGGCCCACACACTAATGCAACAAATTTACAACTTGGTGTCGGTCACAAACAGTCCCGGACATGGCTAGTCATAACCCATAACGAAAGCGTGCACCAAATATACAACCCGTAACCATATAGCCCTTTCTTGCTCTAAGAGAACCCATTTATCAACTGTCACACGGAGACCGTAAAGCCCAAGGAATTTCGAGCGAACTTCAACTCTAAAAACAAAACAGGACAACAAGAATGTCGACAAGATGGCTAGCTACATGGCGCAAGCTGCGGAGTGCTACTTGGAGGACAACAAGCCCGACAAGTTCGCCGAGGGTCTCCTGCGGGCAGCAAAAGGCATCCAGGCCGTCGACCCAGACCGTGCGAATGCGATGCTTGAGAAGGCGATGGGCGCCTTGGCGGACGCTGAGATGTATGTCTTCTTTGAGTTTCTGGCGGGGACGTCTTTTTTCACTCTTTTTTCACACGGACTTGTCAAAAAAGTTTGAAAATATTTTCCTAAAAAAGTCTGCAATTTTTTCCAAAAGGTTTTTCCAACAACAAAACTTTAACTTTAAAAAATCTCACAAATACACACAACAGATCCATCACATCAAAGAAAGGGGGGAAAGGTGGAAAATGCAGATCAAACGGGAGTAGAATGTGCACACGCTTATCCGACTCTTGACTTACTATGCCGTGTTCTGAAAGCTGTCGAGGGGCCCCTCCATAGGTTCTCGCATGATTCGTTCGCCTTTGTAACACTATCGTTGTAGTACGCTTCGCAATTGTGTTCTTGCAATATCTAGCCGAATGGCGGATTTCCGCGCTCGTGCGCAAGAAACAATTATGCTGCTTTTGCAGTGCAAGCCGAACCCGGTTCGCGACTTCGGTCGCGGTAAAGTGTTACAGTCTTCGGCTTTCAGATCCGGATACGTTTGTCCGGGTACTGACCGTGAGAGGTTCCAAGTACATGTTGTGTTTCCTTGCTGACCGGTGCTTTCGTTGTGAAGGCCCACCTATGCAGCCTGGGTACAGCTCCATCCACGTCTGGAAGGTCCTTGCTTCAGTTCGCGCTTCCTGTGGGCACAAACGCAGTTGATGATTCAGGAAGGAATCATTCATTCTTGCGTATTGCGGAGGCCCTGTAGAAAGGTTCGCACACCAGGAACCCTCTGTACACCGATGGTAAAGCGTGGTAAAAGAGAACATGCATGCATCTGAGTGACCGGGTAGGCTACGTTTCCAAGTCCCTCTGGTTGTTGGTCGCCACAGTTACCGAAACCTTTCACATCACGCCAGGGTTCCTCATGTTCCACCAATGAATTTTTTTTCCGAAAACCCCGTGCCGCTGACACCGCAAGATGAAAACAGAAGTCTTGAGCCGAGTGCCGGATGGAGAAGCTGACAGCCCCCCACGTCCGTCCCCCGAAGGATCCCGCCCCACGCACCCTTCGGAGAGGCGTCACAGGACCCAAAAGCAGCATGTCGGAAACTCAAAGCCAACTGGCGAAAGTGACAAGTGGGATATGCTTCGATTCAGACGTTACCCACTCAAAGCCCTGAACTTAAACACACACACACACACACACACACACACGCACAGGTTCCACTTAATGCCCGAATACGGCCGGCAACGGGTCGCTATTAACGTGAAAGCAGCGAAGCTCCTTGACGCCGCAAATTGCGTGAAGCAGAACCTGGCCCACTTTGCTCAACTCAACCAAGACCACAACGTTTCAAGGGGGGTACTGGAAGTCGTTGTCCTGCACCTCGCCCGTGACGACGCTGTGATGGCCGAGCGCGAGTTCAAACAGCTCAGCGACCAGTATGCCCGCAATCCCACAGCACTGCAACAACTGCGACACGCAGTTCCCCAACACTCACCGCTCACGATACCCTTGGCTTCTTCGACCGAAATTTTGTCGATCCGTCTGCAGGCTCCTGCTCTATCCATCGAGTGTGAGACCTATGCCACAGCTCTCAAGGTCAAACAGGTTCCACAGACTGAATTAAATGCCAAGCCTTCAGACGAATCAAAGCCAGGGGATTGCACACTGATCTGGTTCAATGATCCGCTTGTATAACGATCGTCAATACAATTAGCTCTGTGACTTGCACAGCTTTATATTTGATGCATGATAATACGGGTCAGTGCCAACCCCGCCTCCATGCATCTACGATTCTGCCCCAGATTTCTCGAAGCCAAACCGGGCCCAGGATGATCCCAAAAAGCGATTTCTCAACAGATGGTCCCCATCGAAGTTCTTAGTTATCATTTAGTACCGACTCTACGAGTCGCCTGCAGACCGTTTCACCAATGCCAGCAAACCCGCAAACCCAACACAACAACAACCCAACACAACAGGTACCCAAACACGATGAACTCGGACGACGCCGTGACATGCATGGACCTCATCGAAGCGTACCAGAAGTTCGACGCGGAGATGCTCGCAAGCGTGTTGGGGCGGCAAATAATCACTTTCATGCAGCCCGATATTGCTCGTTTGACGAGAAAGGTGTGAGGAATTTTTGGAACAACGCGCCGAGGTGTCGTTTGCTTAGCGCCGAGCAGCAAGCAACAGGATTCTCTGTCAGTTTCCCCCCGAGAATAAAGTACGCGCGCTCGGCTAAAGGCCGGTGCGGGGCGAGACTGGAGGCAGCAGTTAAAGTTCGGGAAAACAGTAAAGTTCGGGCGAAGCTAAATTCGGGCGAAGCTAGGTCCTGGTGAAGCAAAGTTCGGGCGCAGCTGAGTTCGGGCGAAGCAACGTTCGCTGAGCTCGGGCGCAGCTGAGTTCGGGTGAAGCTAAGTTTGGGCGAAGCAACGTTCGGGCGAAGCTAAGTTCTGGTTCGGGTACATTAGACCCCGAAAACCAGCAAACCCCGAAAACCATTTTCGACCGGAAAAAGAGGCTTCGGCAGGGTTCGAACCCAGACCTACCGGCCTGAAGGCCGACACCCGGTCACTCTGCCACCCCCTGGCATTTTGGCAGGGGGAAAAAAAGCTATCTCCGCACTAGTATCTAGTCCAAAAAACGATACACTTTTCGCAACTTAGCCGAGCCGGGTGGGCTCGAATAGAGGCTATTCACATTGCATGTTAGGACCTCCAGTCTCGAACCAGAACCAGTTACAACGTCCCCCTTCCCAAGCAATATTCTGCCTGAACACCAAACTAAGATTTCCCCCCCTAGGGCAGTCCCCCCCACACTTTCAACCCTTGAAAACGTTCACGAGCGAAACCCGAGAGAAGAACGAGGTGCACACAACACCGCGGTGGAAAATAATAAAGAGGAGTCCCTCAAGGTTTCATACCCTACCTGCGGAGTCTTACACTCCCTGCCTTCACCCTCTTCCTTTTTCCCTTTTCTGTTCTACACTTTCTTCGAAGAAGACTTGATGACTAGCATCAAACATGCATGAGAGGCAGTGTCCTGCCTAAACATTAAACTAAGATTTCCCCCCCCACACTTTCAACCCTTGAAAGTAGTGCCCCGTGGCGGTTGGTTACGAGCCACAATCCCATCCAAACCCCCTTTTTAAAAAGTACGTGCGCTCGGCTAAGGCCGGCGCGTGGCGAGACTGGAGGCAGCAGTTAAAGTTCGGGGAACAGCAAAGTTCTGGTGAAGCAAAGTTCTGATGAAGCTAGGTTCGGGTGAAGCAAAGTTCTGGTGAAGCTAAGTTCGGGCGAAACAAAGTTCGGGCGAAGCAAAAACCGGATGAAGCTAAGTTCGGGCGAAACAAAGTCCGGGCGAAGCTAATTTCTGGGTGAAGCAAAGTTCTGGTGAAGCAAAGTTCGGGCGAAGCTAAGTTCGGGTGAAGCAAAGTTCTGGTGAAGCAAAGTTCGGGCGAAGCTGAGTTCTGGTGAAGCAAAGCTCGGGCGAAGCAAAAACCGGATGAAGCTAAGTTCGGGCGAAACAAAGTCCGGGCGAAGCTAATTTCTGGGTGAAGCAAAGTTCTGGTGAAGCAAAGCACGGGCGAAGATAAGTTCTGGGTGAAGCAAAGTTCGGGCGAAGCTAAGTTCGGGTTCTGGTGGCAAGTTCGGCGCCAGTACCCGGGGGGGAGACCCCCCCCGACTCCGTTTCCCGTGGTGACCCAAATACCGCGAGAGTACTGAGAAACTCCGCAAAAACGCAGATTTCGGGCACATTGGACCCGGAAATGCAACAAAACCTCGAAACAATCTTCGACCGGAAAAGTGTCATGGGCGGGATCCGAACCCGGGCCCACCGGCCTGAAGGCCGACGCCCGGTCACTGTGCCACCCGCATACCTTTTGGACGGGAAAAATAAGCTAGCACGGCGCTTTCCAAAAAACAATACACTTTTGCACAATAAAAGCCGGGTTGGCTCGAATAGAGGCTATTCACATTGCATGTTCATAGGACCTCCAGTCTCGAAAAACGAATGAAGGATGTGCTCGCACCGGAACAGGACTGAAAACCCCCATCCAAAGGACCCACTGATGAGCTCTGACTTTGGATTGCGTTCAAGAGCGAAACATGAGACGAAGGACGAGGTGCACACAACACCGCGGTGAAAAAACACAGGGGTCCCTCAAGGTTTCATACCCCACCTTGGGAGCCGTACACTCCCCTTTTTACCCCTTTCTTACTAGACAACATCTTCATAGAAGTAGACTTGATGCTAACATCAACCATGCATGAGAGGCAGTGCTCTGCCTAAACATTAAACTACGATTTCCCCCCGACGAAGAACGAGGTGCACACAACACCGTGGTGAAAAATAATAAAGGGGACTAGTCCCTCAAGGTTCATACCCTACCTGCGGAGTCTTACACTCCCTGCGACCCCTTTACCCTTTTCCTTTTTCCCTTTTCTATTTTACACTTTCTTCGAAGAAAACTTGATGCTAGCATCAAACATGCATGAGAGGCAGTGTCCTGCCTAAACATTAAACTAAGATTTCCCCCCCCCAATCAGATGACGATCAAGGGCGCGAAGGTGAAGCCAGCGGTGGCGCCGGCGGCGGCCGTGCCCGCCACCACACCCGCGGAAAAGGGAAGCCCCACCACGGCCTCGCCTCCAACGGAGCAGGTCGCCGACGCTGTCCCTGTACCCAGCGCCGCCCCGCAGACAGCGCCCGCCGCCGCTGCCGACGACGGTATGCACTCGTTGTGTCTCGTTTCCCCCCGGCTCCCGAGTGTCGGAGCCATATGCGGAGCAGGTAACAAGCTGCACCTCTCCCCCCCTAGGCATAGCGTGCATACGAGTCGTATTCTCGTGTATTCTCGTATCAGACTCTCGTTTAAACTCGTCATACGAGTTTAGACGAGAATCTTTTGAAGGAATTCTTGTATTACAGGAGCTGAAGGATTTGAGGAACAGCGGGTCGCAGGATACCGGTCTTGTGGTGAAGGAAAGTGTTCCACAGTGAAAATAGCCTGTACTCGTCTAAACTCGTCAATACGGGTTTAGACGAGGTTTGACGAGAATGATACGAGTTTGGCACGAGAATACTGCTCGTTTGGCGAGAATTTGCTCCGAAACCCGAAATACGAGTTTAGACGAGAATACGACTCGTATTTCGCTTCTTTTCACTTTTATGCACAGTATGCCTAGGGCTATGATGGCAACTGAACGGAAACGTTTCCCGTTTCCGTTTCCATACTTTCAAGGAAACGGCGTTTCCTTATTTAGTAAACGGCTGCTGCAGGTTGCAGTAAGGTGACCACACCTCGGATGGGCGGGGAATTTTTTTTAGTCGTATAAGATCGCAGATCTTAGAAGATTAATATATCCGACGAATACCTAACACTCGTTACAGGTTAAATAACCCCGTCGCTATCCCGAAAACATCGTAACTTCACCCCTCGCTTGAAGAGACAGAAACATGAAATGTTGGAGGAAATGAGAAGCTCGTCGCCGCAAACCCGTTTTTCACTTGCGTCCTGAATCCAGCTTTACGTAAAACCGATCAGGCACTGCGTTCAACGAAAAAGTACGTGCGCTCGGCTAAGGCCGGCGCGTGGCGAGACTGGAGGCAGCAGTTAAAGTTCGGGGAACAGTAAAGTTCGGGCGAAGCTAAGTTCGGGCAATGCTGGTGAAGCTAAGTTCGAGCGTTGCTAAGCGCTCAGGCTGCGCTGGTACTAAAAAACAGTTCGGGCACGAAGCGAAGTTCGGCCAGGGTGTAAAGTCCGGGTGAAGCCAAGGTCGGTGCTCGTACCCGGGGGGGGACACCCCCCCCGGACCCCCCCCGACCCACCGAGTGCGGGAAAAGTTTGGCGCTGGTACCCGGGTGGGCGCCCCCCCCGCCGCCCCCCGGCGAAGCAAAACTTCGGGCGGAGCTAAGTTCTGGTGAAGCTCAGTTCGAACGAGAATGAGTTCGAGTGATCCTAAGTTCGGGTGGAGCTAAGTTCTGGTGAAGCAAAGTTCGGGCGCAGCTGAGTTCGGGCGAAGCAACGCTCGGGCGAAGTTAAGTTCTGGCGAAGCAAAGTTCGGGCGATGCTAAATTCTGGTACGGGCGCAGCTGAGTTCGGACGAAGCAAAGTTCGCACGAAGCTGAGTTCTGGTGAAGCAAAGTTCGGTTCTCGTAGCAAGTTTGGCCTGTGATGGCAAGCTCGGCCGCCCGACTCCGTTTCCCGGGGTGACCCATATACCGCGAGATACTGAGAAACTCCGCCAAAAACGCAATTTTCGGGCACATTTGACCCCGAAACGCAACAAACCTCGAAAACAATCTTCGACCGGAAAAATGTCATGGGCGGGGTTCGAACCCGGACTCACCGGCCTGAAGGCCGGCGCCCGGTCACTCTGCCACCCGCATACCTTCTGCGAGGAAAAAAAAAAGCTTGCCCGGCTCTTTCCAAAAACAATACACTTTTTTCATGAAGAAAAGCCGGGTTGGCTCGAATAGAGGCTATTCACATTGCATGTTCATAGGACCTCCAGTCTCGAAATATAAAACACCGAAAATGTCCACCGTGTCATGGCGGACCCCTTCGAGAAAAAGCAAGTTCACGTATCCAAGTGAGCTAGGTGCCGCTTTCGAGCGGGTGACGGCCTGAGAGGGGTGAGGATGGGCCGGAATTCGCCTGCATTGGCTGCCAACTACTGATTCTTTGCACCGACAACGCATTGTGACAGAAGAAATGTGAAAATACATATAAACGCGGACAACAGACCTGTACGGGCTACAAGGCAACCCCTGCTCAACTAGTGCTCGCCTGCCTTGATGGCACTTGCACCTTAAAGAACTCAATGCTCAACTTGTAGAACGTGGGGGGGCCCAAGACTACACTCCACGAAGGAATGTACTTGGTGTCGGTCACAAACAGTCCCGGACATGGCTAGCCATAACCCATAACGAAAGCGTGCACTAAATATACAACCCGTAACCACATAGCCCTTTCTTGCTCTAAGAGAACCCGGTCACACGGAGACCCTAAAACCCCGGAATTTCAAGCGAACTTTAACTCTAAAAACGGGGTTTTGCCCAAAGGCTTTTCGTACTAATCACAAAAGCGCGGCAGAGAGAGGAAGCGCCAAAAATCTAAGGATGGGCCTTCGACCCCTGGCGGTTGTGTTGCATGGCTAGCGAGGCGGCCGCGTTCGTCAAGGCGCGGTTCTCACCCAATGAGGAGACCGCGGTGCGCCAGGCGCAGCTGCTTGCCTACAGAGCAGGACAGGTCCTGCTCTGTGGGCAACCAATGTTTTCTCACCCAGGCTGGTAGAACTGGTCATCCTGTCCAGGCGTCCAGACTGGTGGGACTGGTGTGGTCAAGCTGTCCAGGCTGGTGGACTGTTCTGGTCAAGTGCTATAAGGGAATTAAATTTGTTTTGCTGCTGGCTATAAAGGAATTAAATTTGTTTTGCTGGCTGTAAGGGAATGCAATTGTTTTTGCTGGCTGTTAGGGAATTAAATTTGTTTTTGCTGGCTGTTAGGGAATTAAATTTGTTTTGCTGGCTGTTAGGGAATTAAATTTGTTTTGCTGGCTCGAAGGGAAATAAATTTGTTTTTGCTGGCTGTTAGGGAATTAAATTTGTTTCGATGGCTCGAAGGGAAATACCCCTTTGTTTTTTCGCTTACACCACCGTGTGTTGTTTTCTCACTCAGGACTTTTGACCTGTTCTGTTTGTGTGATTGGTCGTGTAGGGGTGACCTCACGTCCGTTCAACACGTGGTTCGGTAGTTACAGCACTTGGAACCCTTTCTGTTCTTTGTCGGGCAGCATCGTCGAGCATTTCCTTTCAAGCTGGTGCAAGACGACGGTCCGTCTCGCGCGAAACACAATCGTCCGGCTTGCTGGTGTTAAAGACGGGGTACGAGGTGTCGTGGGACGGAGCGCAGGCGGTAAGCGACACGTTCTTCGGCGCTCCGAAGGTCCCGGCTTACCTGAAAAGTCGATGGACGTTGCCGACGCGTTTCGGAAGAAGAAACCGAAGTCTTCCGAAAAACAACAACAACCAGCCAAAACAGTGGGAAGGGGCCCGTTTCGCCCCAGGGAAAAAGGCGCAAAGACCGCAGACAAGACCGCCGCGAACAGCGGAAAGTGAACTGCAATGTCGTCTGCCCACCAGGGCTTACGCTCCGTTTTCGGTCTCAGAGAATATACGTGTGGTACACATGTGGACGCTTAAGGTTCGCGGGAAGAAAACCTTTCCCCCTAAGTGCGGCGAGCAAAACCTACTGGACTTGGCGACCTGGCTGTGGGCCTAGACACCCCTGCATGTGGACCAACCTGTGATACGCACGTGTGGGGGAAGAATATATCAAAATCCACACGTGGTACCTGTAGATCCATACGTGGAAGCACACGTGGGGGAATAAATCCAAAAGAAATTAACGTGCGGAAATCCACACGTTCCACACGTGGAGCGTAAGCCCTGCTGCCCACCCTCGCACTTCCCCATCACGACCTTGAGGAAGGGACTCGAGGCACCCGCGAAGTTGAAGCGCGGCCGACCGGTGCTTGTCGAAGCGCCACCGTCAGAGCAGAAGATGCGACGCGTCGAGGTTGCGGCGAATTGGGAATCCCGCTCGGAGCAGGTAATCGACGTCCCCACAGCTGTCGTCTTGTGGCTGCCTGGGAAGATGCTGGGAGACATGAAGACTTAGTCAACTTCTGCAGCCGCACAGAAACATTTCCGGAAAGAATACTCGTACTGAACGTAAAAAAATGCTCTAAGAAACGTTTTGCCTACTCGTGGACAAGTGGTCAAGTGGCCCACTTTCCCCCCCGCTGACCTGCCCGTCCCTTCCGCGGGTGGTGCGCCCGTGACCGAAAGTGTTGTCGATTCCATCTTTAAGTTGTAGTAGGGCGACCGGATAACCCCGGAGAGATGGTCCCTGCACTCGAACTCAATCTCGTCTCTCCTTCTCCTTTACCTTGCATCAAATAGGTGTCCCGTGGACAGAATCAGAAAATCGATAACGCATGAGAACTTATGGGGGAGGGAAAAAGAAAGATATAACAGGCTAGCACGAAGGTGAAGGCAGTTTCGGTGGACTACATGGGGGGATGAAATGAAGTTTAAAAAAAAAAACAAGAAAGAAAAGGAAAAGAATGCTGCTGACCGTGGAAAACAAGCCCGTGAACAGGGCTCGCTTGCCTTCATAGCACTTGCACTTTACAGAACTCAATGCTTAGCAAAACGACGTGGGCGTCTTTAGATCTACATCTGAATGACACCTCAACCACAATATGTTGTCACCATCAAACAAGTAAAATAGTAATAAAACAAAACTACGCATCTCTTTCTCTCCTCCCGAGGCTCCCCTCCCCTTCTATTAAACCAAGATTTTCCTCCCACAGACAGCGACGAAGACGATTGGCGGTAGGCTGCGCAGCTTAGCCGGCATGCGATTTTCTGGCGAAGCGTGGACAGCATTTCTCCCTTCGTTAAGTGCAGCCCATTTTGTCTTGCTCGCACGCCTGCACCTCTCTTCTCAGCTAGCCCACCCTCTTTTTTATCTTTTGCGCATTTTCTTGCGCAAAAGTAAAACGAGAATCGAAACTCCACCAGTTGTCGCTCCAAGGCGTGCAAAGCAAGCTTCTGTCGGGACTCTTGGCCTATTGACCTTCTGCATGCGTGTGGATATCCATCACAGGGCACCCGTCTGGTGCAAAGAGGTCTAACGAGAGCTGTACGCCCAGATGTTTTGGTCTGCTGTGGGCAGCGGCATTGTTTGCGCTCAAGCTTGCCTCGTCAGCGGGTTATAAGCTTCCGCGGCAAGAAATTTCCTTCAAAACGTGAGCGTGCCGAAGCGAAAGGGCCCGTAGAAACACGCTTGATTATGCCCGTCCTAACGCGGGGAATGCTCCAAAGTGAGTTCTCCTTGAGCCGGAGAGAAGCAAAGGAGGTTATCTCCCGACAGTCACGCTAGCTCGCTTCGTCCCTCAACTTGCCCGCCTGTCTATCTTGCCCTTTTAGTGTGTTTTCCGTGTGTATACCGGCATCAGCACCCACCGTACTTGAGCCGCGAATTTGCAGCGTGACGGAACGACGCCCGCCGTAGCAGTCCAGGAGGAAGTCTCCAACTCGTCACTCGCTCTCTCTCTCTCTCTCACTCTCCTCTCTCTCTCTCTCTCTCTCTCTCTCTCTCTCTCTCTCTCTCTCTCTCTCTCTCTCTCTCTCTCTCTCTCTCTCTCTCTCTCTCTCTCTCTCTCTCTCCTCTCTCTCTCTCTCTCTCTCTCTCTCTCTCTCTCTCTCTCTCTCTCTCTCTCTCTCTCTCTCTCTCTCTCTCTCTCTCTCTCTCTCTCTCTCTCTCTCTCTCTCTCTCTCTCTCTCGGGAAAGGTCAACGCGGTAGCGGTGACCACGAGAACACATACAGGTAGGTGGGGAAAGGCCCTGGGACTGCTAAGGCGAGACTAACCGCCTCACAGCTTTCAGGCCAAAGAAAGGGACGATGCCGACGACGTGGACGCACGCGCGGGCGCTCGCCACGCTCGAGAAGGCGGGGTGGGCCGAGACGCAGCGCCAGGGGACGGAGCCCGCCGCCTTCGACAGGCACGACGAGGCAGTGCGGCGGGTGCACGGGGTCCTGGCCGAGGCCGGTGACGCGTGGGCGACTGCGCGGGCGGCGGCGGAGGGCACCCTGGGGATCGTGGTCCCGAGGTGCCTCGTCGCGTGGCAGGTTCACTGGGTGCTGGCGCACTTGCCGGTGGACCTCCTGACCGCGGACGCCTTGCGGCAGAAGGGTTGGTGGGTGGAGGCCGAGGACGACGACGACGACGAGATGAGCGAGGCCGAGGTGCTGATGGGCGCGGCGTCACCGTCGCCGTGGCGGGGTCGGGAGTCGCCGTCGCCGCGGTTGCCGACGCCGGACGGAAGCGGGGGTCGCGCGCCGGCTGCGGGGGACGGAGGCGGACGCCATTTTCGCCGCGACGTACGCGACCCGGGTTCGTGGAGCGGGTTCGCCGTCGGGGAGCTGGAGGCGGAGTGGAAGCGCACGTTGCGGGAGGCCGGGGTTGGTGGCGGGGCGCAGGTGAGGGAGTCCGCGTTCCTGTCGATGCTGGCGGACCGGATGGCGCGCGCTTTGGCGGAGGTGCCCGACTCGCCCGCCGTGAGGGTCTGCGCGGAGGCGGTGGCCGCGCGCCTGACGACGCACCGGATGGCGGCCGAGGAGGGCTGGAAGCGGGCGGCGGCTTTCTCGGACGCGATGGTGGGCCAGCTGACGCTGCAGCCGCTGCCGGTGGTCGCGGAGGCGCCGAGGACGGACGACAGCGTCCCGCAGTTCATGAGGGGGGCGTTGCAGGCGGCGGCGGCGGTGCCGGTGCCGGCGAAAGGCGGAGGTGGCGGCGGCGGCGGAACCAGAAGCGATGCCGGGGGCTGGAGACGCGGCCGGGGCGGACAGCGGGAGGGGATGCGCTGCTTTCGCTGCGGCGAGACGGGGCATTTCGCCCAGCGGTGCTCGAAACGCTGATCGCGCCGAGGATCGTCATGCAGCCGCGGGCCAGCCACGTAGCATCGGCGAGGCAGATCCTGTCGCGAGCCCTATCCGGGGGGTACTGGGCGCGGCTGGGGAGCGTGTACGCGCAGTTGGCCGCTTACCGGGGGGCGTGTTACCCGACGCCCTCGTGGACGACGACCGTGGTGCTGTACGTGGCGGCGCATTTGGAGCGGGGGTTGTTGCCGTCCACCCTGCTCAACTACGCCAACACCGCGGTGTCGACTTTGCGCAGGATGGGCGTGGAGGTGGGCGGCGACGTGCTCATCTCCGACCTGCGGCGGGCGTTGGGGAAGATGGGCGCCCGGCGACCGACGAGGCAGGCGCTGACGATCTCGGAGGAGGACCTGTGGGCGGCGGTGCGGGCGGAGCAGGACGCGAAGGTACGTCTCGTCCTCGTCGTGATGTGGTGCGCGGCCGGCAGGTTCGCGGACGTGGCGATGTTGACGGCCGAGCTGCTCCGGCCACAGCCGGGGGGGACGGACTTTTTGGCCTGGTTCGCTGGGTCAAAAAGCGACCCGTTCCACACGGAGCTGGCTGTGATCGTGGAACTGCCGGAAGCCTTCGCGGCGGAGCTGCGGGAGCTGCGGCGGGTGACGCGGGCGGGGGCGCGGCTGTTCGAGGGCGTGCCGGTGGCGCGGGTGGTGGCGGCGCTGAAGCGGGTGCGGGAGGCGTACAGCGCGCACTCCGTGAGGCGCGGGGCGCTGACGCACCTTCTCCGACGTGGTTTCTTGCCGTTGGAGATCCTCAAGATCTCCCGACACAAGTCGGTGAGGGACCTCGTGCGGTACCTGCCGCTCGCGGAGCTGCCGACGGCGCGGGGGGCGGCGCCGCTGTCGGCGGTCCTAGCCGGAGGATCGCGGTAAGGCGGGAGACGGCTAGGCTCGTCGGGACGTTGAGGAGGTGGCTGCAGGGCGGACGCGGGGGGTACGACGACGCCGCGGAGGGGGACGCAGGGTCTTCGTCGTCGGTGTACTCGTCGACGGCGTCGCTGCCGGGCTGCAAGGTCGCACCACAGGCGCGGGGGGAAGTGGGGCTGCCGCTGGCCCGGGTGACGAAGAACCGGATCGACCTCCACGCGCTGGCGGCGATGGACGGCGGCGGCCGGTTTCGGGAAGTGATGCCGATGCTGACAGATCCGGCGGCCTTTGAAGGGATGTTCACGCCGGGCGGAAGGCGCGGATGCAGGCTGAGGTCGCGAGGGATGGAAGGACACCGAGGCGCGATGCGGTCGTTTGGCGTGGCGGAGGACGCGGGGTCGCGGCCAGTGTTTGCTATGAAGGCGTTCACGACGGCGAAGAAGGACGGAAGGTCTGCGCGGCTGGTCCTAGATGCGCGGCCGCTCAACGACGCGATGCAGAGGCCGCCCGCCATGGACCTGCCGGCGATACACGGGTTCGTGAGGGAGGTGAAGCGACACCGCTACGCGATGCAGTGCGACGGCGTGTCATATTTTTACCAGTTCCCGGTACACGCGAGTATTTCGCGGTATTTTGGAATTGGGATGAATGGACGGGACATGTTGTTGCGCGTGTTGTGTATGGGGTGGTCGTGGGCGCCCTGCATCGCCCAGCGGGCGTCGAACGTTCTCGTGCAGGGCCTCGGGCTGGCGTGGGTCGATAACTTTTTGGTGCTGGGCGGCACGAGGGACGAGGCCGAGCAGAAGGTGGCGACGTTCCGGGACCGGGCGGCGGCGGCGCGGGTCGAAGTGCGGGCGGAAGGCGGGGACACCCTGTGGGAGGTCCAGACGCGTTTCGTTTGCGTAGGGATCGAGTTCGACCTCGCGGCGGACGAGCAGAGGCACCGGCTGGACCCGGCGTGGGCGTCGAAGTGGGCGGCGGCGGGCGGCATGAAGGCTGTGCTGGCGGGCAAGGCGACGGCGAGACAGTTTGCTTCGGTCTTCGGGGGGGCCGTTTGGGCCACTGACATACTCGGCGTGCCGCGGTGCCATTTCGCGGCCCTCTTGGCGTTCGCGGGCAGGTTGGGCAGCAGAATGGCGGAGGCGGAGCTGCAGGCGTGGGATGACATCATGGACGTGCCGCCGTCCGTGCGAAGAGAGATCGGCGCGCTGCGGAAGGTCGTCGTCGAGAACGCGTGGGTTGGCGGCGACGCTGCGGAGAACGGAGAAGTTTTGTGGACGGACGCGAGCTCGCGGGAGTGGGCGGCGTTGGTCGAGGCGGGTGGCGAGTTCGTCGACGGGGCGCAAGGCGTGTTCGACGGTCCGTTCGCGGGCGTTCATATCAACGTGAAGGAGATGTGGGCGCTCGCGGAAGGAGTCGTGAGGCTGTGCTGGACGCCCGGGAGGCAGCAATGTCGCGTGGACAACGCGACCGTGGTTGGCGCCGTGTGCAAGGGGAGTTCCTCCTCCTACGCCGCGAACCGCATACTGTCCCGGGCTATTCGCGTGGCTGAGCGCCGAAGAATTGTCTTGTGCCCTGGTTGGGTACCGTCCGGCGGACAGCTGGCGGACCCGTACACGCGGGGGACCTCGTTGCCTCGGTTCCCGGCGCAACTCCCGCTTCCGCGGTAACGTGCCACACCTTTTGACTTGTTTTATGTGTTCTCGGGAAAGGTCAACGCGGTAGCGGTGACCACGAGAACACATACAGGTAGGTGGGGAAAGGCCCTGGGACTGCTAAGGCGAGACTAACCCCGTCCCTGTCCCTCCCAGGGAGCCACCCCGGAACTAGCCTAGCCCACCTGACGGTGGGGGCCCACCTGACGGTGGAGGCCCACACCTTTTGACTTGTTTTATGTGTTCTCTCTCTCTCTCTCTCTCTCTCTCTCTCTCTCTCTCTCTCTCTCTCTCTCTCTCTCTCTCTCTCTCTCTCTCTCTCTCTCTCTCTCTCTCTCTCTCTCTCTCTCTCTCTCTCTCTCTCTCTCTCTCTCTCTCTCTCTCTCGGAAATGTCAGCGCGGTAGCGATGACAGCGAGAACACATATAGGTGGGAGGGGAGAGGCCCTGGGACTGCTAAGGCGTGACAACATATATATATGGGTTTGCGGAAAAGGTCGCGTTGGCAGAAACGGGAAGATAATAACTGTCGCAGGGTTGATGAAATGAAAGCGAGAATTTGGGGTAGGCCCTGTTAATGAGATTCACGGTTAAACGAAGCTAGCGCACAAGGTTTGCCTGATCTCGAACCTACTTTCCGATACCGAATAGATGTTCTATTCTAACTAGGGTGAACTCAATGGCAGAGCAGAGCTTAGAGATGATTGAGTTAAGCGCTTTTGCGTCGACCTATACGTTTCGAGTGCTCGGGCAGACTCAAAACTCGCTTTCCACGCATCTCAGGGCAAAAAAGGTAGGGCTCCGCAACTTTCAACGACATTCGTTGCCGAAACACTCGTAGCAGTACCATGCACCCACATCCACAACTTTCCACAGTGTGGAGGGTCAGAATAGCCCCAGCATTTATTATAATACATTGTTGTTTTTGTGGCTAGAGCGACTAAGAGTCGTTTTCTCCCGCGATCCAGGGAATTTGGGGTCCAATGTCGTGTGGAACGTGGGGAAAAGTTTGTTGACGGACTTGTAGAGCAGCTACAAGGAAGCAGAAGAAGAAAAAGAAAAAGGCTGCTGGTCCAGGAACGTGACGGTCAACCACAGCTTGCAAAGCTTGAGTCGGAGGCAGCATAGTGCCACAACCCCGTCCGCTCTGCCCTGTGGCTGACCGTCTCGACGAGCTTGTGTTCAGCGCAAGCGCCAAGCCCCAAAGTGCGCCACGCCTTGATGCTTTAGTTTGGGAAATCGAGCCACTTGACCCGTAGGCCCGTGGCTCTGCAGTACCGCCGAACACGTGAAGCTTGGCTCCCGTGTAGCAGGCTTTCCCTGGTACCGGGCAGCCACAAAAGAAAAGGATTCTAGCCACAAAAGCCACGATGCAATGTGGGTAGAATGTTGTGGATCTTCTGACCATATTGTGGAAAAGTTGTGGGCGAACAGTACTGCTCGTAGCGGAAGTAGTACTGTACAAGGATGTGGGCGTCAGTAGTGCCTCACTTCGGAAAGTGTTCCGCATTTCACGACGTTTCCGCATTCGGGGGACTTTTCAGGATCACCAACCCGCGAGACTTCGAAGAACCGTTGACCGCGAACACACAACTCTTTCAGGACAAACCAACAGGACCCAAAGGAACTCTCACCTCCCCCCGGCATCCTTCTTTCGTATCATGACTAGAACATAGAAACAGCTTTCTTTCGGAAGGCAGAGTATTACCTTTCATCTTTGTTTTTCCTTCGTGTTTCCCATTCCTATTTTTGTTAGAAGCCCCTTCACTTCTTCTTGTTGAACCGCCGAAATAGAGGTGGAAGAAGAAGAACAAGAAGCTGGTTGTCGCCGGAATACTTCGGGTAAAAAGCAGCTCTCGCTGCTGGAAAAAAAGTCCGAACTTCAAAAGAATTTGTACTTGGCGAGTCAGCCTCTCGGCGAAAGCGAGCTTTTTCGCTTTCTTTTTTCGGTGCAAGAGAGGGGGAAGGGCGAACTCTTTCATCCTCAAAAAGAGTAAGTCCCTTAAAAAGCCTCTCCGAAAGAGGGATTCTTGCGTTGTTTCTGCAGCTGCTGGGCGGTTCAGGCCCCGCGGATTGGCATAGCGCTGCGGACGGTGAGTTGGACTTCCGGGATGGATGTCCGGCTCGTCGTCGTGGCGGGGTTACTCGTGGTTTCGAGCGTGTCCGCGGCCGATGCGGCGGTGGCGTGCCCTTGCTTTGCGGATTGCGGCGCAGACCCGCCGTACGTCCAGTTCGGTGAGTCCTGCTTCCGCCACCATTGGGCGGCGCTCGGCTGGACCGAGGCGCGGGCCGCTTGTGCCCGCGACGGGGGCGTCCTCGCCGAGAACGTCGGGTACCTCGTCCACGCCGATTCTCGCATCGACACTTGGATCGGCGCCCGGGCGGCTTCGAGCGAGCCGGCAGAGCTCCGTTGGCAGAGCTCTGGCGAACCGCTCGTCGACGGCCTGCCCCAAAACGTCACCGTGCACCCTTCGACCTTTCCCGAGGGTGGCTGCGCGTTCATCCTTGAGTCGCACATCTACGTTTGGTCCGAGTGTGACGACCCGCTGGCTTTCATCTGCGAACGTCCCGTCGTGGACATCGTGCCCGCGCAACTGCACCTTTCCGCGGCGCGTGCTTGGGGTCAAACGCACGGAACTGGGGCGAGCACGCTGTCCCTTGGCGTCACGTCGCCTCTTTTGTCATCGAATCCGGGTTCCGTTACAAAAGCCGTCGTCCAGCCTCGCAATTTTCGATTTGCTTTGGCGCAGGTCGCGTCGTCGACGGTCTCCTTCTCTGTTCGCCAGTCGGCCTGCCAGCAGCTGAGCGCGTCACAGTTCACTTCCCCTTCCAGCTCTGCCAGTGAGCCTCTTAACTCCGAGGTCGAGTTAACTTGGCCTGTCAGCTCTTTGCACCTGGATGCATCGTACACATTGTGTTGGTACATGGCTGTGCCATATGACATCGGAGCGACAACAGCTGGCGAGACTACTCGCGCACTTGCAGCAGAGGTTTTAGTTGTCACGGGTGCCTTCCCATCCGTGGAAGAAACACACGAAAGTGTAAACATCGGACTCCTCCCTGCTTCGATCGGCTTCAAGTCCACGGACGGGGCTGAGCTTGATGACGTGGCATTAGGGTTGTACTTGAATGCTGTGTGCATTGGTACTCCCGTTTTCAGCAGTGCTGGGTCACCCGTGACGGTGCCCAGGTCTCTCGCCGTCGCGACGTACTACGTGTGCTTATGTCCGTGGTACGGCGTGGCTCCGGCGGGAAACGGGTTTCCCACCTTTTCTTCGACATCCTCAACCATCACCGTGCACGCGGTGCCCGAGTTCACACCCGCTGCGGTGTACCTTCCGCACGCTTTTGCACTCTCCGGCGAGGGGACTGTCGGCGTGTCGGGGCAAAACCTGCATCAAAGCTATCTTTGGATCGCGTTTTCGCTTTCGTCTTCGTGCTCGGTGTCGTCGCTCGAAGAGGAGGCTGTCGTGCCGCTTGAAATGGGCGATCGGAACGCCTTTGTTCGTATTCCGGTGGGTTCGCCGACTGGCAAACCGTTGTACCTCTGCTGGTCGGTCTCTCTCCGTTCCCCAGCGGAGGTTTACTCGTGGGCTTCGACGAGCATCCTCCTTACCATCACGGCAGCTCCTGTGCCAACTGTGCTGCCGTCTGTTTCCAATGAGACGTTCACATACGGTCAGGCAATCCCCGGCCCGTCCATCACCGTTCTCGGGCGCAATTTCGAAACTCGAAATCGAGAAGAGACGTACCTGTGGTACGCCACGTCGCCTTTGCAATCGTGTGAAGGGGATTTGTCTCTCGGAGGTGAGGTCGCCGGATCGACGTTGCAGGCTGTTGGGAAGGTAGCTCCGAGATTGGAAGGTTCCTTTTATGTCTGCGTGGTCGTTGGCTGGCCGACTGATGATGGCGGAGTTGACGTTTTAAACGTCTACACAACGAGCAGTGTCGTTACCCTGCTGCCACCACCTCACTTTTACTCCTCGGACCTCTTTGTTGACCACCAGCCGATTCCTCTTCCTGCAGGCGAATTTACTTCTCAAGGTGACGCTCTCTGGTTCTCTGCAGCCGTGGAACCGGATGCGTGCACGGCTCACGGGTACATACTGGCCAAGAACCGCATTCCGCTTCTCCCTTGGCCTTCTTCAAGCGATTCGCCAGTCGTCTACTACCTCTGCTGGGGCGTTGCAGAGGAACCCGAACTTTATCCAAGCATTGTGACTTGGCATCCTACGGATGTTTCGTTTACAGTTTTGCCGCCAGCCTCCGTTCACGTCTCGTTGACACCGCTGACTGTGTCGCTGCCAGCGGGGACGTATCTGCTTGAAGGAGCAACTGTTAGTCTGACTGGAACCTACCTTCGCGACTTTCAGATGGTCTGGACTGCGGACGGCAGTGAGGCTTACACAAGCATCACTGCCTCGAAAAGTGACGGCTGCATTTCTTCGTGCTTACGCCTGGTTTCGGTTCCGGAAGACCTGCAAGGCAGTCAGGAGTACGGCGTGTCGATACGGTTTTTGTCAGGCTCCCGTGCCGGAGTCGACGTTCCAGCTAACGTGACGCATCGCATGGTCGCATCCCCGTCCGTTACCGGCAGCCCTACGCTTGTTGTATCCGCGTCGGACTACTACAGCGGTGGGGCCTTGCAGCTCACCGGAGCTGGTTTCGACTTTGCATGGGTCAAGATGGTAGCGGAGTCCTGCAGCGCCTCAGGGAACCCTGCAAAGGTGGGCGCGGGCGGTGCGATTTCGTTCTCGTCGGAAGACGAGAGACTCGCACCGGGGTCCGAACGGCTGCTGTGCCTTGCCGAGGGGACGACGGGTCCCTTGTCGGGGTGGTTCTCCGCCGGTGTCGTCGTCGAGGTACGGAACATGCCGCAGTTCGAGCCGGAGCTTTGGGCACCGTCGCCGGGGGAGGTGTGGGGGTCCGCGGTGCCGTATTCGATTGTCCTGCAAGGCCTCGACCTGGACCAGGCACTTGAGTACTACCACTGCGCATGGAAGGAGACCGAACCCGCCGACTGCGTGACGGGCTGTTCCCCGCCGCAGCACTCGGACGCGGGCATCGTATCGCTGGAGTTCGACTACGCCAGGGCTCCAGGCAAGCGACAGGTCTGCTGGCAGCTGCACGACCAGCAGCCCGGAGAGGACGGCGCCTCCACCGGAGTCGTTGTGCTGGTGCCGAACCTGAACCCCTTTTCCGCCTCGGCGACGACGCTGACGTACAGCGACGCACTCTTCGCGGGCGCGTACTTCCCGTTGTCCAACGTAGGCGCGGGGGTGGAGGGCCTGTGCGGCGCGTTGGTGCCGGCGACCGCGGTTTCAGGCGGGTTTGCCGGCAGAAACTGCGCGGAGATCGAAATATTCTCGGAGCCAGCGTCGGGGCTGCTCCCGGCGCCGCTGAGCACGGCGAGCGCGGGGGCGGAGCACGTGCTGCTGCTTTCGTACAACGGCCAGACGGCCAGATTTTTCGCGACCGACAACCGCGTGACGTGGGATGCGGCTCCTTCGTTCGACGCCTCAGGCACAGTCATGCCCTTGTCGCTCGGAGACCTGAGCTCTGGAGTGTTGAACCTAACGTTGACCGCGCGGCACCTGACGCCCGGCTTCACCATCGGCGTTTCTTCCAACCTCTGCACCGACACAATCTCCGCTGGACAGCTGTCCTCCCCGTTTCGTCTCGCTCCAGGAGAGATCAGTTCCACGGGGGCTGTGACACTGGCGATACCCGAACCATTCAGGGCTAGTCTACCCGCGCCGGCTTCCACGAAAGCTTGGCTCTGCTGGGCACCAATCGATCCATCGTCAGGTCTGAGCAGTTGGACCAACGGCGGGGACACAGGTATTGAACTCCAATTTCGCAGCACGCCGTCCCTTACTTCCGGAGCAGCCACGGAACATGTGGATATCGAGGTGAAGCGCTATGATTTGCTGGCAAACGGACAGCCAGACTTCGTCGTGTCTATCGACGGTGCACGCTTGTCTTCTCCGCTGTGGGTGGTCGCTCACACTGTATCTTGCGCAGAAGCTTACTCGCAGCGAACGCCATTCTCCTTCATCTTCTCGCTATCGGTGGCAGACGAGACGGCAGGTTCCATCACCCTTCACAACGCAAGTTCCTGGTTTGAGAATCCAATCACCGGATTGCACTTGTGTTGGTCTGCGTCTTCCTCAGGTAGTTACCCACAAGCTTCCAGCAGAGAACTTACCTTGACGGTTGATGGAAAGCCGACTTTCGTTGAGCGTTATGCTGGAAACTCTTCTGTGCGGGATATTGTGGAAGGCCGCGGTGAGTTTGAGCTCTTGGCAAACAATGCAGAGGACGCTGAGGACCTCGTGTTCGACATCAAAGGATGGGACTCGGTGCTACAAACCTACGTCTCCGTGCTCGAGGGCGTAAAACTAGGCGAGGCTCGCCTCACGAGCGTAACTCCGCTTGTAGGTGTCACTGAACTCCGTGCCTATTGGACCATCATCAACCCGTTTACGAATACAGTCGTCGGCCCGTCAACGGAGATTCAGGACTGGGTTCACAATCTATCGAGTTACCCGGCCGTCACCGTTATTCAAGACTTCGAACTGCCCAGCGCCATACCCCCTCTGCCAAACACAAACCCGTTGGTAATACGAGGCAACGACCTCGAAAGTGCTTTCTTTGCGCTGTCTCCCGTCGACGCGGGATGCGAATCGATCACGACCGCAGCGCTTCTTCCTCTGAACGTCACGGCACACATGGGGAGGTTTCTGATTTGCATTTCAGTGACCGGGGCAGCGCAGAGCTTTTACCCAGTCCGGCAGGCGCCGGTGCTTGATTTGTACGACCCGTTGCAGATTACCGCAGCTCCAATTCTGACATCTGAACCCTCGGTATTGCCAAGTCCGCAAGTCCCTGAAGACTTCACCAACATCCCCTGCTTGGACGAAGAGGAGCTCGGGGAGGTTAGCACGGAAAGTTGCTTTGGGAGCTTGCAAAATGCAGGGTTGCTGGTTTCTTGTTTGAGAACGGGGGGAGTGTCTGCTGCTTGTCTCGCTGTTTATGATAGCTGTGTTGACGATGTGGTAGCAGGCTGCGTTGATAGAAATGCGAGCTTCACGGAGATGTCCGACGGCTTAAGTATCGTGCTCGGCCTGGACACCAGCGCCTTCAACTCCGGGCTATTCACTGCGGCCGTGGCAGCTAGCCTTAAAGTGCTGCCCCACCATGTAGTGATTACCAGTGTTTCCGCTGGATCTGTAGTTGTCGACTTCTTCATCCAGGGTCCGAACGCCTCCCAGGATCAAGACACCCTTTTTCACCTGGTCGAGGAACAGCAGAATCCGTTCGAATCGTTCCAGTGGGACATTCTCAGTCTTCGTGTGGCCGCGATCTTCGAACAGCCGCCCGAAGTCCGCATCACGTCAACGGACAGCGATTCGCTCGAGGAAAAGCTGCAGCGGATCTTTAGGTTAGCCTGCTTGGGTGCGGCGGGTGTCTGCGTCGTGATGGTGCTCGGGCTGGGAGTTACAAGGATGCGAGGGTATCGACAGTTGCAAGACCAGCGTCGATCGCCCAAAAGGTTGTCTTCCGTTGCTTCGGACAACGGCGCTCGATCGGATCGAACCACGGCTCTCGGGGAAAGCAGCGGAGAATGCAAGAGGACGAAGGCAGTGCCGATTCCTCCTGGCCTCGAGCGTTTCAACCCGCCGGAAGCGGCAGACTCCCGCTCGCCGGCGGCTCTGCGAGGGGCCAACGCCGTCGTCCGGTCGCCCGTCTTCTCGCCCAGAATGCCGGTGTCGGCTCCGCCCTTCACGCAGCCGCTGCAGCCGGTCATTTCCGCCTCCTCCTGCCACCACAGCAGCGCTCCGACGTCGCGGGCGAACTCTCTGCAGCAGCTCGCCCCGCTCTCCGTCCCGTCCCACGGCTTCCCGCCGCTTCCCGCAATTCCAGCAACGATGGAGTCTATCTAGTAACAGGTGTGTGCGTTTTTAGTTAAAGTTCGCTTGAACTTCCGGGGGTTTTGCAAGTATGGTGCCGAGACTTCTTGAGTGCTGTGCCGGAAAACCTTGCGTCGCCTGATTGAGTTCCCTCTTTTGGTGTGGTCGCAACGGGATAGAGCACACAAGTTGTTCTTTCATCAGCTTTCGTCCGCGGGTCACTCAACCGCGGCCACGTCCTTCCACTTCACAGTAGAAAGATCAATGTCGTCACGATGAACGGCGGGCATTTTCACTTTACAGTAGAAGGATCAATGTCGTCGCGATGAACGGCGGGCATTTTCACTTCACAGAAGAAGGATCAATGCCGTCGCGATGAACGGCGGGCATTTTCACTTACGCCCCTTTTTGTTTGTGCGCACTTCCTTCAAACCTGTTTTGTTCATCGAACGGGAGTGAGGATAGTACGCTGCCATCGATCTGATATTGTTCTTGACAAATTGCATTTGTTCGACACTTCGACACAAAAAAAAGAAAGCAGAAGGCACTAACCCGTACCGCCACACGGGGCGATTGTCTGTAAGCAAGAAAACGAAGTCAAGCAGCTTCCGCCGGTAGAGAAGGAACCTGCCCAAAACCCTACCAAAGAATCAACCGGGCTAGCTTGCACTTGCTGTCGTTGGCTTGGCAAAATTGCTGCTAGTAAGCATGAACGAGTCTACATCACTGACAGGTATTGCTGCATCGAGTCGCCGTCGTTTTGCTGTATTTGCGTAAGGCTGAGACAGGAGCTGGCTCACTGTGTGCATGGAAGCGTCGGGTGCTATTAAACCAAAAGTGGCACGACAAGGCTGAACGGCACCGTCATCCCCTGTGTACCAGCGGCGCAAAGCGGGCGCTCTGCGCTGCGTTTTCATGGACAAAGACGACACCACGGTCGGTAAGAAGTGTGCAGTAAACACCGTCCCCTGTCAGGCGGTTCACTGTAGCATCAACGAGCACTACTATTGGCTACGTTTCATTCTTCTCGAGGGAATAAGCAAGCACAAACAGAACGGCCCCCATGTATCTGGAGTGGCGCTGTGCACTTTATCCCGTCGATAGCGACACTTTCGCACAAAAACTTGTAAGACGTGGGGATGGCAAGAACACTCCCCTAACCTGGTGAGATCTTGGTGTCGGTCACAAATTGCTTCGAACCTGACTTGCTAAAGCAAGCAAGTAAAGTGTACACGAAAGAAGCCATGCATGCCCCCTCAAACCCACCCAGTACGTATTAGCTCTAAAAGAACCCATTCGACGAAGGTCACCCGGAGACTCTAAAATCCCGGATTCTCAAGCGAACTATGACTCTAAAAAGCGCGTCTGCTGTTGCTTGGTCACCTGCGAGTCGGAAGATCGGTACACCTCCTTGCGAATTTCGGGAGGTGCCCATCTCTCCCCTATGCACGGCACGTCTTTTGACGCTAGATCCCCTTCTTTTCTCCCTTCGCGGCTGTCCACGTTTCTCTGCCTCACACTGTAGTTCCCCTTAGTATCTTTTAGAACACCCGCCGCTCGCAGCAAAAGCCAAAAGGAATAAAGCATCGTGGCAAAAAAAAGAAAAATTGCTTCCGCCCGTTTTCGACGCAAACGAGGATTCCATCGCGACAGACGGGCTAGGAGTGAATCGACGATCGGTCAAATAACTGTTATTATTCGACCCCACCTTTAGCATCACCAGAACTCAAGATCAGGGTTTACGGGGAGGTCCCCCTCCCCCGGGTACTTGCCATCACTCGAACTTCGCTTCAACCGAACTTAGCATCGCCCGAACATAGCGTCGCCAGAACTTAGCATCGCCCGAACTTTGCTTCACTTGAACTTACCATCACTCGCCTCCACAGACGGAGCTTCGGTCGGCGCAACCAGACTGCAGTGGCTCACGATGAATCGGCGGAGGGAGGATGTGTTAGTTTAATGGGGGCACTTTCTTCCCAGGCCTACTCCCCAGCACCTCGCCACAGTAGTAGACTGAGCTTTAGTTCAGAGTCAGGGCCAATCCGTCTCTGCAGTTTGCGCTGCTTAGCGCCTCGAGTAGTTTGCTGGAAGTCAGCTTCGCACTCGCCGCAGCGCCCCAGTCTGTGGGCCGAGCAGTATTGCACCCGCGGCTGTTTTCTTCATAGTCAGACACTTACAAGTAGTAAAGATACTGAAACAAAACTACGCACTTCTTTAGGCCGCGCGCGGGAAAACGTGGCACGGGGCGGGGTTGCGTCCAAAAAAAAAAAAGGGAGAACAATGCCCCCTGGCCCCAGCTACGAAGAGAACCCCATTGTTATACCCCGCGAGGTGGCGTCGTTGATGGGCCTGGCTGGGCCTAGCGCGGAAGCCAGCGTCCTGGGCGCGGTGGAGGTGTGGGCAGTCGCCGAACGCGGCACCGCGAAGCTGCAGCTCTCGCAGGCGGAGCCGCTGATCATCCTCCGGGAGAAGCCGCTGGGCAGGGGTCGGCCGCACTATTCGAAAGCGGACGCGTCCGCCGCCGGGAACATCTTGCTGAAGAAGGTCAACAAGCGCTGCTCTCGGTACGCGGGGGTCGTGGGCACCGTCCGGCAGAAGGAGGCGGCGTACCTGTACCCGCTCATGGCCGCAAACCGGATCAAGTGCCACGCCTGGCCCGCCGAGGACAGAAGCCTGAAGGGAGCCGCGGACCTGTTCCGCGTTCACCTGGTCGTCGTCCTCCTCCCGGACGCCTTCAAACCTGCCGGCACCGCCGCCCCGACCAAGTTCCCAAGCGCGAAGCCACCCGCACCCAGCGCGCCGCAGCACCTAGTGCAGTGTCTGCTCAAGCTGCTCGCTGAGGTCGCCCGGCCCAAACCCCTCCCGCTGCCGCGCGCCCGCCGACTGGAGCAGGCGCTCGCGGTTCATGACGATTCGGGTGACGAGCCGGACGCAGTCTGCGTCGTCTCGTCGCCTTCGTCGGCGTCCGAAGCCGGGCCGCGCCCGAAGCGCCGGCGCCTCGACCCCCAGGCGAGCCCCGCGAACAGCGGCTCCGTCCGTGCGATGACTTCCCCGCCGAAGCTGGCGGACGTCGCGTCTCCGTCGCGCCCGCTGGTTGCGCTGCTGTCGCAGGCGCCGCGGAAAGCGCACGGCGCTGAGCAGAGGTCGGATGTCGGGTCGGAAGCGACCCCTGGCAGCAGCGGCGGTGGTGGTGGTAGGGGTGGGGTAGGTCCGCGCCGGCAGCTGCCGTTTTCCGGGTCCGAGGCCGCGGCGCTGCCCGTCCAGCGCCAGGCGGTGCCGAATGTCAGGTCCCTCCTCCACGCGCACCAGCACGCCGCGTATGTGTGGATGTCCGGGTTGGAGGACCCGGCCGGGGAAACGGCCGCCGACACGCTTGCAGCCCAGCTGCAAGACGGCCACCGCTTCTGGAAGGCGGTGCACCTGCCGCCGCGGAAGCTGCGCACCGCCCTCCCCCGGGCCCTCGGCCGCGGCGCGGCGGCGGACACGCCGCTGTGGTCGGCCTGCGTGCACGTGAACACGCTGTCCGGCGAACTGTCCGCACGGCCGCCGCCGGTGCCGCCGCCGCCGCGAGGCGGCGTCCTCGCCGACGAGATGGGGCTCGGCAAGACGCTCGAGGTGCTCGCCGTCGTTGTCCGGAACCTGGCCGTCGCCGCCCCCACTTCTTCGGGAGTTCTTGGCTTCTTCAGCCGAAACCCCCCCCCACCACGCGCTCTTCAAGCCCAAGAAACATTTTCCCCCCGGGGCAGGGCCGCGCACCGACAGACCTGGCCGAGCTCCGAAATCGGAGCCGTGCAGAAGGCATCGACGGGGCGCATGCACCAGAGGGAGCGGGCTCGTTCGAATCCGATGAAGGAAGTCGGACCGCAGCGAACGGCTTCCAAGGCGCCGCCACCCGCCCCGCATTGACAGACCTGCCTGGACCCCGAGATCCGAGCAGAGCGGAAGGCATCGGCGGACTCGAAGGGAGACAGGCGCCCGCCGGCGCCGATCCGTGCGAAACCGGCGCAGTGCCTCTGAGCGTGGCGGCCGGCTCGGCCCTGCTGAACGCCCGAGGCTCCGTCGGCACGGTGGACTGCAGCGCCGCCGGCAACTGCCGGCCGGGAGAAACGGGATCTCGCCCACCCGCCAGCGGCGGCGGGGGCGTCAAGCGCCCTCTGCCCGCTGAAGAGCCGCGGGGGCCGGGTGGTGGCGCGAGGGCGGAGCAGACGGCATCGCCCTGCTTCGCGGAAGGAGACTCGGACGCCACCCTCGTCGACGGCCCGCTCGCCGGTCCCGGGGAAACCACCGCCTCTCAGATCGGCGACGTGGATTCCGACCGGACTGACCTGGAAATTAAGTGCCACGCGGAGCCGGTCGGTGGCGGGGAAGAACCGAAAAGTCGCCACGGCATCTCGCCGTGCTTTTACGACGAAGAGCCCGGCGACAGCGACACAGCCGATTCCGACCGCACAGACACAAGGCTCCGAGCGTCCGCAACCCGGGACCCCTCCCCCGACGTCCAAGAGTCGGTCCTCTTCAAGGAAGCTGGCTCGCTGTTGGCCTCCTCCGACCCAGACACTGACGGATCCATACCGCCGGTGCCTGTAGCAGGGCAAGGAGGCCCCGCTCTGGTGTCAGCTGCAGGTCGATCGTCGCCCTCCACCGACACTGCCGGTGGTGTCAGCTTGTCCGCGAAGGCTGCGACCGACGGCGAGGCGCCGGTTTTTGACGACGAACGCACGCTCATCGTCGCGCCGGTCAGTCTCCTCACGCACTGGAAGCAAGAAGTCGAAAAACACGTCGCACCGGGCGTCCTCCGGGTCCTGCTGTACAACGGCCCGAAGCGCCCGCGCACGCCGGAGGAAATGAGTGGGTTTAACTTGGTCATGGCGAGCTACGCAGTCGTAGGGAGAGAATGGCAGGAGGTGGTTAAGTATGCGGATACTGACTCCGATATGGACCCAGTGCGCTTTGGGGACGTACGAGCCGCGCGGTTGAAGCAAAGCCGCGACAAGCGGAAGGCGAGAAAAGACCGCCGGTGCGGAGGTGACCCGGCAGGGGACCCCGAGGCTAGCCATGGCCATGGCCACAAGCGGCCACCGTCCGGGAACCTGCCGAAAGGAAAGGGTTCTCCGCTACTCTCGACGCTTTGGAAGCGGGTTGTCCTCGACGAGGCGCACACCATCCGCGAGCCGACCACACACTGGTCCCTCGGATGCTGCGCACTACCCGCTGAACACCGCTGGTGCATCACCGGCACCCCCGTGCAGAACAAGCTCTCCGACCTGTGGGCACTACTCCGATTCCTCAGAGTCCCACTTTTATCCGAACACGCTGTGTGGCTCTCTCTCGTGGAACGGCCCCTTACCTCCACCATCGACGACGAAAACGATGAAGAAAGCATGCTGGCAGCGCCGAGTGTCCTCGGAAATGCGGGCAAACCGCAGAATCCGGTACCTGCCGCACGTGCGGATGTTGAGGAGATAACCGAGGAACCCGTCATCGTGCTCGGTGACAGCGGGGATGAGCCACCAGGCGCGCGGAAGGTAGGGAGGTCAGCCAAGCGGCGACGAAAAGGGCGGGCCGAGAGCAAGGATGGGGCCGGTCTGGGCCCTGCGGTAGTGGTGGTGAGGGAAGAGATGAACAAGCAGCCACCTCCGAATGCGACCGGGTTGGTATCGCAGGAAGCGCAAGCGGCGATGGCGAGGCTGCAGGCGGTGATGCAGGTGTTGGTGCTTAGACGGGTGAAGGCCGACGTGTTTGGGAGGGACAGTTTAGATTTGCCGCCGAAACGTGAGGAAGTGGTGCAGCTGTCATTCGACAGCAAGGAACAACGGTTCTACGACAGACTGTTCGCATCGATCCAAAGCCGGTTCGCTGAATACATGCGCACAGGCGAACTCGGGAACAAACGTGCGAGCATCCTCGAGATGCTTTTGCGGATGCGGCAGGCGTGCGACCACGCGTTCATCGTCATCAACAGCATCGAAAAGCACAGCGGCGGCCTCGGTCTGCAAGCAGATACCCGCTCCCTCGACCGTTTCTGCACGTCTTTCCAATCGTCCCCCGCAGGCTCGATGAACGACCGCCTGCGCAAAGCGATTACGTCCAAAACTCCGCAAAAGGTGAGCCAAGCGATCAGATCTGGACACCTCTCCTCCGACTGCCCGCTGTGCGACGGCCTCGTCGACCAGGACGACCCGGGCCTGTTGCCGTGTGGGCACTCGTTTTGCTACGAATGCATCGCAGAGTCCACAGCGGCGAAGGTCGAAGCTCAGGAAAAGGCCACATGCCCAGTGTGCGACGCGGCGCTGCAACGCGGCGCCAGCGACATTTACAGGCCGCTGGGGCCGTTGGAAAATAGGCGGGTCATCGATCCGAAAACTGAGTGGTGGCCGTCTGCAAAGATCCGGCGGCTGATGATGGATGTGTCCGCGCTCCCGCCTGGAGACAAGGCGGTGATATTTAGCCAGTTCACGTCGATGCTCGACCTGGTCCAAATCGAGTTCGACAAGCGTGAAATTGGGTACACTCGCCTCGACGGCACAATGCCGGTCACAAAGCGTGACGTGGCAGTTCATGCCATCCGGGAGGACCCCAATTGTCAGTGCATACTGATCTCCCTGAAAGCCGGCGGTGTCGGCCTCAATCTGTGCGCTGCGAACCATGTCATCCTCCTCGATCCTTGGTGGAACCCTGCAGTCGAAGCACAGGCGCTCGACCGCGTTCACCGAGTTGGACAGACGAAACCAGTCACCGCCCGCCGTTACATCGTCAAAGACACGGTAGAAGAAAAGCTGCTTGCCGTTCAGAAGAAAAAACAGCTGCTCAGTGACGGTATCCTAGGTGGAATATGCCCTTCTGCATCCAAGCTGACAGTCGACGACTTGAAATCGCTTTTCGGCTTCGCTCCGAAGTAAACTCAAGATAGTGCGCCCGGTGCGCATGCCAAGTACGACGCGCGATTGTCCTGCAGGATCGAAGCCATGCCACTCGACCGCGTCCGGGTAAATCACGTTACACGCAGAGTATTCAACCTGAATCTTCCCCGTAAGAATCCATCTTCGGTATCACGGTCCCTTCCATCTGCCGAGAGTGTGGTGGAATGATTTCCGGTGCTACCCTGGCCGCAGCTGCAGTTCTGGAAGCGGCTCATCAGCCTCAACCTGAGCGCCACCAGCCACATCATTCTTCGCGATCCTTGGTGGAACCCCTGCAGTCGAAGCACAACGCTCCACTGCGCCTGACAGAAGTTTACCGGTTTAAGACATCAGGTCAGGGGAAGCACATCTGTTTTTCCACATTGTAAAAGCTTTGCTCGATGCACGCGTCATTAGCGTGCCCACATCCGTTGGCCTCGTCGGATGTTCAAAGGATACAGTCCGTCGTCTGTGCAGAAGCAGTTTAATTGCCCATCCGCGTCCAAACTCGGTGTGAATCTTGCGAAACCGCGTTTCGGCTCCGGTCCGATGTAGAGTACGAACAGCTATCAGCTCGGGTGCAAGACTTCTAACCCCCGCTGCCGGCCAAGTTGTCCTGTCGACGACTTGAAATCACTCTCTCAGGCGTGGAACCCGCTTTGGATTTCGAGGCCTACACTAAGCTGGTCCATCCGTATCTCGTGGAACTGCATCGAATTGACTGCCGCTGTGCATTGCAGCGAATCGAGGTCCACCACGGTCTGTCAGGTGCATCCCTATCCCCTGGAGCTGCATAGAATTGCCTGGAGCTGCATTCTTCTGTCTATCACAGTCTATCACAGTCTATCAGAAGGGGGTGGACCGGCTTGGCTACACTCGATCCAAGCTGCCTGGGAAAACGTTTGCCGAAACAGGGTTGCAATGGAAGCTGAATTCCCATCAACGGCGTTAGCCGCCGCCGTAGGCCGCGCAGTCGCAAAGAAGAACAGGGCCCCACCTCCACAAGGCGGCAATCCCCGCGAGGCAAGCTCACCCGCCAGAGCACCCCCCTGCGGCGCCCACTCCGGCGCCGCCACCCACTGTAGCAGCCCGCAGCGCGCTTAAGCCCAGCGACTTAAGCCCGCCCCCTGTAGCAGCACGGAAAGAAGTGAGGAGACTGGAAACTCCCCGAGTCCCCTGCACTCAAACTCGTCTCTCTCTCTTTCTCTCACTCTTTGCAGCAGGGAAAGTTTAGTGCCCGGGTGGTATGTCTGGGTCGTTACCCCGATTGTTTTGAGTGCGAGACCCCCCCGGGAAAGGCCCGTCACGCTGTCCCAGACTTTCTAGCCCTCTCTGCGTCGCGTCCGTCTCCTTCTTTTGATCGCTGGTTAAGGACACTCTAGCCTGCCACTGGCCAGCCCTTGGATCACCCCGCGTTTGATGCAGCTGATAGATCACCCCGAGTTTGATGCAGCTGATGGATCACCCCGAGTTTGATGCAGCTGATGGATCACCCCGCGTTTGATGCAGCTGATGGATCACCCCGCGTTTGATGCAGCTGATGGATGGAAGCGCCTGCCTACAATCTGGCTCGCCTTTTTGCGAAGTTTACTTGTGTGATTTTCGGTGGCTGCCAGCTGTGCACAACAAAGCAGGGCTAAGTATCCTTGCAACCCCCTTGCCAACCAGCTACGTATAGCAGACAGTGCAAGAAGCTCAGTGCAGTAGACTCAAATTTGTTGCGAGGATAGGGGTGAAATGAAGTCTTTATGAAGAGCAGTGCTTTCGGTAACGAAAAAGTGCGAGGAATTCCTCAAAAAAAAAGAGGCTCGAAAAAAGAGGGTGAGGAATTCCTCACCTTTTTTCCCGTTGGTGGTATCGTGTAGCCAAAGCACTGCATCACAGTCTACTCTCTGCTGGGCGTGGGCTGGCGGGCAGAAGTCTGGGGCTGCCACAGGGGCTGGAGCCGAGAAAGAGAGTCGAGGCTCAGAAGCAGCCCGGATTTCTTGACAGATTCTCTCCGAGTCTGCACAAGTGCCTTTGATCTCTGGTCTGCGTCTACTCGTGCCAATGATTTACCAGCACGCAGTATCGAGTGGTGGTCGAATTTGAAATGGGCTGTCGCCTCCAGGAGTGTGCAGTGTTTATTGTGACAAACAGACTGAGAAGTGCAAACTTTCTCCACCTGTACCGTACTGTTCGCCGGGGGGCAGAGCCCCCCGGACCCCCCCTGGAGAAAAGCTTCTCGGTCCCAGAGCGGCAAAAGAAAGTTGATCGGAAACCGAGGCAAAAACGAAGCTAATAACCTGCACAACACGGGGGGAGAAATTTGGGGGGCACAAAAAAAAACCAAGCCCAAAACAGGTTTTTGAATTCCTCACCAAAAGTGAGGCTAGCGGGAGCACTGATGAAGAGCAAAAAAAAAAAAAGAAGAAAAACTTGCAAATCGAAGACGTCCTCATGATTTTCCCTCCTTGCCGGGACCACTTGCAAAACACAGAAACTCAGGTTGAAATCGACACGTTGTTGAAAAAAAGAAAAAAGAACACAGCCTTGTTGAAGGAAAGAAAAAATACAAAAACCTTCACGATGAACCTGCTTCTTCTTGCAGCCGTGCAGGCAGTGGTTTCGGGCTTTGGTTGCGAGCCATGCAACAGAACCTGCTCGCTGCCGTTTGACGGTGATGGCGGAGTGGACAACTCGGAGTACCTTGCGTACCACGAAGGATTCCCCTTCAGGATGTGGTCCGATTGTGAAGAACTCGAGAAAATCAATGAAGAGTACCCCAATTTGCAGCTTCGACCAGTCAGAGACTCGGAATATGCGGTTTATCACGGGTACTCGGGGTCCTTTTCTCTGTACAGTGACATGCTGTCGAGCAAGGATCCTTTGCTTGGTATCATGAACATTGACATTCAGTGGGTCCTCGGCTTGGGTGACCTCCTCGCACCGTTCCCACCCGAGATGGTGGCCGGCTATTCCGAACAGTGGTTGGAGAGGAACAAACGGGGCGAAGTCGTAGCCGCACCTCACCGATCCAATTCCCTGATGCTTTTCCACCGGAAAGACCTCTTCAAGAAGCATGGCATTGAACTCGATTTCTCCTCGTGGGAAACCTTCGAAGCCAGTATGCTGGAGATGCAGAGCAGAGAATCCGCTGAAAGAGGCGACCCTTCGTACCGCGCTTTTTCGTTTAATATGATCGGCCTCGAATCTGACTACAGCGTCATCTTTGCCACTTTGCTTTCCGGGCACAACGCAGGAATGGTTGTAGAGCACGATGGCACAGTGTCCGTCAACAATCCGGCAGCCGTGAAGACTCTGACCATGCTGAAGCGCTGGTATGTACTGATACTTGTACGTTGACTAATGTACGTAAGGTCGGTATTACGTACCCGTGTTTACGATCGGTACTGCGTACCCGTGTTCAAGGTCGGTAGTACGCACCTCGTGTCTGTAGTCGGCAGTCTTACCTCATTTAGAAGATACTGCACAGCCGTGTGTACCCCGTTCTTAAGGTCGGTGGCACCATCATCCCGGTCAGCAGTCCTTCAGCCTAGGGTCATCAACTCATATTAGTGAGGCGACAGGAAACTCCTCGGAGAGATGGTCCCTGCACTCCAACTCGTCTCTCTCTCTCTCGTTGCTGCCCTCAAATCTCGCCCTCGTGTGCTTGCCACTACAAGACAGGTAAACGGCAAACCAAGCTAGACCACTAAACTGTACTACTTGTGCCACGAAAGATACAAATCCCGATACCATGCCGCATAAAGAACATGAGTTTGCAAAATAGAGCCGCCCGAACAGTACAGTTCTTCGGGAGGGGAGTTGCTGCGTGCTCCTGCGGTCTTTGTGTTTTTTCGTACTTGACCAACAGGTTCACCCCCCCGCACGCCAAGTCCGCCCTTCGGTGTAAGTTCGTCCAGAACTTCACTCACTTCGTTCACGGAGTTCTTGATCCCTCTCTCACATGTTGTGTCAATCAACTCATATGTTGCGGTAAGCTCAAGCCTGCACGCCGAAAGCTGGCCGCAAGACCATCTGGAGAACCTTCACCCACAAAGGACGACCACGCTTCTGCACCCGGCGACGATGGCTGAAGGGAACGACGCGCCCGAACTGCTGAAGAATGATGACGTGGCTGTGGTTATCACCTGGTCGAACTTCGCGGACGATGCGGCCTCTTTGAACTGGAGGAAAGGATGGAACGTGGCTGCTGGGCCAGTGCCGGGACCCACTGGAGCTGGCTGCTCCGGGAGTTGGAATTTTGCTCTTGCCGCGCACGCCCCCATGAAGAACCTGTCGTTCAGGATCATATCAACGCATCTCGATTCCTCTGAATACTTCACGAAGCCCGACGAAGCACCGCTGGCGAAACGCATTTACGAGAACGCAACCCTCTGGCACGCTTTCTGCAAAGCCAATTACATTCTCTGCGCCGGGATAGAAAGTTACCCCGGCTTCTTCTCGCGCTTGACCCACAGACCGTCAGGGGGGTGCGGTCCTCTGTTCGACAACTGCATGGTGGCAATCAAGTCCGCGTTGGTGAAGTTTCTCGATGGCACGCTGTCTCCGTCAGCAACGGTGGTGGTCATGGAGCAAGACCTGAAGGTGCTTCTCGGCATATGGGAGCAGGATTCTCTGTACGAGGAGCCGAGTTCCTGGACGGATATGAAGCTCGTCGCCGTCATCGTTGGAACGGCCAGCATAACACTCGTCGTCTCCCTCCTTGTCTACTTCTTCTTGAAGGTGAACGACTTGAGGAGGCCGCAAGGGTGCTCGATGCCGCTGTCGATCTTCCTCGCGTTGATGGCTTCCGTGTTGTTCATCGTGATCCAGGTAATCACGCTGACCATTTGGTACGAAGCCTTCAAGGACGTTGCTTCCGACCTGGGCGCCGAAGTGCGTCAGCGAAGTTTGCAGATGGTCACCCAAGCCACGCAGCATGGCATCGAAGCGTCGTTCAAAGAGTGGGCCGCTGCTTCTTTGACGATCATAAAGAGGGTCATCGAGTCGGATTTTGTTCTGAAGCTGCCGACCCTGGACTTAGACCCGCGCTCGTTAATCTTGATGATTGACCAGGTCGAAGGACGAATTGCAGTGTCGTCAGACAACGTCAAACAGCCCGACGGTGTTTCCATCGCAGACGAGCTCACCGCATGGGGAAAGGCTGGCCTCGAGGCTGTGGGCGGAAGCATCACCGGCATGTTGAATAGCACGACAGGAGACGTCTCGGTTGACGGGAGATCGTGCTTTTTAAACGCAGAAACGGTCTACTACATCTCCAAGGATGATGGTTTATATGAGCGCCAAGTCGGATACCTCATCGTGTATATCGTCCCCAACGAAGTGGTGCTCGGGGAGGCAGACGATGCGTTGGAAAAATCTGTGTGGACGTCGATCCTGCTGCTGTGCCTTGGATTAGCCTGCCTCACGACAGCGAGTGCCATCATTACGCTGCCTCTGGTCGCACTTGCCTACGACATGGAAAAAGTGCGTGTCATGCGCTTGGATAGCTTGCTCAACACAAACAAGTCGAGCATGCTGACAGAGATTGCTTCGTTGCTACTCGGGTTTCAGTACATGTGCAAGATGATCAACGAGTACAAGGCGTTCATGCCGCAAACGCTGTTCATGGGGAGCGACACAGAAGCTGACGAAGAAAAATCGATCTCCGATTCCGCGTCGAGGACCAGGTCCCAGACGTCGCAGTCTCATTCGCAGTCGCAATCGCGGACGCTCGGATCTGTGACCACTGGGAAACACGAAAAGGTGACCACCGTGCAGTTGTCCGGGCTGCAGAACGTGAAGGGCGCCGTTCTTTCCATCCAAATCCACCCGGCCTCCCGCGACGGCCCGCTGGGGTTCAGCCTGGACAGGTTCACGGCGGTGTTCAGCGCAGTTGAAAAGGTAGCGCACGCCAGCAACGGGATCATCCACAGCTTCTCAACGATGCACGCCGAAGAAATTATTGTCAGCTGGGGCATGAATGGAACCTGCCTTTCAGCGCCTCTGAGAGCGGTAACAGCGGCGACGGAGATCAGAGGCCTGGTGGACAGCACAAGAGTTCGACTGGCTCTCGCCATCAGCGCCGGTCGGTTTAAAGCCGGCAACATCGGTTCAGCCCATACCCGTGGTTTCTGCGTTGCTGGCGCCCCCGTCAAATCATACGACGCAGTAGTAAAAAGTGCGTCGGCTCTGAGCCGCTGTCTCGAGCGCAGCATTGTTGTCTGCGACAAAGAAGGATCAGACCTGCCTGGGTTCGTCATGTCTGAAATTGATGTCGCCAACGTGGATGGCAGGCGCGCTTTAATTAAGGAGGTCGTCAGCCGCAACGATGGCGACATGCAAGAGTGGATGTACGAACTCGACGACCTGAAGAAGAACTCAACCGTTCTGTCCAGGTTCTTGACGTCTGGAGAGAAGATCTCCTCCGCCACCCTATCTCAAGCCCTCCGCGACCCAGGCTGCTCGATCGACGATAAACTCGTTCTCGAAAACATGGAGCATCTCATCGCGGCTTTCCCAGACTGTGCCCAGAGCTGCACAACGCTTGCATACGATGCCTACGTCACCATGCAGAAGCTGATCCCCAAGAAGACAGCGGTTGGCGGCCCATGTCGCGATGAAGTCTGACCGACTTGCCCCCCTTGTGGGAACCCACTTTCTTCGGTGAAGGGCACCTGGAGACTTGAAAAAACATTTCCGGGTTCAAGCAAACTCTTTCGCTCTAAAAATACTCCAGACACCAGACTGTACACATCAGACTCGGTCGATTGTCGACAACGCAAAATGAAACACAAACAGATCCTCCCTGATTTCTCGAATCCTGTTCATGTCTTTCAATCAACGGTCTTGTCATGCTATCGGAGCAGGGAGGGGAAGAGTGGCGACAAGCAGAACTTTATCCTACGTCGCACAGGCGGAGGCACAGACCAAGGCACGGACCAAGGCATGGCGCGGCTCGATTTCCCTCCTCTCCAGATCTTGACAAAAAAAATTCGGAAACAAATCATCAAGGAATCAACCGC
This sequence comes from Diplonema papillatum, assembly GCA_030068145.1. Taxonomy (NCBI): domain Eukaryota; phylum Euglenozoa; class Diplonemea; order Diplonemida; family Diplonemidae; genus Diplonema; species Diplonema papillatum. The sequence goes on from JAPJBO010000112.1 coordinate 244,567, forward strand.
CTTCGGGTGGGCTCGTCTTGACACTCGCTGTCGTTTAGGTGGGGGGGGGGGCCGGGGGGCAAAAGAAAAAAAATATTGGCGGCAATCACAAAAAAAACAAACTTTCACTCTAAAGACAAGTAAGAATGGCGTGTAGAGCCTGAGCCCTGCTCTATCATACGCCCCGTTCCCCTCGTACCGGTAAGCCAGACCAGTGAAGTTGGAGTGAAGCTGGAGTAACCTTGTTGGCGAACTTTCACTCTAAAAAGGCCGCGCACACAGTACGCTTTTCGGGTGGGGGTCGCCTCGGAGGCGTGTTTTCTCTTCTCAAAGAAAAGCGCGGCGTCGCGCCCCGCCAGGGGCGTAAGGGGTCCCGGTTTTTTTTCTAACTTTCGTACACAGGGCAAAAACTGTGACAAAAGGCCTGTTTGCCGTCCATTTGGGGTCTGTAAGTCTCCGGAATGGCTGGCGTTATTGGGCAACTTCTATCTCATCTGCAAGCGCAAGGCCCCAACAGCATGATTTCAACGGAAAGTGCATCCTCTAAGGCTGCATTCTGGAAGTCGACATCGTCCAGGCATTTGGAACGTAGCCGTAGACTACCTCGGGAGTACGTTGGACCGCAACGCAAGCAGTACCGTGTATCGTAGAGGTCTGAACCTCTAAGTTACGCTGAAACAGAAAAGTCGTGGTTCAGCGTAACTCAGAGGCAGCCTGTGGCTAAGTTCCACATGCCTTGTTGTGTGTCCCTGCTGGTAGGACACATAGTGAATTGACCACATGGCGCAGAAAAGTGAGGAGCCATGCAGGAGGAGATTCGTGTTTCATCTCGCATGAGCTCCAGAATGTTGTCGAGCTGAGTGGCAATCACGTGGCTGTCACGAGCAGCTGCGGCACCGCAGAACAAATCCGGGACGTGTGACCAGTTATCTCCAAAAGTTGCCTTCTCTTGTTGTTCGTACACTCGACTTGCTGGGATGCGCACTATGTTGATTTGTCAGTCGCTTTTGTTTGACTGTGGCTGGTTTCTATGAGTACACAGGCGCAGATGCCAGTCTCCTTCACAGGCCAACCTCTCCGACAACACAACCCAAACCTAGAAAAAAAGTGCATGTGCAGTGAAAGTTAGAAAAAAAACCCCTGCATGAAAGTTAGAAAAAAAGTTGCGTTTTCAAAACACATTCACCCCTGCACCCCGCCCTCTTTTTTCTTTTTTTTTGAAAATAATTTGGGCAGCAGTCAGTTGAGAAAGACTGACAGGGGAGCGCGCCACCTCCTAGCGAGCTGCTCCGTGGGGGCCTGGTCAACCACCTCTTCACGAAAGGGCACAAACGGTGCGTTTAGTGGTGAACGTAAGCGTTCAACAAAAAAAAGACGTACATCCCACGGGATCGTCGGAACCACAAAGACCAACTTATATTGAATTGTAGTTGTATATCGTTTCTTCCCCTCTAGCCTCCTTCGGAACTCGCAGACTCGTTCCGCGCTCGGTGGACCCGAAACCTGATGTCCATGCATTTTCCTTTTTTGCATTCCTTTCTATACAACATCTTCTTCGAAGAAGACTTGATGCTAGCATCAATCGTGCATGCGAGGCAGTGTTCTGTCTAAACATCATTTTCCCCGAGTAAAAGAGTCGGTCCTCAGGCGGGCGGGAGGGAAACTGGCCACGAACTTCGCCGATGAAAATTCTCAAAAGCGAACTTGCACCCTTAAAAATAACTGTCGACAATTCAATTGCGAAAACACCCTCTGAGTATTCTATTTGGTGAGTTATCACGCGTTGCACTCCTGTGCGGAGGTCGTTCGTCAGGTTGCAACGTATTGGATTAGAAGTTCTAAGAACGCTTAAAAATATACTATTTTTGAACGCTCTTCTTCACTCGGAAAAACAAAACAGACTCTTCGGCTTGAACGTTACACTTTTTTCACGAGGGGGAAAAGAAGGTGCGGACGCATTTTCTACGTACTACGTTGTGTGGTAAACAGCGATAAACAATCGATTGACGAAGGTTGTTTGAGAATACCGTGTGCGTGGAAACGGCCATAGGCAGATGCGAAATGCGTTGGGATGTGACTGCTGCCATGAAGAGGCTGCCTTCCGGCATAACGAATCTACAAAACTTCCTCTGAGACATTTTCATGGAGATGCCAAGGAACCGTAATGAGAACCGCTTTCCCGTGTTGTCGCCTCGCTTCTTCAGACCAAAAGGCGACGCAGGTTGTAATGCCTAAGCACACACACCTTCTCCGGTAGCCCCGGGTTCAGCCGACTTCCTTCTCAGGTCTCAGAATTCACATGAGGCAATGCTCCCAAAATCCAAACCTGAAACGGTAACATACCCAGTTTCACTGGAGTGCCCGTTCCCGGCGAGCTACGAGGGAATGAACCTGTGAGAGTGCCAACGCTACTCTTTCTATAACGTACATATAAAAGGTGTCATGGGATAAGCGCTGCTTAACGGGGCAACTATCGAGGCAGTGCATGCTAATCCATGTGGTTCATGTACTTAAAAGAACTCAATGCTTAACGGCTTATCACGTGGGCGGCCCTGAGATTATCCCCTCAGGTGACACCACTTTATCTTTAGCTATGCATTCAACCTTCTTAAAAGGTGTACAAAGTTCTTTTCACGGTTCCATCAGGGTGGCGGTCCAGGGGACCCCACAAGAAAAATTGTGAGTCAACTAAGACATGGGACCCCAATTTCTCCTGTGTCACGGGAGAAAAAGATTCTAGCCGCAATAGCCGCAATGTATTGTGTGGGTAAACGCTGTGGCTGTCCTGACCACGTCGGGAAAGTTATGGGTGCGCAGTGCTGGACACATCCAAGCTCGCCCATGCAAAAATGAATGAAAAAGGTGCGTCGAAACCCTGCCTGCCAAGGAACCAACCCTGGGTGGGCTAGTCTTCGTCAGGAAAAAGAAGAAAAAAAAGGAAAAAATATCCCCCATCTCAAGCAACTTCTATCGGTGGAGGAAACTCCGAAGCTCTCAGTCTGTCACTTGCTGTCGCTGGGGAAAAAAAGAGAACCTTACCCACGAACTTTCACTCTAAAAACCAAGGTCAAGCGCCATCAAAATTTCAAAAAAAACAGTGAGAAAACTGGGCTCGCGGAGGAGGGAGGGGTGGGTATTCGAACTGGGGGTGCACGGTCATGGACTCCCTGGAAAAACTCGCGTCCGTGACAGATTATCGCAACAGATTATTTGGACTCTAAGCCAAACTACAACATTCGATCAGGCAGGGAGTGAATAGGCTCAATTCTGATGTGAGGAGCCTTGTTGTTCCGAGGGTTTGAGCCTTGTGGCCGGTTCCTACGGTTATCTCCTGGTTCCACTCGAAAGAGTGGGGTTGGATCAGGAGAAACCCGGATTGCAAGAGCCAAAAACAATTGCGTCAATTGGGGGGAAAAAAAACATTTCTGATGGCGAGTACTTTTAGATGACAAAGAAACCGCCAAAAAGTGCAGGGTGGAACTTGGCCATGCATTCGGATCAGCTGCATATCAGAAAGCCCGCGGCAGCCCCAAAGTTCTGCCCACCATGCCCAGCAGAGAGCAGACCGTGATGCAGTGCTTTGGTTGCACGATACCAACTGGAAAAAGGTGAGAAATTCCTCATGAGGAATTTCTCACCTCTCTTTTTTCCAGCTTCTTTTCTTTTTGAGGAATTCCTCGCATTATTTTTCTTCATAGCGGGAGCACTGATCACGTTGTCCATGGCTCCCTCGGATATTTCAGGCACGCAAGAAATGTCCAGAGTTTGGATTGTTCTGCAGCACGTCTCCGTTTACAATACGAGGCAGAGGTGGGTTACCCTTTCTGTGTCAGAGCTCACCTGACCGGCGTATTCCGACAGCAATGCGGGATAGTAGTACGAGAGAGCACCCTTGTTGTCCCTGGTGTCTACGGTTGTTCGATCAGACAGAGCCGAGGTCTTACTTGACTGGACGTGTCCGCTGAACGGACCGAACCAAGGAGCATGCTGACGAATATCCAAATTTTCACGACCACTTTTTTGTTTTAAAACTCTTCCACTTTATACATCGCAAGTGACTCACGTGATAGCAGTATTCTGAGCTAATTCACTTACCATCGCCCAAGTGCCGTGCAGAAGCAACTATCGACGTGCAACCGATGAAGCTGGTCGAGCAGTCAAAGAAGAAGCGAAGCAGATTATCGCCACAGTTCCTTTGTATTCTAACCCAAACCGCACGGCTCGACACGTTCAATTGGGCAGGGGGTAAATTGGCTCAACTGACAAAACTCTAACTCTAAAACACATGGCCGTGTACGAATCCCTTCTGGAGGCCTTCTCGCATTCTTCCAGTGGCCAAGTGACAAGTAGTCGCCTGGTCTGTTTTTTTACAAAAGCGCCAGCTTGAAAGGAAATGCTCGACGATGCTGCCAGACACAGAACCGAAGGCATCCCAAGTGCTGTAACTACCGAACCACGTGATGAACAGACGTGAGGTCATGGGTCTACTCCTACACGACAAGACACGCAAACACAACAGGTCAAAGTCCTGAGTGAGAAAACAACACACGGTGGTGTAAGCGAAGAACAAATCAGATCGTGTTTGTATTGTATTTGCCCCTCTACCTCTATAAAAATCTTCCATTCTGAGTCAAAACAGCTACGTCGAGTGTTTCTCTCCTCGTGTGCATCTGTGGGCACCCTTTCCTATCACTTTTCCCCCCTTGCACTTCTTACCAAAGAGCAGGTTCTCGGTGTTTTTTGTGCGTGTGCTGATTCTGGCACATTTTACCTCGAGGCTTTTCACGCTTCAGTTTCGTTGTTGTTCTTTCGTCTCATCTGCCGTCCATGATTCACCCTTTTCTCCTCCTTTTCCCCCCTAGTATTCATTACCAAGGGGTAGGCTCGGGGTGTTCTTGTGCGTGCCGACGTTGGTTAGTGCAATGTCTTTGCTTTAGCGTACCTCTGGCTGATCTGCACTGTTCCCGTTTTCCTCCCCTTTGCCCCTCCATTTCAAGCATTTTCTTGCACCCCCCTCCCCCTCGGAGTCAGGCAGGGTTTCTTTTGAGTAGAAGGCGTTTTAACCGGCCTCCTTACCAAAAGTCCCCGAGCTTGGCTTAGCCTGTGTATGTTTTCACTCCTCAATCGTTTGAAAAAAGGAAAGAGCCGAAGGCGAAGGTCATCTGGCGACTTTTAAAAATCCCGGGTTTGACAAGAGAACGTCGTCTCCAGAGTTTTTTTTTGGGTGGGGCCTGAGGTCAAAAAAAAAAAGGCTGGCCAGAGCAGGCAAGCCTGCTAGTGCGCAGTGAGCCAGCCATGTGGGGCGAAATTGCAGCTTCATACCATCCAAGACTACCTAATGTTTGTCGCGATGTCTTGTCTGGTCAGGCATCTTGGGCCATACTGTACCTTCTGGTTGACCTGATTTTGCGCAACACCGGACGGTTTGTTTTTGGGGCCATTTGGCCTGACCCCCCCAAAAACCAGACCCCTAAAAAACACTCCTGTCGTCTCTACAAAAAAAATAAGGAAAGAAGAAAGGGCCTTTTCATTTTCCCGCACACTAAACTGATACAGCACACCTTCCGTGAACCGGGATATGAAGACTTAGTCAACTTCTGCAGCCGCACAGAAACTTCTTCGTACTGAACGTAAAAAATGCTCTAAAAAACGTTTCGCCTACTCGTGGACAAGTGGTCAAGCGGTTGCTTTGCATCGGACCGCCGCTGGCCCACTTTCCCTGCTGACCTGCCCGTCCCTTAGTTGCAATTGACGTGCCAGCTCGGGTGAAACTTCTCAACCCTCGGCTGGCAGAGCCCGCTAACGAGTCAGGACAGGAGACTGGGAAACCGGAAGATCGCAGCCAGTTGGCTCGTTTCTTGCGGCACTGGCCGGAGCCGATTTGATTTGCACACGACAAAGAAGAGAAATCGTATTTTTCAAAAAAGCCGCCTGCTTTGTAGGCAATACTCGAGGGGGCCTTGCGAAAAAACCCCCCCCCCCCCCCCCGTGTGTGACCCGCTTTGAGAACTCTCGGGTCCGGCATGTGTGCTGCTTACGGGATACCATGTCGGCTTCCTACTCATGGGGGACCAAGGTAGGCACTCTCACACCTCAAACATAGGACCACCCAACAGCCCTCGCAAGACACAGGTGCGGCGCGTGCGCAGGCGCTCAACCACAAAGACCAAGCAGTTGTATTTTTCTCGCCCTCAACCTCCGTGGAAATGAGCATTGAGTGCTGTAAGTGTCATAAAGGCAGGCGAGCACTAAACCAAAATGAGCACCCGGGCCGCGGCGCTTCCTAGTAGGTAGTATTTCTCCTGCAACCAGCCGCGCGTCCTCAAATTCCTTTACAAACAAGCAAAGGCCCGAACTGCTTGTCCTCTGGGCTCGACGGTACAAAAATAGCGAATTCAAGCAACCCGCGGGTACTCAAAGGAATTAGCTGACCTTCCCGTGGCCAGTCTGACAACCGGCGGAGAGCACAGGCAAAACAAAATAAAAGTTCTTACTTATCAGCAACTAAAAAACTCCAGAACAGCGCCGGTCTTTGGCTCGTCAATGAAAGCATCCGCAAGGGGCCGGAAAATCTTGGTGGTGAACTGTTCACTGAACATTTGCAAACAAGCTTTGACAGCTGGGCAGCGCCCACTACTGGGGAACCGAGATCCAGCTGCTCGTCTGCTCCAGGTTTTCGACTTCCCGCAATCGTGAGCAGCACGAACAGCAAAGGGTTTAGTCAGTTGATCCTCGTAGTAGTTGCTTACCTTCAAAACCCCAATAAAAGTGGAGGTGGAAACTCTCTCGCTGGTGGCACCACACCACCACACAGCACCACGTAGTATTCTCCACGGGCTGTAGGGTGGATGCATGTGGTACACAGCTACTACACACACCACGATGGATGGTATGTGGTGTGCTATCAGCCAATAGCAGCGTAGTCCTACGAGCACATGTGTACGGTGTGTAGTGGTATCCACTAACACTACACACCCCTACGTAGTATCGTCTACCGGCTGTACGATGGTATAGCATGCGGTACACAGCTACTACACACACTAGCGTACGCAATTGCGTAGGACGAACCCCCCTCCACTCCGGACTTTTGTTAAACTTGTCTGCCCGTCCGGATTCTGGGATACTCCTCTCCCCACAGACCGTACTAATTTCGGGTTTGATTGAACCTGCCGCAGGAGGCCCCCTGCACCTTACAATACTTCCTGCACTGTGTAGGGTGTCCGTAGCTCGGCTGCCTTCCGACGCCGTGTGATGTGCCAGCATTTTCTTTTTTGTATAAGCACCCGCGTTGTAGGAAATGCTTGAGGAGACTGTCAGTTGCGATAGATCAAAGGAGGTAAATGTGCTGTAGCCCACACGAAACACAGGTAAAACTGGGTTTAGTGGCGGGCGTAAGCGTTCAACGCAACGTGTGGGGAAACTGAACCGCCCAAGTAGGACCTTCTGATCATGATCATTTGCAAATTTGCCACCTGAAACCACGTCCAGGATTTGGGCTCAGGTAGTGCGGTTAGCGAAAACCCTAGTTTCCCTTTCTACTTTCTCCTACTTTCGCGGTGTACGGCTTTTTTGGCTACCAGAATCCGTTCGTACGGAATCCCGTATAATAGCCGATCGGTTTTTTTTTCACTCAATTGTCTTACGGGGGTTTGATCGTTAGCGAAGCACCCTGAGGGATTTGTTTGATTGAATGGACTCCGTGCAAAACTCTTTTCAAACACTAAATTATCCTTCGTGCGAAAAAGCGAAGGGTATAACCGCGCTGTGCGCCTGGAAGCTCCGCGCAGGGCTTCCGCTCCACGTGTGGAACGTGTGGATTTCCACACGTTAATTTCTTTTGGATTTTTTTTCCCCACGTGTGCTTCCACGTGTGGATCCACAGGTACCACGTGTGGATTTTGGTATTATTTTTTCCCCACATGTGCTTGCCACAGGTTGGTCCACATGCAGGGGAGTCTAGGTCCACATGCGGGTCTAGGTGGTCAAGCGAATGATTGGAGGCATTGGGGAAATCGCTTCCTCGACCTATTCTCAAACTTTAAATGGGCGTGAGCTCGGGGTTACTTCATTGAGCCCTGACGTAGAATCCTGGTTCTAAGTGGGCCACTTCTGGTAAGCAGGACTGGCGACGCGGGATGAACCGAGAGCTGACTTAAGGTGTCCGAGTGATCGCTCATCAGATCCCACAGCCAGGTGTCGCCAAGTCCAGCTTTTTTCTTTTGCCCGCCGCACGTAGGGGGATAGGGGGTTTCCCCCTCGAACCTTAAGCGCCCACATGTGGACCACACGTATTTTCTCTGAGGCCTAAAACGGAGCGTAAGCCCTGAAACCAAGTCCGAGCCAGGGATTATCCTGCATGGTTAAACAAAGGGTTCTTCATCAAAAAAGGTATTCTCAAAACAGGCCGGTTGGAAAAGATTTTTTTTAACCACAGGCGTTTCTGGGAAAAAAGATTTCCGGGTTTCTGTTTTTTTTGTATAAGCACCTGCTTATACAGCATACTAGCTCTGACTTCGACCCCCGAGCCCAGAACTGGTAAACTGGTCTGTATCCAAACTTTGTGCACAGGGGGTGTTGCAGGAGGGCAGCCACCCCCGTTCGGCAACGAATGCCTGCAGAGCGAAGTCGTACCGGATAGCGGTGGGATGGTGGACAAAGGACGAAGAAAGCCATACGCCTGCTACGGGAAACAAAGGGACGAGTGCAATGGGCCAACAACAGCGTCAGTATAGGGCCGATTGCAGCAGCCTTGGGTTAGTCATCATATTTTTGCGCATGACCCCCACTTTGTCGACGCACGCTTCATACTCCGGCCACGTGGCGAACGTGGCGAAGTTCAGTGTTCTTGGGCTCGCAATCCACGCATTGAGGGACGCCATAGCGCTCCTCGGGATGCCGCTGCCACGTTCATACGGGCCATTGAGCCCGAGCATTAGCACGTCGGTCAGCGTCTGCTCGTGAAGCCTCTTCCTGGCTTTTGTCAACACCCTTTTCATGTTTGAAAAGACACGCTCGACCGATGCTGTCACCATTGGCAGGACAACAGCAATGACAAACAGCTTGTTTGTCTCTGGAACAAAAAAAGAGGGGTGCTGAAGAAGATTCGTGAGGTCGCGTCCCACACCGCAACCAAAGGGGCGACTCTCCAGGCGCTTGAGCGTGTCCCTGGGGCAGTGGACCTGTTCCAGGCAATCGTTCGCCGGGCCGTGATGCCGAACAGGACCCGGGTTTCATGCAGGCTTTGCCAGCACGCGGCGACTGCTCAGCACGTCCTTCTCGAAGATGACCCGGTCCACAACGCAGCCTCGAGCGCTCTGGAGGCCTACCCGCAAGGACTGCCCAGCGTAAAAGACGTGATGGAGGATTTCGCTCTACGAAGGCCGCCGGCGCTGAAGTTCGTTGCTGAGCGTGTTAAATCGACTTACGACGATCCGCTAACCAACCGCTGGACCGCTGCCATCTTGAATTACCTGCGATGAGAGGGAGGGACAGGCGGAGGGAGGGATTTTTCTTTTCCTTTATATTATTTCCATTTGGTTTCGGCATCAAAAGGACCTTTTAAGACGCTAAGAGTGAGGGAAGACGCAACCCAATAAAATGAAAAGTATGAGAAAGAGGGAAAAAGAAATAAATAGCCGAAGGGCGCCCATCATCTTGGACCCAAACAAAGCTCAGGACGGGGAGACTCTGCCTGAAGGAATCAACCACCCCCGGGTGGGCTAGTCTGATACAAGTTGTCAACAGGAAAAAAAAAAAAAAAATCTTTCCGGCCATGCTACAGACTTTTTAACTATGATTTTCCCGAATTTCGGGGATTAGAATAATCCCTGGTCCGAGCAAGGGAAAAAAAAACAGGGTCAGTTGCACCACAGCGCAGTAGTTGCTCGCATGTGGACTACAAAGCGGCTGCGGCAATTCTTGCAGTGTGGCGCTACCATGAGCAAAACCCACCTGCACGGGCCGCAACTGGGGTTTTTAGGAACTCCGAGCAACTTATGGACAGTTCCGTGGGAGGACTTTTTATATATAAGGCCCTGCGGCCGGCAACCAGGAAAAAAAAACAAAAAAGGATTAAGCTTATCGGAAGCACTTAAGTCGGGAAAATATATATCGGAACTGCTTCCGCTGGTATAAGCGAAGAACAAATCAGATTGTGTTTGTATGTTTGTATTGTATTTGCCCCTTACCTCTATATTTCCCCCCTTCCCAGCTACGTCGAGTATTTCTGCTTCCGTTATATATTTTCCAGCTTCCAAAACCAGGAAACACAAAAAAAGCACACCAACCCCCCGGTTGATTGTCGCGTTGGCCTGCGGGGGGGGACTCACCAGTACGCCTGTCGGCCTTCGTCAGCGTGAGCGCTCTTCGGAAGGAACCCTGTTGTGGAGGTGGTGAAATCAAAAGCAAGCAACAGCGAACAGAACCTCCAGGGCGGCGTGTATCCCGCTTGAAAACAATGGTTTGCATCAACGAGGCCGAAACGAAAAGGTTCTCCATTAACGGATAGCAAAAACGACAATTCCGGCACTGCAAAAAGGTTGGTGCCGTGCTCGGTGTGAGGCGTTGTACAGTGAGCCGACTCGCGCCCGGCAGACTGTGATAGACCCCAGAAGATTGGGGTGGTCCCTGATGTACGTCCGTAATATTTTGAGGTTTATATTAAAAGTTATAAGCAGCAGGCGATCTTCCTATTGCTGGTAAACCGACGTTCTTCGATTTCGTGCGGGCAATGCGCACTTAAATGGAACCCACTAGGATTCCCCTTTCTGCGAGATTCTTGCATGACTGCAAGAATGAGTGATGGGCTCAAGTCGAAACCATTCAAAGGATACCTGCCGCTTACCTTGCGTGGGGGGCACGATGAAAATGCGGGTCTAGCGGATTCATGAAGTAGGCTCGTGCAAAGGCTGCAGTATTTAGTATTTCGGCAGTAAACTGTAATATTTGCGAACGAGGGGGGTGTTTGTTGACCCGAGGTTGAGGAGGAACCGTCGGCTGAACTGAGTAAAATAATTTCGAACCCATTCAACTTCCGGAAACAGTAGAGAATTTGCCTAGAAGGAACCAACTGGGGGTGGGCTAGTCTGACACACAAGCTGTTGACGGGAAAAAAAAGAAAGCCCCCCACAGAACAAACCTCTCAATGACACCCCGCTTCTTCAAGATACAAAGAACTAGACATTGCTACCCCAAGTTGTCAGCGAACGAAAGAGAAAAGAAAAAAGGAAAACAAAGCAAGTAAAGAGCCAAAATCATCAGACATCAGAACGACGTATGTTGTCGACCGCACAAAAACAAACCGAAAAGAAAGTACCACCAGAAAAACAACAAGAGCACTCCATGAACCCATGCGCATACGACGAAGGACACCCCACATGAGAGGGAAGGCGTCGGTCATATCAGGAGGGCTCTGTGGCGCCGTGTCGAAAAGGTGCCGTGCAAGCGCGCACCCCTGGAAGACTATGCAGAATGATTTATACCTTCGGTTCTACGTACATAAAATATGGGCAAGTTCGCAGCTCTCAACTTCACAGCCATGAAGTCTGTATGCGTATGAGGTCTGGTAGCCTGCTTGAGATCAACTGTGACTTGGAAAGACACCAATAACTTGAACCATAAAAGGAAACCCCTGCAAACCTGGATGACTGGTTTGACACCAGTTGTCAAAAGCTAAAAGAACGAGGCGATCTCAAACCACCGTATGTCGTGGCCCGGGAATCCTCTTGAAACCACATTGCATCTATGTTCAGTTTGAACTGCACAGAACCGTGTGACGGCATTCTGCATCGCTGTTTTGCGATTATCGATTGCCGAATAAGGTGACCACCAGGAGGGGCCAACAAACTCAGTTTCTCAGAGCAAAAAAAAAAGAAGCCTTAATTTTGGTACAGATAGATAGAGATAATATTGGCAGCAACAAAACAGGAAACCATGTAAAGTGCAAACTTGCACCACCCCGGCTGTTTTTTATGTAGGGGTCGAAGTATGAAGTGTTGTTAAAAGCAGGGTTACCTCTGGGTGAACTATTTAGCTCTAGGTTTCACCGTTGTGACATTCTGTCCAGCTGTTTGGTGTACCCACAAAGTCTTGCACCTTACAGAGATGTACAGTCTTGGCAGCCGCTTGCTAATCACGGGCATGTACCTCAAGCATCCCAGTGCTGAACAAGCATCGCACATGACCGCTTGGGGGGTCGATGACCGGGGGAAAAAAATTGCGAGTTCCACAACGGGAAAATAATTGCAAGCCAAAATACAAGCGATCCTCCCGGCTAGTGACAAGTGAGGCGTCTGTCTGACGGCATCCGCAAGCTCACCAAAGTTGGACCATCACGGGGTTGGGCTCAACGCCGCCAAAGTCGGGTCCTGGAACTTGGAACTCCGGCGTGTTACGCAACGTTATTTGTGCGAATAGGGTCAAAGGACGTGCTCCGGAGCAGAAACTGCTGTGCGGCGGAGGAGTGCAAAAGGGCGAGCGCGGGTCCCGCAAAGAAGCACGCTTTTCCCTGTTCCCGTCCGGCGGACTCGACGCACGGTGCCAACACGAGTAGCCCACCACGCGAAAACTCCGGCTTTTGGCTTCGCGTTTCCACCATTTTAACGCTGCACACGGCAACCCCATGTCCACTGTCCCTCTGCGGAGTGTTCTTCGCTGATTGCCAGCCGTCAAAACGAGTCGGTAGTCGTTCCAGTGGACGGTGTTGAGGGGAGCGCACCATCACACATCAGCATCTGCTGTACACGTGGGTATGCGGCCAACAGGGGCTTCTAACCCAGCGAAACGGGGTGGTGTTAGGCTCAGAATGAGGCTCCTCCAGGATGGATTTAGGTCCCCCATTCGGCCTCAGAATATGGGTTCCGTCTGACACTTGCCGTCGGGCAAAGAACACAAGGAGATCGAACCCTTGGCTGGAAATAAACGATGAAAGGCGACAAACAGCACGTCTCCGGTTGATCGTTCGAGGCACGGCATCGCTGGCATGAAGAAACCTCGCAGGATATGTCGTAACACCAATCGAGCCCAACAAAGCACAGAAGCAAATGGTGTAGCTGGCGGGTCTGCAACTTTGACAAAAGCTTTCACTCGAAAAAGTTGGTGCAGGAAATGGGCAGCAACCACCGGCCTTTGCTGCGGAAAGTAAGGTCTTTGCGTTCTTTTTCCCTCTGCAGAAACCGACCTGAGCGCGCACTCAGTTCTTCCTCTAATGTTCCTCAACTTCGAGCGTTGTTTTCTCTTTACTTTCTGAATACCTCAATGAGTAAGCTGTCGACAACGATCAAGTAAAATAACAAGTTACAACTCTCACGAGTCAAAGTTTTTTATTGCGATTTCAAAAACCCACACGGTGCACTAGTCATGCTATTCACGAGTCACTTGCTACTGATCTGACTAACTAAGTGAGTGAGTCCACTTTTGTGGAAGAAAAAATACGCTTCTAAAGGGATTCCTTCACAAAATACAGCAGTCACTAGTAAGAATCCCACGAGTAAGAATATCTGACCCGCACTTTTCAGCAGTAATATTGGTACCTTCGAAAACCGAAGTACGCAATACGGGGGTTACGAGGTACCAAATATGACATATAGTCAGAACACTGCTTTTCAAATGACTATTGCACCGTGCACCCCCCCCGGGGTCCCCCCATCCCCATCCCCTGCACACCTCTTCTTGTCGCGACTGCTTTCATTCGAAGCGGCCTCCCTTTCGGAAGGAAAGTATCAAGGAAAGTCCCTGGTTATTGGTCCGTTTTCTCGGCCCGATCCCCAAACCCGCAGTGTGCATTTTTTCTTGCGTTCATGCTACAAAGAAGAAGACGCGGTCTACCCCGCTCTATGATGGTGGGCAAGCGACCCAAGTCAAGGCGAACGTCAGACTTACCGCGGACTGAACTGACATGAGTCACGAAGGTCAGATGGAATTGGGTCGAAGAGGCAGCACACAGCGGGTCCGTGCCAGGGCAACGCTTTAGCGCGAGACGGTACCAAAGCAATCCCATTGGGATATAAGGGAACAAACTTTGAAGTGGTAGGACACAAGGGAAATGCCCCTTCTTTTATTGTAAGCAGTGCTATTAAGCCCCTGCTTTGTAGGAAATACTTGAGGAGGCTCCCACACAATACAACCACGAAGTGAGTCTTTTGTGTTGAACGCTTACGCCCGCCACCCAGATGTATCTATGTTTCGTGTGGGTCCTTTGATATTGGAATACTGTTGCGATAGTGGGGAGCCCTCATAGTTGTAGTGTGGTTCTCGTAGGCAGGCCACACTACACCCTGTGATATTTCGCAACTGTCTCTTCTTCTAACCTCCGAAGTAAGCCACCCTCGAGTATTTTATTTCTCGGTCTCCGTACTGAGTCTACAGCTTCTCACTTTAAAAAATCCGGATGTCGGTTTGGAAGTCAGAAGACCAAGCCTTCTAGGAGGAATGGAAAAGTGCCCCGCCACCATGCCGACTGCGAAGACAGCCAGGACGGTACAGACGACTCTGTCTTCCACTAGCCATCCGGGAAGGAACCCTTCAGTCAATCCCGCCCTGGCTTAACACGACTAACCAGTCTCCCCACTCTGATGTTGAGAACGTAAAACCGTGACGAGGTGCCAGTTTTGATTAGTTTGGGGTTCGAAAAGCGAAAAAGATCTGTCGCGTGATGCGACGGTTGGACGGAAGCAACCGTGTTACACACTCCACACCATGAAATCAACTAGAAACAATTCAGAAAGAACGGACTGGCTGGCCATGTTGTTGTCTTTGACAAGCATGCTGCAAAGTCTCTTACCGCGTCTCCCTCGTTTTCTTACTTGGCGTGGCAAGCACCAGTTGTTGTCCCGTGCAGAAATGTACTGGATACGCCCATCCTTCACTAGTTCGACGCCCCATTACCTTGGGGTTTGGGCTGGACGCAGAGAACGTGCAGAATGACCGGGATTGGGACACCATCTCAAACCAGACTGCCATCGACCGTTACGGTCGTGTCTCTTCTGCTGTTCAGTCTCAGGTCCCAAAGCCTGATCCCTTTCCCTGACTCATGACGATTCTTCCATTCGTATCTCGGTAACACACAGCAAAAGAACCATCCGAAGCAGCGAAAATGGTCAGCGAACAAAGGATGCTGGGAAACCGCCATTTCCAAAAGCATTCCGTGGCTGTAGACCATTTTTTGTTCTTCTTTCACGTTCCGAGTAGAGATACATCTGTAGTCTGCCTTGGCGCCGGCACATCCCAGCCCTCCATGCTCATACGGGCGAGCTTCGTCAGCTTCGGCTGGCGCCACTAACAAAACACTGTAACCGGAAAAAGGCGTCCTCCCCCCCCGCCCCCCTTTTTTGTTTTGGTAACCCCTCCCTTTCAACATTCTTGCATTTTCTTGTTCTCCACACAAGGAAATGAGAAGGCTCGGTAGGCTTCGTCGAGGAGGTCGCCAAACACACAGGAAAAAAGACTGTATCATGCGATGCGCAAGCGGAAGCGCCTCTGTTCACAAGAAAGCTTTTGACGCGTGTATCGGCGCCGGAGTACGATTCTGCGACGTGCACCTTCCTCAGGGCGGCTTCTCCAGCAGGCCCTGTCGGTCCCCGGCACCCTCGAGATGGATTTGTAGAGAAGGCATCCCTGTGTACCGATGTTGGGGTAACCGCACTTGAACAACTCGTATTCATCCGGTCGGTTCAGTGATGGTCAGGCGGTGTTGTAGATTCGAAAATTCGAATTGTCCCTGAAGGCCAGGCTAACCCGAACTCTCCCGAGGTATACTTCGGGAGTAGAACGGGCTGACTGTTCTGTCGTTATGCTTTGGCCCGTTTCATTCGTTTCATTGCCGCACGCTGGGCAGGCCGATCTTAAGGACTGCCCCGGCTGACAACTATGCGATGCCACTTCTCCCTATCTATTGCTCCCCAGGCATCTTGTTAAGAACCATCCATCCATCCATCAGCCGGCTGATTTATCCGGCCATCCGGCCAAAGTGGCTGATCCTTAACAAATGCGCTGTTACTCTCACACTGCGTCTCATTCCGTGCCCCTCTCTCCCATTTTTTGGTATTTCTTCTTTTTCTTTGACTTTTGCCTCCCTTTCATCCGTCCTTGAAAACATAGCGTTTGCTTTCGTCCTTATTTCGCGAAGCGATGTTCCACAGGTGGCAAGGTGGCGCTACCGATCTAGCAGGCCAGTAGTAAAATGACGAGCGGCACCGCTGCACTGGTAAGAAATGACTAGTGATTTAGCCAAAGTCCACCTGATCTGGATCCAAGTCCTGGGTGTTTTGAAAGTTTTCGGGGGGGGTTCACGGCACTACCGGTGCCCAGACACCACAAACCACCTGGGCAACCCCCAACGAGGCTTAGCAAACATAGTAAACGACAGTGCTATCCCTACACGGTGAGGCCAGAGAAATGTCGTGACAGGTCTCAGACACTGGACATAATGCGGGCTTCCGACCACATTCAAACTCTGGTCCGTACATTCGGCTTCTCGCTCATGACGCTCCTATCACCTTGGCATCGCACTGGACACACTGCATTTACAGTAGCGGGTTCCCTAACACCCACGAAGAAATGAGAGATGGTGGAGTGGTCTTCTTGTCGAGTTTCTCAACATGAATGTGCAGGTGCTGGCTCCGCCTGTGAACCGTTTGCACGTAGGGCTTTGTGTTGCGCACATTCCACAAAGAGTGCCCCGTTGCTCACTACTGCTATCGTTCTTGGTGTGTGCCATTTTGGTCCAGCCCAACCCTTCAGCAACGCCCCTAAGTTTACTGCGACGTCCATCCCCTGCTTCGGGATGCTTCCACAACGAAAGACGGTGCCGTACTGGCACGGCGCGTTTTCACTATGCTATGAGTTTGCGTATCGGGCTTCTTTCGCATCTTCGGTTGTTCACATACGACGATAGAAACCAACGCCTCGGATTAGCTTTAATTCACAACGCAGGCATTGGGAGCTAGTAAGTGCGAAAGAGCATGAGGCAGGCAAGCTGTATAACACTAGTAGGCAACAAGTTCCCAGACAAACTCCCCGTACTCAGCCCGATTCCTGTGTCGTGGGACCTCCATAAATTCACAACACACGCCAGATTTAGAACCAGCACGGTCGTTTTTACTAGCGCAGCCCTCAGCCCGGGCTCCTGCCTCACCGCCCTGAAACCCGACTGCCTCAGCCTCCCTCTCGCAGGGCGACCTGGAAGGGGAAGGGAAGGGTCGAGAAGTTTCTGGCCACTCAAAGGTGGGCTCGGAGGCCGCTACAAGTCAAACCGCGGGAGTCCTGTACTTCTAGGAGCGTCTTGCTCCTAGAAATACAGGACCACCTGTAGAGTCATTTCCAATTCCAATCCCCGCGAAAACACCCGTGACCCTGCCGTCGGATGTTTCCTAAACTGAAGGCTTGAGTAAAGCTATCCAGGATCCTCGAAACAAACACTTAAAATGGACCTGAACGAGCTTACCGCGGTATCGCCCATTGACGGCAGGTACCGCCGGTCGACGAAGCAGTTGGCAGAGTATTTGAGCGAGTATGGGCTGATGAAGTACAGGGTGCACGTCGAGGTTGAGTACTTCACGTACCTGATGCACTCGATTCCTCACGGAGCAAAGGTGACAGATGAACAGATTGAGAAGCTGAGAGACCTAGTCCGCAACTTCGACGTGGCAGCGGCAACGGAAATCAAAACTACGGAGAAGACGACGAACCACGACATCAAAGCAGTCGAGTACTACATTAAAGACAAGATGGACGCCTTGGGCCTTTCTGAGGAGAAGGAGTGGGTCCACTTCGCGCTTACGTCGCAAGACATCAACAACACGTCCATCCCTCTACTGCTGAAGGACAGCCTCGAAAAGTGTTACATCCCCGCACTGCAAGGCGTAATGGCAAAGCTCGAGTCGAAGACGAAGGAGTGGGACGTTCCCATGCTGGCAAGGACGCACGGCCAGCCGGCGTCGCCTACAAACATGGCGAAGGAGATGAAGGTGTTCGTCGAGAGGCTGAACAGGCAGCTGGACTTGTTGAAAGGCTGCCCTCATACGTGCAAGTTCGGCGGGGCGACAGGTAATATGAATGCGCACTTGGTAGCCTTCCCAGAGAAGGACTGGAAGGCGTTCGCAAACGAGTTCTGCAAGGACAAGCTCGGCCTCGAGAGGCAGCAGTACACGACGCAGATCGAGCACTACGACTCGATGGCCGCCATCTTCGACACCCTGAAGCGCATCAACACTATCTTCATCGACTTTGCGCGTGACGTGTGGTCGTACGTGTCCTTGGAGTACTTCAAGCAGAAGATCGTTGCCGGCGAGATCGGGTCGTCCGCCATGCCGCACAAGGTCAACCCTATCGACTTCGAGAACGCAGAGGGCAACCTCGGCATGGCCAACGCGCTGTTCGAGTTCCTCTCCCAAAAACTGCCGGTGTCCCGCCTCCAGCGGGACCTGACCGACTCCACGGTCCTGCGCAACATTGGCGTCCCGTTGGGGCACGGCCTCATCGCCTTTTCCGCCTTGTCGCGGGGCCTCGACAAGCTCATTCTGAACAACACTGCCATCGAACGTGATCTCGACGAAAACTGGGCGGTTGTGTCGGAGGCGATCCAGAACATCCTGCGGCGTGAGCGGTACCCGAAGCCGTATGAAGCGCTCAAAGAACTCACCCGCAAGAACGAAAAGATCACGCAGCGGTCCATTCATGAGTTCATCGGCACGCTCAACGTCGGCAAGGACGTGAAAGACGAGTTGCTGAAGGTGTGCTCCGTGCTGGTCGAAAACCCGTCAAAGAGACGTTGTGTAGTGGTGAAGTAGTGGTTACATGCCTACCATCCCATTCCGGGGCCCACAGTCACCGACAAACGAACACACAGCTGCAGATCTGAACAACAGTAGTCTTCGTTTGTGAACCCTCATCGCATAGAGCTGCCGACTATAATCAGCTCTTCCAAAAGACAGTAGCCCAACATCTAGCTCTCTGAACCGTTCCAGCGCATAATTTGCCAGGAAACGCGCTCCACCAGTTCCGGACACGCCAACAGTACTTTCTGGAGGGTTCGTAGTACTCTAGGTCGAAAAACACCCTGGGAACTCTCGGTGAGAGAGGCAGGGACGAATAGCCTTGCAGGCGAATGCCTATAAAGAGGGCTGAAGTTAGGCCTCGGCAAAACAGGGGGGGGGCAAAATGCTGGGCAGGGGTACCTCTTGTTTTTCCGAGCAGGAAAGGGCTACCTTTGGACTTGAACCCCCAGACTCGAAAAGTCCGGATTCCCAATGCAAAGTACCCACCGCACAGATTACGCCATTCAACTACGTTGGATACAAGTAAGCCCCCGCTACTCGGTTCTCGGGCAAAAAGGCACCGCGTCGGGGGCGTGACGCGACGAAGGAAGGAGTGGTAGCTGGACCTGCTTTGTATTTGTGACGTTGTGCGTGTGTGTGTTGCGGACTCGTTTTAACTTGGCGCCCCTTAGCGAGAGTGCGTCCACGCTGTGTGTGTGTGTGTGTGTGTGTGTGTGTGTGTGTGTGTGTGTGTGTGTGTGTGTGTGTGTGTGTGTGTGTGTGTGTGTGTGTGTGTGTGTGTGTGTGTGTGTGTGTGTGTGTGTGTGTGTGTGTGTGTGTGTGTGTGTGTGTGTGTGTGTGTGTGTGTTGCGGACCACGTTTTAACGTGGTGCCTCCCTTCACGAAAGTACGACCACGCTTACGTGTGTGTGTGTGTGTGTGTGTGTGTGTGGAATCTCTTTCTTTATGGTAACAAGCTTGCTTGTCTGTATCAAAAAGTGTCGGATGGTAGCGTGCTGTGCTAAATCACTCAGGACTGAAAGGCGGCAAAAAGGATATAGCACCGTTATCGAGAAAGTGCGGCTGGCCGGCAACACAAAGCGATAGGGGCCGCATGAGGTGGTCGCACGCAAGTGCCAGGCGACTCCCTCACTATCGCAAGTGTTGCAACCCCACTCAAAAGGACAGATGGAAGCGTACTAAGATTGTAGCGCATCTTGAGGTGAACGCTCCGTCCAAGCTTTGTTCACGGGGGCGCAACTAAAAAGGCTGTTCTAAATTTTTCTCGGCAGGCTGAGGAAAATATATGATATGGTCAATTTCTTTCTCGATTACATTTGGGCGCACCATCAACAGCATGAATGAAGTGAAAGACTGGCGAAAGGAACAGGACGAATGGGTCACCGAAGTGTGGCATGACCTCGCCTGTGATTGTCGATTGGCGGTAGTTAATTCCACGCGATCAATCTCGATTGGCGATGGCGATCAGATTGAAGATGACCTATCGTGTTCCACTCGGTCGGGTAGCTATCCTTTAATGCTGTTGTAGTTGAAAGTCGCAGACGGGCAGTTTAGGTAAGGGAAGTCGGCAAACGCGATCCGTACCCTTTGGGAAAGTAATTTAACTCTGAGCCCTGCAACTACCGTGCGAACTACAACGTGCTGGCTCAAATCAGGTGCCAACCGGTGCACAAGTCTAGGATCGCCGTGTATTTGCACCATGCTATTTAGCCGGTTGGACACCTGCCAACTTGCACCAGCAACAGATTCCTCCGTTCATCGCGTTTCGCCGCATCAATTTCTGTCCTTCACTTGTGCACGGTGCACTCCGCCCATCAGAAGCATTCAATAGCGCGCCTTTTGTTTTTTGCCGTCTTCGCTCTTTTCCCCCTCCTCGGAGGCTCCTGTTTTGCATTTGTCGCCCGTTCTGGAAGAGCAACTCCGACGTGCACTCTGAAAAGAGGGAAGAAAGACTCAGTTCTTTCCATCATCATCAGGTCACCCGTCGTTGCCGGTTGGGTCTTCTATGGGGACGGAGCAAGAAAAACATGGACGAGAGTTCCTTTTGTAATCCAATCTTGCGGGTTGCCCTTCAATGTATGTGCAAGCTAAAAACGTAGAGGTGAGCCAATTCACCTACCCCGACTTCAGCTCGATTACACACGATTCCGCGTCGATTACGCTCGATTACACTCGACGCTGCGCGAGCAGTTTCTGATCGAGCTGGCAGAGGAACAGGGGCTGCTCGACGGGCCCGTTGCCGCCTATCGAGGAAGAGGTGAGACGAGTGTGCCCAAAAGGGTGCGAATTGCATCCGCGATGGGCGCAGACACATATGCCTCGAGCAGTCCGAAAGGCGACGAACGGCCTCGACGCGTATATCCGAGGGTTGCAAGCTCTGAATGGGGAAGGACCTGGGTGCATGCCGGGTCGCTGGAGAAGACGTGGCAGAACGTGGTGTCTGGTCTGGATTCTATGGCCGGAAAAATACCGAAGGTGCGCAATTTGCCGCGGCGTTCACCAGACTTGAGCGTCGCCCAGACCGAGGCAGAAGCTGGAAGCGAGAAGCCGTTCACTGACGGCACAAGCGCGTAGGGAGGATTGCACAGCTGGAGAACAAAGCGCAGTTGCTACCGTGGTGCAGGAAGAAGAGGGCTGGTGGCGCTGAAGGTGATCGTGCTGAAGCTGGTGGGGGAGCTGGGCCTCTATGAGAGAATCCTCGGGCCGCTGCGCGACATTCACGCGCGACTACGGAGGCGGTACAAGCTGCACATGGGAGTGGGAGGTATCTTCTTCACTACCAATGGGATACTGCAGGGCTGCCCCCTGAGCGTTATCATATCGCGACGAAGGAGGAGCTCACCATCGTAGGGTGTCTAGTCGGCACGAAGCGAACACGCAGAACAACGGACCTGCGCTACGACCAGCGCGCAGAGGAGGCTGAACGGTTGGGAGCTCTACCGATCTCGATGACGCAGAGGTCGGGATTAGCTGCGATGGCAGTTTTACCGGCGGCGATATACGGCGGAGTTAGCGCTCCCGACGGTGCGGGGGCTGGGGAAGTTCACCGCATTACTCGGAGGCGTCTGGGACCCGGTGACACTGCATAGGGCGCAGGAGGCCGTGTTGGCACTCTATACAAGGCCCACTTACTCGACCCCTACACAGTGCTGCCGTATCGGTCGGCATGATCGCAGAAGTGTGCCGAAAGAGGCCGGCGTGGAGGGCCCGCGTCGTAGCAGTTCGAAGGGCGTATGACAGCAGAATCCGCGATCGGTTTGCGGCCGAGCATGCAAAAAAGCTCGGTATACGATGGACGAAAGATTTCGACGACGCCGAGGACGAGGCAGTGAACGTGCTGGGGCTGGTGCGACAAAGCAGGGGAGCGAGGGCACACGCTGAGAAGGGTGATTCGCGGCTGGCGACTAGGGGAGCTTGAGAAGAGGCGGGTAGACTTCGAAGGGTACGGGCAGGTGTCGATTACATCGCGACGAATGCCTACGGGCTGAAGGTGTTGACAACGCTGACGGCTGCACGGGACGTTGCCGAGGTCGTGGTTGGGTCGGTGATGAGGAGTCACATGCTGCCAAGCTGTGTGGTGACGGGCGTGCAGACACTGTGTCGAGCCGACGGAGGAACTCTGGGCCACAATGCCGGGCGTACGAACGGATCCGAGTGCAACACCAGTATACCGAAATTGTTGGCGCGGATCGCTCGACTTGGCCCCCGTGCCTGCAAGAACACGGGATTCTGCCGAAGGGAAGTCGAGTCAACATCGAAGTGCTGCACACGTTCATGGCGGAGGTCATGCACGAGAGACGACGGCTGGAGAGAGAAGGAAGAGACCGGGCGGTCGGCCACCCCTGGAGACAACTGCACCCTGACGACTGCCCCCCGCGCCGGCTGAATTTCGAAGCGATCGCTGGACCGGGGACTTTCGCGGCGATCGGAGGAGAGAGGTGGTTCCGGGCGCTGCAACATTGGCTGGATGGGATGTGCTGGTTGGTAGCGGGTGACGTTTCGACAGCGGAGCTCGCGATCGATTTCGAGGTTTACACCGGGCTCGATCTGCAGTGTCGTAGCAAGACGGACGGGACACCGTGATGAGTGTTGAGCATGCGTGCGAGGGTACTCGCAAGGCTTTTGAAAACCGTCGGGGATGCGCTGGAGCGAAACGGCGGCAAACCGCCTCTGCCAGGAAACTGGGGACGACAGGTCGCTGAGAACGGTGGGAGCCCCGCCGTGCCTCACGGGGTACGAGATGAGGCCGATCTTCCGTGGTGGTACGGAGACGATGGAAGTGCTCGAGACACAGCTGACGACGGCTCGGCACGAGTCCAACGGCGAGGCGTGGGGGATGGATCTTTTCCCGTACGGAGGTGGAAGGGCGGAGCGTGCGGCGAGATGGCGTGCGGTGTTCAACGACGCTACGGAGAAGAGGAAAGGCAAGAAGTCGGCAGTCGTCGGGGGATCCGTGGTACGTGCCGGAAGGGGTTCCCCGACACGAAAAGTGGGGTGAGCACGAGCACCAAAAGGTGAAGCGCGACGCCTGCAAGCGCCGGGGCAAGTCGGTGGCGTGGTGCTGTAAGGCCCACCACAAGGAAGACGACGGCCTTGCGGTGAAGTTCCGCGCACAGCACCGCCTGACGCAATGCGCGACGTGCAAGACGATGGCGGAGTGCTGCCGCAACGGACACCATGGCATGCCGACGTTTGTGCACTGCAGTTGGCTCGCGGACTTGCGGGCCCAAACTGTGCTGTCGGAAGGGGCACCACCGGGCGGCCGTGGCGAGGAGGAGAAAGCAGCACCGAAGAAGAGGAAGGCGGAGCCGGAGGGCCCCGCGCCAGCACCGAGACAGGCGAAGCGAGAGAACGTGGTGCTGGTTCTGCCGGAAGCAGAGGAAGGCGAGCGAGAACCCGCAACATCAACGCCGACATCAGCAGCGAAGGTAGGGGAAGACGGTGCCAACGCCAGCGAAGAAGGCAATCGGACTCCGCGGCGGAGCCGGTACCGAAAAGAGGGGGTAGGTGAATTGGCTCAAGAGGCAGCGTGTTTTGGTGGTTTATCAGAATACCTGAAAATGACACGGTAAATACGAGTGGGAAAACAATCAACCGGCACGCACGGACAAAAACGAAGCGCCTGTATTCTTTTCGTACCTACCCCCCCCCGTGAACATGTCACCTCCCAAAAACCCCTTGAGTATGTCACCCCCCAAGGCCTGAGAGGGGGGGGTGACATACTCAAGGTTTTGCCCTGTTGTCCCAGTAGGGGGAGTGGCCCCGCGCAGCGGAATTTTCCGAGACTAGAGGTATGCTAATAGCTCTATCGAGCCAACCCCACTTTTTAGGGGGTCCGCGGGCGAAGCCCGGGGGCACTTTTTTATAGTAAATTTTGGGTCAGAATTTTTGTCAGCGGCCATAGCTTTTTTTGCCCCTGGAAATTGAGACCGTGATGGCAGAGTGAACGGCGCCAAGATTTAGGGCTGGAGTTCCCGGGTTCGAACCCCGCCGAGGACCTTTTTTTGGTTCTCCTTGGTCTTCGGTCAATTCCCTTGCTCCGGGGTTTTCTTGACCCGTGATTTGGCACCGGGTAGGTTGCATACTTCAGGCCCGGAGTCGGACGGAACTTAGCCTTACCAGAACTTTGCTTCACCAGAACTTCCCCGGAACTTAGCTTCACCCGAACTTTGCTTCACCGGAACTTAGCCTCACCCGAACTTTGCCTTGCTTCGCCGAACTTAGCTCCACCAGAACTTAGGTTTGCCCGAACTTTGCTTTGCTTCGCCGGAACTTTGCTCTCACCAGAACTTAGCCTCCCCAGAACTAAGCTTCACCCGAACTTTGCTTTGCTTCGCCGAACTTAGCTTCACCAGAACTTAGCTTCGCCCGAACTTTGCACTTTGCTTTGACTTAGCTTCGCCCGAACTTCACTTCACCAGAACTTAGCATCGCCGAACTTTGCTTTGCTTCGCCCGAACTTTGCTTTCACCAGAACTTAGCCTCCCCAGAACTTAGCTTCACCCGAACTTTGCTTTGACTTAGCTTCGCCCGAACTTTGCTTTGCTTCGCCCGAACTTTGCTTTCACCAGAACTTAGCTTCACCCGAACGTTGCTTTGCTTCGCCGCACTTAGCTTCACCAGAACTTAGCATCGCCCGAACTTTGCTTTCACCAGAACTTAGCTTCACCCGAACTTGCTGCTGACTTAGCTTCGCCGAACTTAGCTTCACCGGAACTAGCTTCACCCGAACTTTGCTTTGACTTAGCTTCACCCGAACTTTGCTTTGCTTCGCCCGAACTTTGCTTTCACCAGAACTTAGCTTCACCTGAACTTTGCTTTGACTTAGCTTCGCCGAACTTTGCTCCACCCGAACTTTGCTTCGCCAGAGCTTAGCTTGACCAGAACTTTGCTTGACCAGAACTTTGCATCGCCCGAACTTGCTTCGCCAGAACTTCGCTTTGCCCGAACTTTGCTTTCGCCCGAGCTTTGCTTTGCTTCGCCCGAACTTAGCTTCGCCCGAACTTAGCTTCGCCCGAACTTTACTGTTTCCCGAACTTTAACTCCTGCCTCTAGTCTCGCTGCGCGCCGGTCTTTACCGGCGCAAATGTACTTTTGAACGGGTTTTTGTGAGTTTTTCGCAATCACCGCCGCCTTCCGCACATTGCGTCGGTCTGCGAATGACGCTTGCAACGACCACACGACTATTCTTCAGCAAGACGTCGAAACAGGAACACTGTCTGCCATATTGTCCCAACTCCGCAAGTGTATGCCTGAGAAATTTCAAGGAAACGCCCAGCAGGATGCATCGGAGCTTCTTGAGAGTGGATTGTTCGGCTTGTTCCTGGTGGCTGCCCCTGATGGAACGGCCTACTTCGAAACACTTCCAGACCTCGCAATGTTATCATTCTGCCAACACGACTCGCTGAAGTGCACGGACTGTGCACAGGAGAAGGAAGTTTGTAAAATTGTTTCAAGTGTCTTGCACTTGCAACCTGAGGGGCGTGCAATGCAGAAGTTTGAGCGAATGCTGAGCCGGAAGCAGCCATTTTGTCTGCAGGAGAGCAGTGGATCACGTATGATGACAATCACATATCACTTACGTCATTCATGCCACTGCTTTGCGCAACGGTTCAATCATCACTCTCTTCACGTTCGTGCCTGGTCTGCTTTTTACGCGTCCGATCGTCAATGGTTCGGCCTGCGGCGCGTTATGCCCAGTCGTTCGAGCTTGTTGCTGCTTGTTGCGTTGAGGTCCAGCGCGTCGGCAGGGTCTCCCTGCCGGCAGGGGGTCGTGAGGAATTGGGGTTGGAAGTCTGAAACTCTCACCGACCTCAGCTGTTGAAGATCTACGCGCTAAACTTAAGCATATCACTCAGCGCAGGAAAATAAAGCAACAGCGATGCTCCTAGCAACGGCGAGTGAACAGGGCAGAGGGGCGGGTCTTTCAGCATCTGGTACCTTGCCATGGGCCCAGCGTTCTGTCTCTGGTCGGTCGTGTCCAGGACAGCTAAGGACGTTTCCCCCCAGTCGAGGCTCAGATGACCTCTGCAAACCCTTAAGTATGTCACCCCCCTTGAGTATGTCACCCCCCAGCGGATTTTTGCACAAAAGGGGGTGACATGTTCACGGGGGGGGGTAGGTAGTAACATTTCTGTGAGTAGCGTTACTAACAATGCTTTGTCAACACGAAAGAGAACGCTGGCAGCGTGTTTGGGAGAAGATTCCGGGAAGAAAGATGAGCGCACACATCTCCCCAAGTGCACTGGGAATCAAGCATCACGACGGTACCGAAGAACCGCCTTCAACGGGTCAAGTGACTATCGAGTTTCCAAGCCAAAGTATCCAGGCATCACGGCGTAGAGCTTTCGCTGCCTTCCTCGGAGGAGCGCTGCAATATTTGCTCGCTTGCAACCTACAGCGGCACCTGCAACCCTCTTTCTCTTGGTAGTTTAAACTCTGGCCGAACACACGGCAGTCAATGCTAACTGAGCTCGGTGCTCTCGCAGTCCGGAAAATGCTACCTAACGAGCTATCAGCAGCCCCCTGACAAAATAGCCTCGCGTGCGTAGCTGACGTGTCTCCAGACACTCAGCCGGTCACACACAAGCCTAAGCTGAGCACGTCTTTCAAGCACACTCAGGAGAATCTGGGGTTGTTGAAGGCCCTACCCGAAGGGGGGACGGGCCTTTCTCTCAGTTGGCCCCAATAATGAGCGTTTTGACGATAACTGCAGTTCTACCGGTGGGCGGCCTGAGTACGGCGTTAAATGTGTTCGAATCGGACACGCAGGAAAACGTGGTCACAAGGGCGCTGAATGCGTTCCAGGTGTCAGGCGCGGACAAGGTTGAGTGCGATGGTGAGGTGTGGGATAGTGGTGACGATCAAAGGCTGGTCGCCGACATCGGGCTAACGGCAGCTTCTGTAGTCACGCTGTGGAACGACAAGCCGCGGCTCGACCAGCTCGACGACGTCCCAAACTTCCACGTGTCCACTCTCCGATTGCTTGCAGGTTCTAGACTTAGCAGCTTGCTGACGACAGGCGTCGGACAGGTCTGTGTTCTCACCGAGTATATAAAACAAAAAGTCTCTTGGAGCACTCGTGTCGAGTTTTTGACCGCCTACCTAGCCCTAGGCTATCCACTGGCCGTCAACACACGATTTGCAGACGGAGCGTTGCAATTTCTGTGCAAGTGCGGGGACTCTCTCACGTTGTCGTATATTCTCGAGCATGCGTCGGCGGAATGCTTTCCGGAGCAACTCAACTATATCGACGCCAGTGGCGAAACACCTGTAACTGCCCTTTCGCTCTGTCGTTCATCGGCTCAGCACACATTCGACATGCTCTCGATGCTGGTGAACCGAGGCGCAGACCTCACTGCCTGCGATGCCGCAGGCAACACCGTTCTTGGACGCGCGATCAAATGCCGAAGTTTCGAGCTCGCGAAGATGCTTCTTGCCGGAAAGAACTTCACGTCAGCACCCCTAGTTCTTGCCTGCCAGCCAGCAACCGACTCTATTGTAGCCGCCGCGTGTCGTCAAGCAGCACCCTTGCACGTCTTCAACGACCTCCTTTCGAAGCTACTTACGCGGAGCCGCCCTTCCGGAGCTCAGACCAGGAATTGGCTGTTGGAAGCCTGCAGGAGTCCATTGGATCCAGGCCACCTCATCGTGGGTCTCATCACACGGTTCTACCCAGATACCAGCGGTTGTTTAGAAGCTGCCTGCAACGCCGGAAACGAACGATGCGTCGGTGCTCTGTTAAACATCCCCGGTGTGGATACACACATAGAAGAAAACGCCTTCAACATGCTCGCCTTCCTCTCGTCCCCTGTAGCAGCTGCCAGCATTGCAAAGTTGCTGCTCGTCGCCGAAGGGTCCGCAACGGTGTCCGGCGCTACGATGGTAGAGGCTATGCGCCGTCGTGAATTCAGCTTGGCAAAAGCGTTGCTTCCGCGGGTTGACGATTGGGCCGTCGACGGCAAATGCCTTACTGTCCATGCGTGTCTTGCCTTGGCGCCTAAGTCGCTGATTCATGGTCTTGTCGACCGCCACCAGCTGGCTCTGACTCGATGTCACCCCAAGGCGCATTCGACACCATTGCACTGTGCATCGGCTGCTGACTGTCCTCAGCTAATCGAGCTCCTGGTGAGTGAACGGCATGTCGATACAGAATCGCGTGACAGCAACGGAAGGACGCCTCTTTTTGTAGCCACTCAGCATGGCTGCATCAAGGCAGTCGAAACACTGCTGAAGCTGAAAGCGATTCCAACAGCAGCGGACGACAGTGGGGTTACCCCGTACCAGGCTGTTCTCCAATCAAACGCGCCACAAGAGACAAAGCGCTCCGTTCGGTACCTGCTGTGCAGAGCGAGGTACGGTGTCTTTTTGGCGAGCTTGATGCAGTGCATCTGTCGACGCCGAACACCTATGTCGACGCCGGACACAACAGCCCCGTTCTAACGGCTTGATCTTCGCGACTCGGATCCCACGTTGGACACACCAGCTGCGGGCTAAAGACTAGATGAGCACTTGCTCTATTTGTCCCTTCTTCGGGTCTTGTCCTTACTCTTCCTCTCATCACTACTCGCTCGCCCACGAGGGATGTTCCCCTTTCCAACTTTTACGAAAAAGACGGGAAAAAGGCGACACCAGCAATTTTCCAATCTGTGCCTAATTCTAGCGAGGCGTGTTTTTTTTTCCCAGGGATGGCAATACCTTCAGAAGCTTCAGCAGGTCCACTCAGGCGGCCATAACCAAGAAGACAGACCGTCACCTACTGCGGCACCATACTGAGGAGGGCCTACCGCAAGGTAGGTATATGGACAATGGCCGAATTCACCAATGACCAACAACCAAGGTACCCACCGATTCTCTTACCTCGTGTAACCACCACTCTTCCCGGAGACTTTAAAACCCGGAGCTTCAAGCGATTTCACTCTTAAAAGGTGTTACGGGATAGGCCGGCCAGTGGCCAAGTCGTGACAAGTAGTCGCCTGGTCTGTTTTTTTACATAACCGCCAGTTTGGAAGGAAAGCTCACGTGCTGCAAGGCATCCCAAGTGCTGTAACTACCGAACCACGTGTTGAACGGACGTGAGGTCGTGCGGGTCTACCCCGACACGACAAATCACACAAACACAAGAGGTCAAAGTCCTGAGTGAGAACAGCACACGGTGGTGTCAGCGAGAACAAAACTAGTGATTTTCCTTTCCGTCCCATCCCGTTTTCGATGCCACATTGCATTGACTACACTTACCCATGAGCGCGTCTTTTTCCCGACAACGAACAAGACGCAACAGTCCTCGAAAAAAAAAAAAAGACAAGGGGCATCCCCATTGCCCACTCACCTTGTTCTTGCCCTTGTTTTCATGTTTAGTGCCCTGCGCCGTAACGTTACGCTCGTGGCAGACACACGAGAATCTTTGCTCGGGATTCTGTTTTGCATCTCAGCAGCAGCGGGAACGAAGGATAGAATGGGTGCGAGGAGCAGCATCAGGACTGCCGGGGTCGTACGTACTCGTACGTCAGAGGTGAAATTCTTAGATCGTAGGAAGACGAACTTCTGCGAAAGCATTCGACAAGAATGTCTTCATTAATCAAGAACGAGAGCGTGGGGATCCAAGATGATCAGATACCGTCGTAGTCTACTGCTGTAATGGGTATGCACGGTGAGTAGATCGAGCATTGTTCCCATGCAGGATAGGACTTGTCACGATGATGAAGCGGCAGCCGTCAGCACTCAGGCCCTTTTTTTTGGCCTTCAAGCAGTGGTTTTCCGCTTAGCCAACAAAAATGAAATTGGTTGGCTAAATTTTTTTTTACGGTTTCATGGAAATGATAGCATGTCACAACTAAGCCACAAGCAGAGGAAGTACAAGCATCCAGCCAAGAAAAAAATGCTGGCGACGGTTTTTTCCGAGTTCAAGGTGAAAGAATTTCTTTTTAAGAAACCAAGAACACACGGTGGTCTGGGCTCGTCAACGCGAAGCCCTTTGCTGCTCTGACCATCCCCGATACCCCTCAGACAGCACCAAGGGACAGCCTGAAGCAAATAAGCGTCCGACATTTCGCACGCGCGTCGCAGTCGTTGGGTGGTGTTGACAAGGGGTTTCGTCGGAGCTTCGTTACTTCACCGCCGCAGGTTCCCGCCTTCCCTGGGAGGTCTGCTTGCGGCACAGTCCAAGAAGTGTACCCTTCCCCTGAGAGAGGTCACGTTCAGCGTGCCCATCTTCAGCGTCTCCTCTTCCTCGTAACATGCTGCCGTCCCACTTCGGCGGCACCGGCTGCGATTCGGCGCTCGTTCCTTCTGCTGCCGCGTCTTCTACCGCGTGTTCGACTCGCCTCGCGCCCGCGCAAGGTGCGTACCGTCGTAGGATGTGCGGTCTCCTGCTGTCCAGTACCCAAACTGTCCCGGTGACCGTCGCGGCTGCCGTCAACGTCATCGCGTCCCCGTATTTGCACTGTCCCCGCATCGCCTCCACGTATGCATCCAGCTGCCGTACCTCGCGGTCGGCGCGAAGTGTGCATTGCATGCTGGGTCCTCCAACATCGCGTCAGCAACTCGTGCACGAAGTGCCCCTACCGACCATCCCGGCAGTCCGGCCGCGATTGCTGCTAATTGGCAGGCCCGTCGCCACGGATCTCTTGCACGCTCGCCCCCATCGTGTCCGCCGCTTCTTTTAGATTGGACCCCAACGTTCCGTGCGTCTCCCCACCGGCACGCATCCCGTCGTTCGCCAGTCACGGCAGCTTCGCCGATGCCGGCTGCTGTGCCTTCTTCGTCTTCGCCGATGGCGACTTCCCCGGCGTCCTTTGGGTTATGTGGCGATAATCGGCATGAAGTCGTTTTCAGGGGGGGTGCAGTGCTGATAATAATCCTGAGACCCAAAACGAAGTTGCCAACCCTGGGCGCCCCCCCCTCTTTACAACTTTCTATTTTCTATTTTGCATCCCTTTCCTAGACGACATATTTCTCGAAGAAGGCTTGATGCTAGCATCAAACATGCATGAGAGGCAGTGCTCTGCCTAAACATTAAACTAACATTCCCCCCCCCCCCCCCTTCCTCACCCCCAAAACCTTTTTCAACCTTTCCAACACCCTTCAAGCTAAACCATTATACAACGACCCCCCCCCCTTCCTGGTGCACCCTCGTTGCCGTCCGGCTGTCAACGATGCCGAGTTTAGGGGCCTTAGCATCAGCACTGGGGGGGGTAGGTGAAATAGCTCAAAATTTCGTTTGGGACAACCTTTTTTAAACTCAGTACTCACCGGCCGTTGGGCGAGGGGGCGTTGAAAGATTGCAATATGCAGCAAAACACGCTGCTTGCCCCGGAGGGGAGCGCCGTCCGCGAGATCGAAGTCGGGTACTTGACCGGGTCCCTGCCGACGATGTCTGGGGGTACCACAGTCGAGGCCACGGAGCTGCCGTCACCTCGTTCGCTAGCTGGACCGTCGCTGCGCGACTCGATAGTGCGCAGAATGCAACACGAAGATCGGCGGCAGAGTGGGCTTGACCGGCGTGCGAGCGTGTGGGAACGCAGGGCCAGCATGGCTCGAAGGAGCACGTGCGCGACGATTACTTCGGTGACCATGACCCCCCGGTCTATGCGGCGGCCGACGTTCGCCCGCGACAAGCGGTTTTCGATTGCGACAGGGAAACCGTCCACCAACGTCAATGTCCGCACGTCCCCCGCGATGACGTGCCGAACCGACCCTTCTGCCGGAAAAGGCTCGCCAGCGCCTTCGATTCCCTTGGGCAGCACCGCCGGCGCCATTCTTGCGAACGTCTTAAACCTGACCGTCAACCGCCCGACGACTGCGCAGGCCGTGCAGGAGGAACACCCGCAAGAATTGTCAGACGCTTGGGTCTTCGTCGACGTGCACGACAAAGGGTACTTGAACTTCGAAGAGGTCGAGTGGCTGCTGGACGACCTTGGGGTCCGCATGGACGACTGGAAAGAAACCGAATTCTTCCACGCGATCGACGCTAACCGCGACGGACGAGTCAGTTTTGATGCTTTCGCAAAGGTATACCGGCGGTTCATAGCCGAAAATAAGTTTGTGGCGCACTGGTCGCGCGTCCACTTGGCGTGTGTGAACGCAGCCCGGTTGGGGACGTTGGACGCAGCTGTAGTGGTGAGGACGTGGCATAACTACGATACCTCCGATGAAGAGTGTTTGGCGGAGCAAGCGTTGACCGGCCTCCTCAAGGATTTGGGCCTGCCCCACGAACCGGCGGACGTTCGTGAGTTCATGGATGAAGTGGACCCCGAGGAGGGGACGCTCGTCTACTTCCAAGAGTTCAGCGCCTTGTTCTCGTTAGAATTTGTGCGGGAGCCGTTGAACGGCGCGGGAGCGCCCACCACGACGAAAACGCAGCTGTCCGCTGCCATCCGAGAGGTGCAGATCCTGCGGGCGGCGAAGAACTTCCAGAAGACTGTCACCGCCAACACGGAAGAGCAGAAGCACAAGGACGCCCTGGACAACCGTTTGTCCTGGTACGACACGTATTTCAGCTGGGTCCTCTTCGCGCACGCTCAAGCCAACGTTTTCCTCCCCGTGTTCCTCCTCTTCATCAACCCTTTCGGCTTCGAAACACACTCCGAAACCCGCGAATTCGGTAAACGAGACGTCATCATGACCATCCTCCTGTGCTTCGACCTCGTCTACCTGTGGCACGTCTACGTAAAGTTCCATCTACCACGCCCAGACGAGTTGGGTATCATGGTTTACACGAAGGAAAGAATACGGAAGTACTACATGTACACGCCCGAGTTCGCCCTCGACCTCTTTGTGCTGATCCCCTTCGAGCTTCTAGCCGGCGCCGCCGGTCCTGGGCTGTTCCTGCACCCAGTCTTCCGTCTTACGAAGATCGCACTCCTCTGGCACGTGAATCAGACCTTCCACAGGTGCCTCGGCAACACCTTGGGTCCTACCAGTTGGAGAATCACGAATGCGCTTTATTGGTGGGTCGTCCTTGCACACTTCGTCGCCTGTTTGTTCCTCGGTGTCGCGCGCAAGGAAGGCGACGCCCTCACGTGGAACATGCTTTACGTTCGAAATTTCAGCGAGCTCCCGGAACACCTTCGATACCTCCAAGCCCTCAGTTACGCCGTGAACACCATGGCCGGACTCAGCCGAGGCACTGTACCGCCTGGGGACTTGCAGCAAGCTTTCGCTTTGGGCACGTGCCTAATCGGGGTGTACGTGTACGCCTTGATGCTCGCAGTGGTTGCCATGGCACTGAATTCTCACACGCAGGAAGCGCGATTCTATCAGTACCTAAACGAAGTGAAAGACGTGTTGAAGTCGGACGTGACGCAGCATCGACTGCCGGCGGAGTTCGCTGAGGAAGCGCTTGCGTACCACCGGCATGTATTCGCGACGACAGGGTTGGTTTCGCTGCAGGAAACGGTGCTGGACGAGCTGCCGTTGCAGTTGGAGGTTGCGATAACGCTGGTGTGCAGTCAGAATACGATCGCCCGGGTGCCCATATTCCAGACGGCAGCGGGGAACGAAGAGTTCATCTACGCTTTGCAAAAGAGCTTGATCCCGCTAGTCGTACCGCCGAACCACTCGGTCATCACCGAAGGGGAGCTGGGCCACGAGATGTTCTTCCTGACTCGCGGCACGTGCGACGTCATCTTCAATGGCGCCAAAGTGCACGAATTAACACCGGGTACGTTCTTCGGTGAAATCGCGCTCCTCGCGTCGTGTCCCCGGACAGCGACTATCACCAGCACGTCGTACTGCAACCTGCTGATGCTATCGCAGGACAAGTTCGCTGCCGTGGCGGACAACTTCCCCGATGCGATGAGCGTCATCGAGCAGCAAGCGAGACAGCGCATCCGGGAAATGATGGCCCTCGAACAAGAAGTGCAGCACGTGATCTCAGGGTCGTCAAGCTTCACCCAAACTTCGGGTCCCCAGCTTCCGCTTCCGCTCGTGAACGAAACTCTGGACGTGCACAATCCTAGCTACGGAGACGAAGCGTCTGCTCACTCGGCAAGTGCGCCGGCAGCTGAAGGTGGCGGAGGGGCCGGGTGGCGTTTACTCCGGGCCTCGAAACTGTTTTCCCCGCTGCTTCACCAGAACAGCGGCAGCAGGTTCGCCTCACAGGTCCTCACGAGCTATCAAGAGGCGCTGCAGCAGTACCACCTCCCGGAATCCATGGCTGACCCCTTGCAGAACATGCAGCACACCGTCACTTACAGCAACCGCAGGTCTCCCAGGGCGGGGGAGAACCCGCTGACGTCGCTGCGGCGCGCGGTGCAGAGGGACTCGAGTGCGGGCAAGTCTTTTCTTTTGAGCAGCCCGCGCGCCAGCGAGGGAGGGCAAGTCTCGCCCATGCAACCAGCATCGGCAGGACGGCTCCGTAAAGACAGGCTCGCCCTGCTGTGCGCTGCGGACACCTACGCTTCGATGCCCTTGGGCAATTCGTACTCTTCGATCACCAACACTGAAGGTCGCCCCTTACGTGCCCGCCCAGTTCCGGGCGATGAGCCTTCTACCCCCCGCGACCTTCCGCCTCTACCCGCGTTCATGCTTAGACGGCTCCCCGACCACCCAGCTTCTCCACTGGACCCACCGAAAATCAACTCCACGGACGCGAGCCCTTCGAAGTCCTCTGCGTCCTCGGGTTCTGAGCTCCGAAACGTCGCCGCCGCCGCCGGCGACGCGCTGACCGACTCCCCGCAGCACAAAAACGACGACCCGCCCCCCGTCGTGCGCAGCCCCCCCCGAGCGGCGGCAGCGGCAGCACCGGCCACAGCAGCACCAGCCGCCGGCGACGCATCCGCGGACAGCGGCGAGCCGGAGGTGCTCGAGCTTGCGTCGCTGATGAAAAGGCCGGGCCTCAGCTTGCAGGTGGCCCGCGCCGCCGGCATCGGCGGCGAGAAGGAAAAGTCCGCGGCATCCGGAAAGCCCGTGCCAGGAAAGAGCAAACCGAAGGTGAAGCCCGGGATTGTCGTGAAAGCCGGCGAGGACAAGGCGGACAAAGACAAGGAAAAGGACAAGGACAAGGACAAGGACAAGGGCTCCGGCTTCAGCAATTTGGCGAAGTGCGATACCGAGGAGTTCTCGTGGATCGTGTCGAAGACGAAGAAGCAGGCGGAAGCCGTCATGTCGCCCCCCGCGCCATCCCTCCGGTCTGGCTCGTCTTTTGCGAGCCCGCTGCGGAAGGAAAAAAGGCAGCTACGCCTGCCGGCAGGAACCGACCCGCTGCCGACCACCAAACCGCCGCAAGGCGCCCGGGACTCGAGCTTCTCGTGGCCCGGATCCCCGGCCGCCCTCTCGCAGGCGAACGCCGCGTTGAACGGCCCGTTGCCCTCTCTTTCCTCTCCTCCCGGCAGGCTGCTGTCACCATCCACAGTCCTCTCGCCGACGCAACTTTCAGACGACAGCCACACGGGGGACCCGCTCCTGCCGCGTCACCCTTGAGGTGTTCCGTGCTCTGCTCTAGTAGCACCACCCAGTGCTCGCGCTAAGGAAAAAGCGGCTGATTTCAGCCGGAAAGAAAGTTCTTGAAAACCCAACCGGCTGATAATCAGCCGGCTGATTTTTGGAAGGTCTGCCGATCAGACGGTTTTTGCGACAACATCTTGATTCCCATCGTACCCGGTTTGTGCGCCCAGCTGATTCCGCTCGCCAAAGCTTACACTGTCGAAAATCGGCTGATTTTGTGCGAGTCTGTCGGAAGAAGAAAGAAAGAAGAAAAAGCCGCCCCTGGTCCCGGAGCGTGACGGTCAACCACAGCTTGCAAGGCTTGAGTCGGAGGCAGCACAGTGCCACAACCCCGTCCGCTCTGCCTGTGGCTGACCGTCTCGACGAGCTTGTGTTCAGCGCAAGCGCCAAGCCCCGAGGTGCGCCACGCCTTGATGGGAAATCGGTAGCCACTTGACCCGTAGGCCCGTGGCTCTGCAGTACCGCCGAACGCGTGAAGCTTGGCTCCCGTGTAGCAGGCTTTCCCTGGTACAAGGCGAGTCTGCCGGTAAAAAAAGGGCTCGAAGTTTAATCAGCCGGCAAGCCGGCTGATCGCGGGCACACTGGCACCACCCGGAAAAAAAACGACACGGGCTCGAGATTGTTGCGCGGCTGGCACACGTGTGCCCGGAAACAACTCAGTAGAGTCTGGGCGAGGTTGGGAGACCGGAAAATACTCTCCGGAGAGATGGTCCCTGCATTTAACTCGTCTCTCTCTCTCTCTCTCTCGGAAAGGTCGCGTTGGCAGAAACGGTGAAGAAGAGAATTGTCACGGGTTGGTGAAATGAAAGCCAGAATTTGGGATAAGCCCTGATTATTAGGTTCACGGTCAAACGAATCTAGCGCACAAGGTTTGCCTGACCTCGCACCTACTTTCCGATACCAAATATACCAAATAGATGCTCTATTCTAACTCTCTCTCTCTCTCTTCTGTGTGAATAAGAGGGACAGCTCGTGGCTCGGCCCCCCTTCTAAAACTGACACCTCGACAAAATAAGCGGAAATTATTTGCCGAATAAATGGGTGGCTTTTCAATGTTGCAAGAGAGTCATCGTGCGTGTTATGGTATGTTCCCTGCACTCCAACTCGTCTCTCTCTTATGTATGTCAAAACAGCGCATCGCTTGCGCAGCGGCCACCCCGAGTAGAGCCTCTGCCCTTGCAGCTGTTTCGACCGATTATTCCCTCTCAACTTCATGCTGCGTGAAGCGATATCAGTCCAGCCTGTTCAACGTAGACCAGTTGCACCGGTCCCCTCTCTCTCGCTGCTCACACGAGCACATTATCCGCCCGTCTCAATGCGGCTGGAGTTGTTTTTTCCTCCCCTTTCTGGGCTTCAATATCCATTCTGCCCGACGGAGTCTTGCGCTCGACCTATTTTTATAAGTAGTGTACTGTTGTACCGAAGGGAACACTTCCGGAACAAGTTTGCACGTGAGTACTGCGAAACACAAACGAACCAGTGCTAACCGCTACCACAGGGAAAACCCGCCTTAGAGAGTTTTCAACCAGTGCACGCGAACAACAAGAACCCTTTTGTTTGATGAATCATACATTGATCAGTTGATTACTCATTGGAGACCTGCTCCCGGAAGTGTTCTTGAAGCGTTTGATAACAAACTTTGGTTCATTTTCCAGCAGAAAGGCAAGTGTCTGCGGAAAACTAATAATCGGTCGAAGAGTATGAAGTTTGCACGAAGAGCAAAAGCATCCCGCACACAAATGATGGCCGATGACGTCTCAATAAACTGACAAGATAAGAGTAAAATTACCTCATGCAAACCTGGTGCCTTACAGAGAAACTCGTGACACGCGCCTGGTACGACGGAAACTGAGGCCCCCTGGGGAGCGGGACAGTCAAGAGGGCAAGAAGCACCTTTTGACGGGCCACATCGGTTTGATCTGCAATTCCTAAGGGCCAGCGAGAATTGGTTCTTGCAGTCTTTCCGGATGGGCTTGCTGGGTGTGCCTGCGCCTTGCTGGGTGTGCCTGCGCCTTGTTGGTGTGCCTGCGCCTTGCTGGGTGTGCCTGCGCCTTGCTGGGTGTGCCTGCGCCTTGCTGGGTGTGCCTGCGCCTTGCTGGGTGTGCCTGCGCCTTGCTGGGTGTGCCTGCGCCTTGCTGGGTGTGCCTGCGCCTTGCTGGGTGTGCCTGCGCCTTGCTGGGTGTGCCTGCGCCTTGCTGGGTGTGCCTGCGCCTTGCTGGGTGTGCCTGCGCCTTGCTGGGTGTGCCTGCGCCTTGCTGGGTGTGCCTGCGCCTTGCTGGGTGTGCCTGCGCCTTGCTGGGTGTGCCTGCGCCTTGCTGGGTGTGCCTGCGCCTTGCTGGGTGTGCCTGCGCCTTGCTGGGTGTGCCTGCGCCTTGCTGGGTGTGCCTGCGCCTTGCTGGGTGTGCCTGCGCCTTGCTGGGTGTGCCTGCGCCTTGCTGGGTGTGCCTGCGCCTTGCTGGGTGTGCCTGCGCCTTGCTGGGTGTGCCTGCGCCTTGCTGGGTGTGCCTGCGCCTTGCTGGGTGTGCCTGCGCCTTGCTGGGTGTGCCTGCGCCTTGCTGGGTGTGCCTGCGCCTTGCTGGGTGTGCCTGCGCCTTGCTGGGTGTGCCTGCGCCTTGCTGGGTGTGCCTGCGCCTTGCTGGGTGTGCCTGCGCCTTGCTGGGTGTGCCTGCGCCTTGCTGGGTGTGCCTGCGCCTTGCTGGGTGTGCCTGCGCCTTGCTGGGTGTGCCTGCGCCTTGCTGGGTGTGCCTGCGCCTTGCTGGGTGTGCCTGCGCCTTGCTGGGTGTGCCTGCGCCTTGCTGGGTGTGCCTGCGCCTTGCTGGGTGTGCCTGCGCCTTGCTGGGTGTGCCTGCGCCTTGCTGGGTGTGCCTGCGCCTTGCTGGGTGTGCCTGCGCCTTGCTGGGTGTGCCTGCGCCTTGCTGGGTGTGCCTGCGCCTTGCTGGGTGTGCCTGCGCCTTGCTGGGTGTGCCTGCGCCTTGCTGGGTGTGCCTGCGCCTTGCTGGGTGTGCCTGCGCCTTGCTGGGTGTGCCTGCGCTTTGCTGGGTGTGCCTGCGCCTTACTGGTGTGCCTGCGCCTTTGTAACTGACGAAAATACGCAGTTCAAGGGACTCACGAAAATGAGCTTGTGGAAAGGGAGTACCGGTCAAATGACAGCCGCCTCCTAGCAAGCTGGTTCTTGGGCGGCTTGGCGACTGTGTGCTGCTGCAAAGTGTAAGTAGTCCCACCTCGACGAGCCAAATTTACATTGCTGTGTTGTCTGCAGACGCTAACCTTTCCATTCGTCTCATAAGGTCCGCCTCATCCAATCACGTTCTTACAACAATCCATCAGTAGGTAGGATAAATGCAATCGAATAAAAGGACGTTGCCCGGAGGCCGCGTGTCTGCGAGCCTTCCAACAACAGCAATCAAGAAATCAGCTAAGTCTTACTTACAACAAGCAAAACAAGAACAAGGCACTCAATTAGGAAACGGAAAGAGCAGAAAGCACAGCTCGAGAGTCCCACTTCCCAATCAATAACACTGGAAGCTTTTCCTACCCAATCCGATTTAAATACCATCCAAATAGTTTCATCGGTATCAGTTCTTAAACAGGGTCTTAACCCTTGAGGCTGAAATGGAAGAGATACGAAGGCAGTTCCAGCATACGGGTATACGGAGTAACACGTCTTCTCATTTCCAGTCTATTCGGGGGGACGACTCTTTTTTTGGAAGGACAAGTGCCAGGGAGCCCCCGCTGCATCGCAGCGCTTTTTGTGTTCGGCGGTATTGCCACGAACCTACGGCTACCGATACCACGGGCTTCCGACCACTATTCAGACGTCAAGTAACTTGTGTACACAGTGGAGTTCGCTGTGTGGTATCGAGCTCTCCATGTTCGACTGAATTGGAGCGGAGCATTTCCTCTTGCTGCGAGTGAACAACCTGAAGCGATGTTCCACGGATATCCGCAGGCACAAGCTGTTTGGGGACACAACTGAAGTCTCGCTGGAACCAGGGATGCACTTACCGCCCACGCCCCTACCCAAGTGCAGTCGTCCGAACGATTCTTCAGAGGTAGTGATGGTACCAAAATTTGAACACCCAAAAAGAGAAAGCACGGAAAACCTGAAAAATAGCAGTTCGGTCCGGGGGCAAGAGCGTAGCCATCAACTGTGCAGCTTGCCAAGGTTGAATGGCACAGTGCCACGACCCTGTTCGCTCTGCCCTGGCTATGTCTCTACGAGCGGGCTTTTGTCGTTCGGATGCGGCTGCCTCCTGAGCTTGAGCTGCGGGATTTGGACCCTGACGTACCCCGGGGTGGTGTCCAGCCTCAGAAGCTGAAGTTAGAAGGGCGCGTTTTGGTTGTATCACACCCGCTTTTTCGGGTGTATATTTACACACGTTTTGGTTGTATCACACCCGCTTTTTCGGGTGCATATTTACACACGTTTTGGTTGTATCTCACCCGGGTTTCCGGGTGTGTCTCGTTTGGCCGCAGCTGAGAGCACCAGCTTCTGAGGCTGGACGACACCGAAGCAGGACCCCCTCCGCGAGAAGACGCGACGAATGCAAGCATTTCAAACTCTTTTCAAAACGCATTCCGGGACTCCCCTTATTTCCATATGTATGCTTTTTCCGCGTTACATCCCGCCCCGGCCAGTCGCTGCGTGCGTGTCTGTCTGTGCCTGCAGAACTCTATTGCGTGTTTCCGGAACAGGTGCTCCGTAAAAGAAAAAAACAAGCTCGCCATGACTCATAGGCCCTTCATGTAGGTTTCCCCGTTGCCGGCCTCGGCAGGCGTGGTAAGCAAAAAGCCGTTTGCGTTGTGCCTACCGACCGAGTGTCGAACTTGCGTGGCCGAGTGACAAACTTCCCAACCGTTGTCCTGTGCTCCTGTGCTGTCTCTGTTCAGCGCAGGCGCTAGGCCTTAGGGTTTGTGGTGAAGTTCTGCTCCCGCGCGACAGACCTTTCTCGGTGCCAATTGCTGCGAGTCTGCTGCTGCCCGGAAAACCTGAGAGGAAAATGGGTTGTACCGGAGCTAGGAATGACTCGCAGATTGAGGCCACACAGGCTTCGCTACTGGAGACACTGAATCTGAATGAAGCCGGAACATGGACTTCTCTTAGAGATGTTCAGCTCTCCATTCAATCCAGCAAGGCGCTACCCAATCAAACAACTGTAGATGCTCGGGGTTGCGAGTTTCCCCCTATTAATTAGTGCCCGATGCGGCTTATCTTGAGCTCCATTATTCTTTGTTGGGAAGCGCTCGCAGAAAGTACCGGACACCCCCAAAAGGAAAAGCAAACACCTAAAGAAAAAAAACGGCGATGCCGAAGAAACCCTGTAGGAATCCAAGGAAGTCAAAGAAAACACACCGAAAACAAAAATAATGGTCCAAGCAATGGACAACAATTATACAAGGTTTTTCGAGGTAGCGCACGGTGAAAACAGAACATGCAGGTCACTTCAGGGTACTAGCTCGGGTGTACGTTCCGGTTTGAAACCCAGTTTTTTAAAAAAACTGGTTGTGTCCACCTGGTCGGGGCTCCCCGAAACTCCCCGATACTCAGCCCGATTTTTGCGGGAAAAAGTGGGGCTGCCGGTGGGTGGGAAGGTGTACAGGTTGGTAGTTGGGTGGACAGATGGGGTGGGCAGGTCGGTGGATGGATGAACAGGTGGACGTTCCGGTTTGAAAAACAGTTTTTCAAAACAACTGGTTGTGTAATCCGTGTGGAACGTGTGAATTTCCACACGTTAATTTTTAACCTGCTACTATATTACAGCCGACAGCCCTCGCCAAAAGTGGCAAAAATTTAACGAGGAAAAATAACGTACGGAAATTCACACCTCGGCCACCGTTGAATGTATCTCTTCGAAGATGAAATGAGATACCGCAGCAACGTTTTGTAGCTGCCCCTGAATGGGGTGTACGATGAGGCGTGCCTGGATGCATGGCTTGCAGGAGCCAAGGGCACTGCACTTCACCAGCCCAAGACAACAAAGAATGCGTGACTCCCCGTCCGCAACACGTGGCCGTTGCTGATAAAAATTTCTCGAGTTCTGTCCGCTGCGTTCGGCTCCTGAGTACTCTGCCGCCTACAGACGCTGAAAGTAAATAGTGTTGTCGGCTAACGAAGAGCAAAAGAAACAAAGCCGAAAGTATGCATTTCTTGTCAGAATCATCTCGGGCGTGTCACGCGGCTTCGCCCCCTTGCCGAAGTCTTCTCCGCAAGGGAAACCGGAACCCGTTCTTTCGATGCTGTCTTGTTGTCGCCGCCAGGAAGTGGCGACCACTTGCACGCCGTGGAGCCCACGTATATGGGCAGTCCTACCCCTACGCCGGTTCGAATACTAATTTTGTCGTGTCTGGTAGGCCAGATAGCAAGTCTGACTACAGGGGCCAGGGAACCAACGAGTGGAACTCAGGAGAAAACCAACAAACAATATACACTCCACTCTTCAGTACGAGGGCCTCCTGCGACCTGACATGCAGGAAGTCTAACGAGAATTACTCAACATCGTGCAATTCTATGGAGGTCGGTTCCTTTCGTGATCTTACGACTCGAGTGAGATCCTTGCTGGTGACGCAGAGCGATTCTTTTTCGTGGTCTGCGTCAGTCTCGATTAGATGACGTGGGACGAAAAGAACTCTCCACAAGTGCAACAAAGAACAATACTTGTAGCCTGCCGACAGAAGCGCCTCGTGTGAAACGCTCTGTTTCGCACTTTCGGGCCGAAAAGTACGACAGGCAAACTTCAAAAAAGTCCCCCCTCTCTGAGAATCGGATCCAGGCCACACGTGACCACAGGTTAAAGTAAGCAACAAAACCTTGTAATCCCGGAGTTTCAAGCGAGCTTTCACAACAGAAAAGGCCTGCAGATACTGTCTAAACTCAGTGTTCGGCCACATTTTGAGATGTGGTCAAGAGGCGGTTTATCGCTTCTTTGTCAAACCAACTCCCCAAGCTCGCTTGAAGAAAGCTTTGACGGCGAACCTTTGTCTGTGTTGCCTTTACCCTGTGTGTTTGCTAAAGACCGGTCGTGGATACGATCACGGAAGGAGAAGGGAGGTTTGGTGGTATGATGCAGCGAGTCGAGGACGAAAGTTGAAGGCCGCTAAAGCAGTTGTCCCAGAATGTGTATATGAAGTGAAAATTGTTTTGCTGCTTTTCCGGACCATTTCGGCGCACTGAACAAGCGGCCAACACCGAACTTGCTGCTGATTTGGTTTCGCTTTTTCTCCGGGCTCTCCCGAAAAACTGAATGTTTGTGGTTGTATCTCCTGCAGCAGGATTTGCCTGTGCCCTCGTAGCACTGGCGGACCTGGCTACGAAGTCGCCTCCTGTTGACACTCAGGTTCCACGCTGATGACAGTCCGTTTTCTAGAGGACATGATGCCGATACGACTCGTG
Source organism: Diplonema papillatum (assembly GCA_030068145.1). NCBI lineage: Eukaryota > Euglenozoa > Diplonemea > Diplonemida > Diplonemidae > Diplonema > Diplonema papillatum. The sequence continues at coordinate 287,653 of JAPJBO010000112.1, forward strand.
CGGCGTTGAACATACTTTGCATCACCTTCTCCCTCCCAGAGGTGCATCTAAAATACACGCTCAGAGATAAGTGGCGAGTGTCCATTTGCGGTTTGCACCTATGCTCCCGCACCATTGCATTGTCAAACAAAAGCAATCAACGGGCCAATTCGGTGCCTGATCTCTCAAGCATTCCTCTTTCAACTTTCCCTATTCCACTATTTAGCCGTGCTCCTCACCCCTTTTTTCGAGGAAGACTTGAGTCCGCATCAAGTCTCCGCCGGAATACCTGAACCGGCACCATAGAAAAAGTGGGCAGTTTCGAGTAGCTGTCGTCGATGAACTTACTTGTCAACCCTATTCTTTCAGACAGAAGTTAAACCACGAAATCCTAGCATTCTCCTTAGTATGGGTGGGGTATGTCGGCAATCGTTGATATACCGTCCCTCATTCGCGCCTGCACTTTCTAGCTCCCAATGCTCCGTTAACAGTCCTCATCACGGCTTATCACGTGGCTGACAACCGCCGTACTCTATCGTCCCCCGAAGGATCTCGCGCCACCCACCCTTTGGAGAGCAATCCCAGGGCCCAGGAAGCAGCATGTCGACAACTCAAAGCCTAGCAGTCAAAGTGACAACTCGGGTACTTCGCTTCAGACATGCATCGACTTTATGCCGTGAATTTCTAGTTTCTGTTTGGCAAAGGGGGTAGCACTGCGACAAACGGTGCTGTCGGCGGTACTCTTTCCCTTGCAAATGTGTCAATCAAAGGCACCAACAAAAGTTTCTACTGAGAAGGCATCTGATGTTTCTCAGGTTCTATTTTTTGCCGTTTCGGTCGCCTCCGGTGCTCCTCTTCCCTTTTGTTTACACACAAGTTTCGAAGGCAAGTGCTATCAGAAAATGAAGGAGAGCTTCCGGTTGAGGTAAGGACAACATGCCATGCCTGCGAGCTACAGACATGCGGAATTCGTGATACGGAGCCGGCTGCTGCCTGCAATGAAGGTCTTTGTTCGATCCGTCAAAGCTGCGTCAGCCTTCGTTGTGCCTTCTTTGACCTCTCTCTGCTTAGTTGGCCACGAGATCAGATTGTGGCGCAGGTTTCGTATACAAAGTGGGGTCCCCCATTCTTCGAGCCGCTGGCTTCGATTCCTTGGAAGTAGGCTCTATGTAAATAGGGGTTCTACATCCCGTTCGTAAAGTGACAGGACGGAACTCTAAAGTTGAACGCCTCGTTTGCAGCTGGGGGTGTGGTTGAAATTGCTCGGCGCATGTTGGCTGGTGCCGCGGGCCAAGCGGGCAAAATGTCGGGCCCCAGAATGGTGGCGCTGGCGCAGACGTACCTGAGCCGCCGGATGGGGGGCGACATCGACGGATGCGTCGCGCTGTTGGACGCGAAGGTGCGTCTGGACAACTCGCATGGGTGCGACGCCGGAAAACCGGCGATTGGCTTGGAAACCGTGGAAAAGCGCTTGCGCAGGCACCCGCCGCCGAAGCTGCCGATCGAATGGGAAGAGCCGAACGCTACCGAGGCCAGGACCGTCACCATTAACGGGACGCTGAAACAGTTCCGCATGACGTGGTACCAGCGCCTCGAGTTGTCCTTCTCCGATGACGAAAAGATCACCAACATCTACTGGTACGGCAGGGTCCCAGTCCGCGACGGGGAGGGCTGCTGCGTCTAGTGTCTCATGGAGCACGCGCAGTACCCATCAATGGGCCTGGCTGCCAGTGACTTCCGGTACCAACACCCCGACTTGTCCTTCTCCGGTCGGCGGGGGTGAGGGCTACGCAGCGAGTGAGGGCTACGCAGCGAGTGAGGGCTACGCAGCGATTCAAAAGGGTACACGGGTCTGATCGAGTTGGATCCGTGCGTGTTGGCAACCCTTCAAGTACACGTTCAACAATTTTGTTGTCGCTCGAGTCGTGCTTTCAAAACGGGACTCTTCGCCCGCTGCAGGTGCATTTCTTCGATCTTCACCTGGAAGAATGACCGGCATTCTGGCTACGTCATCCTACTAATAGACGCTGCTATCACGAGAAAAAAAAGATAGAAATTGGCTCTGAACACGCCTTCTGACATTAGGCACGAAAGCCGAAGAGCGCCCATAGAAGGTATCGGAGTCGCACACAACATGCACCGAAATCTGACTGGCTTCGGCATCGGCACGCGTTGATGTCTCGCCTTTGCACTCGTTGTTTTTACACTCTTCAAGACTTTACGCGTTTGATTGAACCACGTCCTTGGAGACCCTACTCCGAGCGAATCGTGAACGAAAGTGCATGAAGCTCGCTTGAGGGGTGAAGTCCCGCAAGTGAAAGGTGAGACGTACGCTGCTCCGCCTGCACGAAGGCTCGTGGCAAATTTCAGCAAGAGGACTTTAACTCATCCGGGCAAAGACGTGAAATAGAAATGTGTCTTTCCAAAACGTACACTGTGCGAGACGTTTGACCTCTCATGGACCATGGGGGGCTAGTCATCGACAGGCGAGATGGTCTTGGAGGGTCCCCGCCCCCCGGCTTTGCGACGGCGTCTAATAATGGAAAGCTCTTTTCTGCGCAGGAAAAGAGAGCAAGGGGGGGAAAGTAAAGTAACAAACGCATCCCGCGGTAACGCGGCGCGGCGAGAGTCATGAAGTTGGCGGTCAACACCGCGAAGCTGCTGCGGAATGTGCCTCTCCCAGACGAGATCGGGACTGTGCACGATGCGGCGGTCGTGATCGACTTGGGTAGTGGCACGGTGAAAGCGGGATTCAGCGGCGGCGACGCGCCGCGGTACGTTGTCCCTTGCATTGAAGGCCGCCCGAAAAAGGGCTCGCAGCAGGCACAGCGAAAGGACCTGAGCTCGACGACGACAGGCAAAGACATGAAGGAGAGCTATGTTTGCTCAGAGGCGTATAAACTGCGCGAGACGCTTGACCTTTCGTGGCCTGTGCAAAGAGGGCTAGTTACCGACTGGGGAGACCCGCTCGCAAACCGGGACAGAAGTGAGAGCGCACTCGAGAAGATCTTCACGCACGTGTACGAAGACTTGCTAAAGACGAGCCCCCAGGACCCGACCCAGCCGCTGCTCCTCAGTGAAGCCGCGCTGACCGACCTCACGCCTGCGAAGGAGAACCGCGAGAAAATGTGCGAGTTGCTGTTCGAGTCCATCGGGGTTCCCTCCCTGTACATCTCGCAGTCGCCCAGCCTCGCCCTCTTCTCAGCCGGAAGAACCACCGGCACCGTCGTAGAACTGGGCTTCGGCATGTGCCACACGTCGCCCGTGTTCGAAGGCTTCCCGTTGTTCCACAGCATTCTGGGGCTCGACTTCGGTGGTTTTGATTTGACAAGCGTGGTTGTGAACATGTTGCAAGAGTCGGGTGTTCGGTTTGCCCCTTGCCACGAACGGTTCATTGGCGACTTCGTCAAGGAGACGATGTGCGCTGTCGCAGAGGATCGCGAGACGTACGACATGGCCGTCGCTAACAAAGACGACACCGTGTCACAAGTGTTGCCGGACGGTACGCAAATCGCGCTGGGGCCCCGCCGGTGGAGCGTGGCAGAATCGCTGTTCGATCCGAGCCTGCTGCCGTCGTTTGAAGGCGACGCCAACAAAGGCATTCACATGCTCACGTTCAACTCGATTCGGAAATGCGACACAGACATTGCCCCGACGCTGTTTCAAAACGTCGTGCTGGCCGGCGGAACTTCAATGCTGCGAGGCGTCCCGGATCGTCTGGATGCCGAGTTGTCGGAGCTAGCTCCCAATGAGAAGGTCAAGGTCTACGCTGCCACCGAACGCCTGCACGCCACGTGGATCGGCGGCTCAATCCTCGCATCTCTACCCACGTTTCAAGACCTCTGGGTCACAAGGGCCGACTATGACGAGTTTGGACAGTCGCACCCGGTATGCCGTTGCCTCTAATCCAATTTAACGATCTTTGTCGAGGCTCCGTGCACCTTGAGAACGTCAGACACCACCATACCTTTCAAAGAGCCTGCTCGCAGTCGGGCTCGCGTCATTTCTCGCGATTTATAGCTTATCGGTCCATACTGTCAGCCCAGAGGAACGATAGCCAAACACGAACCGCAAATACGTCAACACAAACGCAGGGCTTGAAAAAGCAAATCGTGCACCGAAATTGTTTCTGAGAGCGCTGGCAGTGCCGAGTCCACGACATCTTCTTTCGGCCGTGAGTCCTCGGTTCGGGTCTACGAGATCTGCCGCTCTTTCCTGGCGTCATTCCCATGATGCCTTGCAGTCCTAGAACGCAGTCTTAGAGTCTCCCTACGGTTCAGCGCCTCGACTGACAGGCAGGGCGCCACGCGCTCACGCCATCAACTAACTGAAGCATCTTATCGGCTTCCACACGGCCTTTAGTAGTTAATTTGTGAAACAGACCGAATTACTAGTGCGATTTGTTGGTGCGGGCACGCACGCCGACGTGTTTTTTTCTTCAAACCCTCGTAACTGTTCATAGCCGACTTCTGATGAGTTCGCTCGCCCGTTTTGTTGACCTTGAGCATGTTGAGGAAAGCTGGCGTGTTTAAGAGAGGAGGCGTGGCTGTGTTGCATCGTGCATGACCCAAGTAATGCTCGCTATGCCGTCAAGTATCGCCCACCAAAGCGCCCGGCACGACAAAGCAAACACATGAATTCGGCCGAAAAGAGATGTACAAATAACGCTGGAGAGAAGACATTCGGCGCTGCCGGCACCGAAAGCGAACGAAGAAATACGAAGGAAACGTGGCAGTCAACTTACGGAGGAACGCCACGATACACTGCGGGTCTGCAACACACACGATCAGGTCCATCCCTAGTCCCTAGAGCTGTATCGAATTGCCCGGTGCTGTATTCTTCGGTCTATCACGGTCAGAGAGGATGGACAGGCTCGCACACCAAAAGTTGCAAACGGGTCACGGTTTCTTTACCCGAGCCAGGCCAGCTGAGCGCGAGCTGCGTGTGCTTCGTTCGTGTTTCCGCTGCAGCTCAATTGCTCTCCTGCAGGTGACATTCGTTCCTGAGACCGGGATCGACTACAGGAACAAAAACACACACACACACACCCCGCACACACCGGTAGCAACAATCGAAAAGAAGGCGACCGAGCGGACTAGGAAGTGCCTGCGACTTGGAAACACTTCACATACAAGTGGGGAAACCGGTGGTTGGCGCGTAGAGCGATGCCGACGACTGCGAGTGGGAGCTGTGCAGGTTGGGATCCTGGGCACGCTGGGCATGGCGACGGGAAGGTGGCGGCGGCTCGCCTAGCGAATGAGTTGGGGATGCTGCTAGGTTACATGGAAGCAGCGTGGTACGATGCCAGCGGCGGGGTGCCAGACGACCTGCTCTTCTCGCAGTGCAGTCAGGAGGTCATGCTCGAGCGCATGCGGCGCGAAGCAGCAACCGCCATCATGAAGAAAGCCTTCCACCACGAGCGCAATCGCCAGTTCCAAGAAACTTGCAAGCAGCAGCCAGACCCGGAACCGGCGCAACCGCAGTTCCGCCTTCGCTACTACTCGCCCTCGGCCAGTACCGAAAGAGAGCGCACCGCAAAGCAAAGCCTGCCGAGCGAAGGCCCCACCACGACGGCGACCAGCACCACCAGCGCGGACAGCTCCCTTTCGCTGGCCAACCCTGCAAACGACCGACACCAACACGGTTCCCCCACAATTGGCTACCGCGCCCCAAAACCGTCTCCCGAGTCCGACAGAGCACACCCGGTGATCATGCCTTCGAACCCCAGCGAAATCGACGCCCTTCCGTCCACCGGAATGCCGGTGCTGCCGACAATCGCAAGCAGCGCTTCAGACAGCGACAGTGAGCCGGTGCCGATGTCGCCTCCGTTGCCGTCTGTTGCAGTCGAGCCCGTGATCAAGGCACCTGAACCAAAGCTGGCGTGGTGGGAGACCTGCAACTCGCAGCAACAACCCGAGCTGGAAGCTTTGCCAAACAGAGACTACGCCGCGGACGGTGAAGACCACTTGCGCACCTCACAGCAGGACGAAAGCTTCGATAAACCACCATCGCCCCGCTCAGAAATAGCCGACGAGCCCCAAACGCGCTTCATCAGCAGAGAACTGTCTCCGGAGGCAAATCAACTGGGACAACGTGAGGAGGGTCAGCGACCCCGCGGCGCTTTTCGGCAAGAAGGAGCATCCCCTGCCAGCGAAGGCGCCCTCGAAACTCCTCGAAGGGAAAGAAGCGGTGAAGAAGAAGGCAACCCCGGCGGGCGGGAGCCTGGCGCCAGCGGCGGATTGACATCGCAACCGGCTGCTGACAGTCCTCAGCAGCGCCGGCCTTCCTCCACGCAGCCAACACCGATTTCAGGCAGTGATAACGGACGAGAGACGCCACCAGCCACTCCGTCGGAACCCGCGTTTCCCCGCTTTTCGGATGGCGGAACCACCATCGATGAGAGAAGCTTGCAGAAGAATACGCGGCAGTCATGCGACGAACCAACCTCTCCACTATCATCAGGAGACAGCGCGGGGCGTATTGCCGGCAATGAAGCTTTGGGCGGCGGTTCGTCGCCAGCAGCCAGTGATGGCGTGTTCGTGCTGAAGACGACTCGGACCACACACGAACGGAATTCGTTACCGTGTTTGCAAGGCACCACCAAGGCGAACGGGCTGCACCAATATTGTACGGTCACCGACGGCGACCCCTCATCAACAGCACAGCATCCACGAATGCAAAAGCATGTTGCCAATCGTCGAGCTCCCTTGCAAAACGGGGGGGACGCCTCTTCTCCCGAGTCAGGTAGCGAAATAGAATCACGGGAGCGGACCTCTCCACCTGCCGTGGAGCTGCGTTCCGAGCCCTCCGACATTGACACGACGCGTCGGGTTGAAAGAGTCGCCGAATGCGACACCAACGGGGCAACGGCATACCTTAAATCAGACATGTCGCCGGTAGGGTCAGACGACAGCGCACGTGCGGCGAAGAGAAGCCACCGCGACCTGCGGAGCAGGTCCGTGGGTCAGCAGGCAAGTGGGCTGCACGAACAATACCTCACTGACTGCGACGCGTCAGCAGTACAGGATCGTCGGTTACCACAGCGAGCTTCGGATGGTGTTGCATCCTTGCAAGGCGGGATCGACGTCTCCCACCAGCGTCCTTCCGGAAAAACGTCAGATCAACGCGACAGAAACATCGAAACAACATACCATAAATGCAGCTCATCGCCGGGAGCGTCAGAAGACAGCGCACCTGCGAATCTGAGAATTCACCATCGCACCCTGCAGGACCGACCCGTGAACCAATGGGCGCACGGCGAAGACGGAAGCGAATGCATCGAGGAAGCGAGATGCAGCGGCATCTGGCGGTGCGATGGATATCCTTCGGCTCCGGCTTTGGCGTCGGGGACGAAACGCGTGGCGAGTCGAGAAGCTGAGCGGGCACAGCTTTTGCACTGTGACGAAGGCAGTGCAACTTGTTTTGATGACGAGCCAAGCGACGGCGGGAAAAGCACGTACGCTGCCGATACGCAAGTGCGGGCGAGAACAAGTGAAGCAGGCGAGGCCCCGTTGCAGGACGACGCCAGCGGTCGAGTGCCGCTTGGCGCGAAGCATTCAAAGATTTGCTCACCGCCCTCGACTGCGCAATATTACACGCAGAGAGGCGCTGTGAGCGGCGGCCATGCCGTTTTGCAACCTACGCCGGTAAGCAGCTCGTTCGCGTCTTCAGCTGCGTCTTCGCCGGTGCTTAATTACGTAAGCCAAACGCACAGCTTTCACAGCAGCGCTTGCAGTGCCGAAGATGACGAGTTCGAACGTGCAACAAACTCGTCGTGTGGCTTCGTCGAGCACCTGCCTGTGACTCCCATACTTAACGTCGCCTGTCCCGCTCACGTAGCAAAGCCTTACGTCACGCAACGGTCACAAGCCGAGGAACCTGTCTTCAACACTCGTGACACGTTGTCCCACCACCGGTCGATCTTGCAGTACAGCCGGGGCGGCTTGCGCGTACGCAGGGAACTGCAAGAAGTTACCAACGCGATCCCGGCCTTCGAAAAAGCGACGTCGGCCCCGTTACAACCGGCCTCAGGTCGCGTCCCGCGCCGCGAAACCTCGAAACCACACACGGCGGCGGGGCAGGGCCACGAGCAGGAGCACGGGCAACGACAAGCTGACCACCTCGTCGCCAGCCGGTGCACGAGCGACCTTTCCCATGCGTCGCGCATTTTGCAGTACGAGCAGCAATTCCGCCCCGACTTCCTGCCTTCTCGCCGCCCAGAAGCAACCGGCACCCACGGCACCCATGGCGAAACCGATCTCCCGGACGCCGACTGTTACTCCTTCTTTGCAAAAGCATCTCCAGGAATTCGGAAACACCGCCTCTTCCCCGAGGATCCAGACCCCAGCATACTCGCGCATCCTGTACCGGACAGCAGGGATGAAAAAGTGCGCCCGGTCCCGTTGGCCGACGCCCCCACCGAACTTACCCCCGCAAGCCGTACTGCGCAAGCAGCTGGTGGAGGTGGGATGGTGGGTAAGAAGGTGAGCCCTTCGGGGTCTTGGAGGCGTGATGCGGCAGTACCGGCTACCGGTCGAAGCACAGCCAAATTCGCGAAGGAGAGGCCTGCTGCTGTGGCGGCTGCGCGAGGGGCCGTTCGCTGCCCGCAGGAACTGCAGCGACGCGACGCAGCGCGTGATCCTTCGGATTGGTCGGTCGGAGGAGGAAGCGAGCCTCTGACTGTATCCGACCTGCGCGTTGCCTCGCGATGTCTGCCCGACTGGCAGTCTACCAGTGAAGCTGGGGTTGTGGGTGGGGCGTACATTCCTGAAATCAACCCCGTAGTGCACAACGGTGACGGATTGGCTTCCTCGGAATGCCTGCTGTGTGACGCAGGCCACCCGTTGAAGCTCGTGTCGGTGGGCAAAGGAGCGGGAAAATCCGGCTACGCGTCTCACCGATGCAACCTCTGTGGCGTTGCCGGGCTGACGACAGTCATCTACCGCTGCCAGCTCTGCGATTTCGACATGTGCATAGCATGCCCTGGATCACAGGAAGACAGCCCTGGGGACTTTACAATGAGAAGCCCTGGTGACGACTACGTCAACCAAGACGTGCCTTCTTCGATGATTCGCAGGACGGAGCCGCAGCTTCAGCGTGTGTACGATGATCTATAGATCTGCCCAAAGATCAAGTCTCACCTTGAGACACCTCGGCACTTGCACGGTGAACTCCAGCAATTTTTGCTCGAACTAAAGTCTGGCCTCAAGTGCGGGTGTACAATAGGGTGTGCCACACCCGGAAATAGGGTGTGCTGCCCCAAAAGCTTGGTACTCCGTACAGCGGTCTCCTTCTTCCCCGGAAGTGGCAGCAGGGGCGTCTGCTCCGTTCTCGTTTGGGCACGCCGGCTATGCTCGTGATTGTTGCCAAATATGTCAAAACAGCGCCCTCGCAAGGCGATCCCGGCTACGCCATCATGGGCGCAGTCATCAACGCTGTGAATAGGGCCGCGGGTAGCGCCGTGCCTCCGACGTCACCACTTACGCCGTAGTAGTACGGGGTAGTACTGAGGCGACCGGTTACTCCTCGGAGAGATGGTCGTCTCTCTCTCTCGCTCTACCATTTGATCTCGGTCAGACCTGTTCCAGACTACGCAGGAAGTTCGGCCACGAGTAGTCTTACTCCTTAACCGTTCCGGTTATCCTTTGCAACCAGCTTCTTCGATCCTCAAAGGTGCTCTCGGAAGAACCCGCAGCGGGGCCCTTGCCCCCAGAGCCCGTCACCGACACACCTCGACATATCTATGCAAGCATACTTCCATTCCTTCCATTGCTTGCTGGTGACCATCAAGTGAGTCACATGATCCCTCGAACCATGCAAACAACAATGAGATGGTTGCACCGCCAGCTTTTGTTGCTTGCATTTTTCGGATCCGTCGTGGGGCGCGTACCAGACGTTTCCTTTCTTACCTCCGTTCGTAGATAGGTTCAGAACTAGTAGAGCTTAGAATTTCCCTTTCCAATCCAATACCATCCCTTCCATGTCTTCTGAGTAGAAGAAGCCAAATAGAAAGATACTGTCAGCGAACGAGCACACGGGAAAACGGCTTTGCAGAACGTGGTGTGGATAATAACCACAAAGTCTCAGGCCAATCCCGCCTGGACACCCAGACATTTACTCGTCAGTCAAACAAACGAGAGCACAGATACTGGAACGGAGGAGACGGGTGCGCAAGTCAACGATGATTGCCATTTCATCGTCACTGCTGACTTGAATACCCCAGACCTGTGTGCCGTGTGATGGATGCCGTTCCTGTTTCGTTCGTCAGCAAACCGCCGTCAAACAGCCTCAGGCCTTTGAAAGGAAACCACACCAAAAGAAAGAAATACACGAAAGAGAATACCTCGAAAGGAACCCAACACGAAGAACTGTCTCATTTGACCAAGCTTCTCTGAAAAGTTAGAAAGCGAAACCGGAACTCACTTACCCACGAGAGAGAAAAGAAAACAAGAGAAAGGCCAAGTCAAAGCAAAAGGCAGCGATCCTAATGGGCTGTGAGCAGAGTAAGCAGCAGTCGTTCACGGATTCCCGTGCGACCCGCAAGACACCGTTCCCCGCCTCGAAGAACTCCCTGGCGAAGGTCCTCGCCGAGGACAGAGAGGGCTTCAGCGCCGGTGTTGCGGCTATCCGCGATGGTGTCATTGGCGAGCACTTCGTGTTCCCGTCCCCCTTACCACTCAAGACGAAGGCACGCCGGGTCCTATACACAGACTACACTGCCTCCGGCCGTGCGCTGGAATCTGTTGAGCGGTACATGCTTGACAAAGTGCTTCCTTTGTACGCAAACACACACACGATGACCTCGGCTACCGGCCGCCAGACCACACTCTTCCGCGACGAGGCGAGGACCGCCATCAAGAAGTACTACAACTGCAACGACGAAAACCTGCTGATTTTCGCGGGGAGCGGTGCGACCGGTGGGGCGGCCGTGTTTATGAATCTGGTCCAGCTCACGGGAGGTTTCACGCGTGACCAAACTGCGGAGTTGTACGAAGGGTGTACTATTATCGTGGATGCGGTGTCTCATCACAGCAGTATTCTGCCCTACAGGGAGCTTGAGGCTGAACAGCAGGAAGGTTCGTGTTTTTACGAGACCAAGGTGGTGCATTGCGACCTCCAGACCGCACATCTGTGCGTGAATCATTTGAAGAAGCTTGTGTCCGAGGCAAGCGCGCGGAGGCGGAAAGTTATTGCTGTGCTGTGCGCTGCTTCGAACGTGACAGGGATTTTCCCCAACTGCGGTGCTATCAACGAAATGGTCCACGAACACGGCGGTGTTGTGTTTTGGGACGCAGCGGGACTGGCCGCTCACAGACCATTTGACATGAACCCCGCTCCTTCATCTGCCGGTAAAGACGCGTCAACCGACTTCCTCATCGCCTCGCCTCACAAATTAGTCGGTGGGCCCGGGTCTCCTGGCATTTTCCTTCTCCGGAAAAAGTATATGACTACGTCCCGACCAACGATGCCTGGCGGTGGCACCGTCACGTACGTCGACAGGCAGACGCAAACCTACACAACAAACCTCGAAGAGCGTGAAGAGGCGGGAACGCCGAACATTTTGGGCTCAATCCGGGCTGGTTTGGCGTATCTGATTCACGACAACCTCGGAAAAACCCATATTGCTGAGCTCGAACTGAAGCAGGTGCGGAAGCTCATCGCCGGCATCACACGTCACCGCAACGTCGAAGTGCTCGGCCCCGTCGACAAGGACCGTGTCGGCATCGTCGCTTTCAACATTCGGTACAACTTGGATATCTACCTTCACTACAACTTCGTGTCTGTGCTGCTCAACGACGTGTTTGGCATCCAGGTTCGCGGCGGGTGCGCCTGTGCTGGTCCTTATGCTCAGTGGCTCATGACAATGGACGACGCAACCGTCACCGCTGAGCATGACCTCATTCGTGACACAGACTACGGTTTGCTTCGCTCCGGTTTCGTCCGCACAGGTATGCGCCGTGAGCTTCCATGCACAGTTGCAAACGATAAAGCTTTCGTAGTGGACTTCTGCCGTCCCGAAGAATGGACTTCTGGCGTCAAGGTGAGAAACCGGCTCGTTAAGCAACGTTCTGTCAAACGCAGCAGCCGTCAAATCTCAGGCGTCCAATATACCAGGAGATCTCTAATTTGTGAAAAGGAAATTCGGGAAAGCGACAATTCTATAGAACTGGTATACGACAAAGTGGATTATAATCCGCTTTGTCGCCACTCCACTTTGTCGCCACTCCACTTTGTCGCCTAATCCACTTTTATCGCCCCGTATGGGGCATTTGTGGAGGGTCACAAGGGGGTCCTTTTGGTACCTCAAGGGACTTTCGAGAGGATCATTGTTCGCACTGCCTTTCCAGCATTCCTATTCCGCTGATCAGAGACGATGACGAGTGATGCCAAGTCGAAGTTCAGATGCGGAAGAAACTTGCAAAGAACGAGATGACTAGTGTTGGTTACCGTGCTGGCGACAATACAGATTCGGTACTCGCATATATAGCCCCCCATGGTTTCCCTGGCCCGTACTGGGAGCAAAAGTTGGCAAAATCGGGCACGATGCCTGCTTGCAGATTAGGCGACCGCATCTTCCGGTACGCAAGTAGCGCCTGGTGAACTCCTTTTTAAGAGACCGTCCGGTGCCAGTGAAGCCAATACGAGCGACGAACTGCTCTGTCCACATCTTGCATATCCCCTGTGGTCTCCCCTTGTCCCCTTTGTCCCCTTTCCCCCTTGTAGGGCCCCCAGTACCCAAATAATCATTTTTATTGGGAAAAATAAATTCCCTCTGGTGGAAATGGCTTCCGGAGCGTGACGATAAATTTCGTTTATTTTTTGACAGGATTCCATTGTGTTTACACAGGCCGGACAAATAAACGAATGTATTTTTTCCGATCTCGGAATTTATTTTGCGCCGCGCTCAGAGATCTGTGAAGAAACCCCCTCCCGTGAACGCTCCGGCCAAGTACTGCGTGTCAGGTCGAGTTCAGCGACAGTGATGTCACACATGCTGCAATTCCATGGTCAGGTTTCAGTGTTAGAAAACTCGTGTCACTTTCAGTGCAACACCAACTGTGAGTCATCCTGAACATACTGGGTGCCAGCTGCCTGAGTTCGTTGTGCTTGCGGTTCTGAGCAACTCGACTTGCAGCAAGCTGACCAAGCGTGCACCTGTTGATCACCTGCTGTGCATGTGCATGCGACCGAGCACTCGCGTTGCAAACTACAACACACCAGCTCCTCGCGACTTCTCAAAGTTCACGCCATCCTGTAGCAACATGGATGTTTTGTTTCCATTCTCGGGAATCTAGTTTTCCCAACCTTTGTATTTGCGATTCTGAGCTACTCGACTTGCAGCAAACTGACCAAGTGTGCACCTGCTGATCACCTGCAAACGACCGAGCACTCGCGTTGCAAACTACACAACACTAACTCCCCCGATTAATCAAAATTTCACGCCGTCATGTAGCAACATGACGATGCGGTTGTTTCCATCCTCGGGAATTTAGTTTTCCCAATAAAATCATTTATTCGGCAATAATTTCCGCCAATTTTGCCTCGGTGTCGGTTTTAGTCCCTCGGAAGGCCCTCGGGGAGGTTTGCAATCCCTCGCCACTCGCTCAGCTCGTGGCTCGGGGTTGCAAACCCCCCCTCGGGCCTCCCTCGGGACTAAAACCGACACCTGCAGGGGAAACCTCTTGAAACAGTTCCCCCCAACACAATTTGTGTTGAGCCGCGCGACGAAGTTGGACGAGAGGCGCAAAGTTTTGTGATGTCATCTTGCGGTAAAAAGGCGCTTTTTTTATAGCTCAAAACAGCTCGGAAAAGTCACTTTTGCCTTCGCAGAACAAGAGCGAGAGATGCCCTACTTAAAACGGCGGGGACGCTACCGCCTGCGCCAAAGAAATCAACGGACAAGGTGCCGGTGTTCGGCCAAATTTATAATCAGACGAACCTAACTCCGATTAGGCTACACGAGACACGTACGTATGCATGGAAGGAGTACTATGTACGTAAGGCAGCACAGTGTCCACGCTCGAAGCCGAACACTGCCGCCCCCGTGGACTAGTGCGGTGCAGAGAAGCGGAGAAAGAGACAATGCTGCCTTAGGCACCACTCCGGCCCGCATGATACTCCAGGCCCCCATCAGCAGCCCTGGTGCAAACTCAGCGTCAAGCTCAGCAGTGTCCCAGGTGGCAGTCGCCACCTGGGTCACAGTTTTGAGTCCTGTTCCGAGACTCGCTCGCACGGGGAAGTGGCACGAATCACTTGTCGCCAAGCATTCTGCAATGCTGACGACTGCTACCCCGTGTGTGCGTGTGTGTGTTACGAACCGAATTTATCGTGGCACCCCTCTTAGCGAGAGTGCGTCCACGCGGTTTCTTCTAGGTTACTGCTGAAGCCCCACCGGGAGTTTGGAACAGCTAGTCAGGCCAAGCTCATTGCACAGAGAGAGCTTGCCACATCCTCGGGTGAGATGTGCCGCCTGTGTAAAGAAACTCAGCGTTGCACGGGGCCGAAAACCCCGCGCAGCTTAACACCGCAAGATGAAAACAGAAGTCTTGAGGCGAGTACCGGATGGAGAAGGACAGCCTCCCACGCTCTATCCGTCCCCCGAGGGATCCCGCCCCACGCACCCTTCGGAGAGGAGTCACAGGACCCAAAAGCAGCGTGTCGGAAACTCAAAGTCGACGGTGAAAGTGACAAGTGGGCTATATTTCGATTCAGCCGTTACCCACTCAAAGCCCTGAACTTAAACACATACCCACACATACACAGGCGTGCACTTCACAATGACAGATGAGGACGTTGACTTTGTGGTGCAGGCTATCCTGTGGGTTGCAGAAAATGGGTGGAAGCTGCTCGGAGCTTATAAATGGGACCTTAGCGGGTTCTGGCAAGTCAGAAATCCGTCAGGTCAGCTACCGCTGTCCCTCGCTTCGATGGAGGAGCAGTACTCGGAAGACGCGTCGACGAACATGAAGGCCGCGTCCCCAAAGGAAGCCTTGGCGGACGCATCGGAGTTGCTGACACGCATCTACACCCCAGGTAATGTCTCGCTAGAATCCGTGGCCGCTGACAAGTTGCCCGAGAAATACTATGCACACGCAGGCTTCGCCCTCCCCAGTGATTTCATGTATGCAATCCGCTCCCAAGGCGTATCTGGGTCGACAGCAACGTCACTGGCCGGATTAAAGCCCTTGACCGCCCCATCCTTAGACTATATTACGCGGCAGGCCAGCTCCGGCCTGCGCAGATGCGGCGGCGATGCGACGTGCATCGCGTGCGATGATGACACTTGCAGAAAAATGAGGATTCCACTTGACAACCTGTCCACCGAGCCCTTTGCACCGGCGGTGACGGCCTGATGACTGCGACTGCTTTCGTCACGGGGCCGTGCAACTGAGTTTGCCGTGGCCTTCACGACAAATGTTGGTTTTGTATGGCAAAATTAAAATGAAATCAGTCACAGGCAACTGACTGCGCGCGTGATTATCGCCGGGAACACAAAAAATATCCACCGCCCAATGGAAGGATAACAAGAAACGTTGGAAGACACCAGACTGCACTTCAGTCCCGGTTGTGTCGGCAACACAAACACAAAAATCGCAAGTTGCCCAACAATCCAAGAACGCATTATTCAGCGTCCCAGGAAACAATCAGGGGAAGTCGATCATCCGGTACGTACAAAGAGACGATATACGTACATCAGCTGTCAAACACCCGACATTACTCTCCAACAGGAAGTTTGGTGCACCAAGTTGCCCAGTGAAAGTGAGAGCGTGGTGACTCGTTAGGCTTCCCGTTAAAACACGAAGGAGGAATGTGAGCATCATGCAACTAAGGTAAACCACCCGGGGAGGGATTTGAAAACAGTCCCCCTATTGCGCCAAGGAATGGTCCCATTGAAGGCTTTTAGTCAGATGACTGCTGCCAACGAACGGCTCGTCGAGACTTAGTGTGAATTCTCTGCCTTCACGCCTCTGGTATCGACGATGCGAGAGGCTGCAGCAGCAGTCATCTGACTAAAGTCCTCCATTACTGTCTGCCAGAAGGAGCATATATCTCGGACCACGCAGCTAGCTCGTTTCTTACACTTCGCTGGTGAGTGCGCTT
The DNA here is from genome assembly GCA_030068145.1 of Diplonema papillatum. NCBI lineage: Eukaryota > Euglenozoa > Diplonemea > Diplonemida > Diplonemidae > Diplonema > Diplonema papillatum. The sequence continues at coordinate 303,733 of JAPJBO010000112.1, forward strand.
GATCGAAGAGGAGCAACAGGCTGTGCCCACAAAGGAAAAAAGTGGATGCGAAGAGAGGAAGCTCAATCGATCGAGGGCATCCACCTGTGCTTTGTAAAATGTTGTGCAACTCTGATCCCGCAGCAACTACACCCACGTCGTGTTTTTTTTGGTGAGCAGCAACAAGACTTAGCCCGCATCCTCTCAAGCTTTAGCTGGCCAAGCCGCTGTTTGCGCTCTGCAAGGGTCTCGATGTATTCTGATACATGCGCATCAATAACCCCGGCAACATTGCGGAGGAATGACTACCAAGCACGGGTAGGTGTCGTTCATGGACGCACAACTTTGCGCGCAAACACGCGCCGCGCAATCTCACTACCCTGCTCGGCAGTCTCCCTCTTCAGCTTATCCTTCCAGCAGACTGGGGCCGAGTGTCACAGGACGGGGTCAACGTGTCCGGAGCAGTTGTTCGATTTCGAAGAGTGTCCCACATGCGGGATTGATCTGCTTGTTCTTGCTCCTGGCACTGCCACGAACTCGTCCGGAACGGCGGATGTGAAACAGCGAAACAGCGGTTAGGAATATGCCTGTCAGACATTTGTCGTCGGGGGGGAAAAAAACAGCTGACACTAGACTGTGCATCAACGTCCCCGGTTGATTGTCGACCAGCCCGCTAACGAAAAGATGCGAGGAATTCCTCAAAAGAAAAGGGCTGCAAAAAAGAGGGTGAGGAATTCCTCATGAGGAATTCCTCGCCTTTTTCCCGTTGGTGGTATCGAAACCAAAGCACTGCATCACGGTGTACTCTCTGCTGGGCATGGTGGGCTGGCTGGCGGCTGGAGCCGAGAGTCGAGGCTCAGAAGCAGTCTATCCGAGTCGACACAAGTGCCTTGTTCCGTGTGATCTCTGGTTTGCATCTAGCACGCAGTATCTGATCTGGTGGTTGAATCTGAAATGGGCTGTTGCCATCAGGAATGTGCACCTGGGGGTTACACAGGTGGCAAACAGAGCCGTCGATATTTATCGCGACAAACGAAGTGCTATCTCTTTAACCACCTGAATGTACCGTACAGTTCGCCGGGGGGCGGAGCCCCCGGACTCCCCCTTTGGAAGATTCGGGTGGCCCACTGAAGCTCTGGAATAAAGCCGAAAAGTGAAACAGCTTTTCGGTTTCAGTTAAAAAAAAAAAAAGACGGTAACAAGCACGAAAATCAGCGAACGGAAACGAAAAAGAGAACGGATGGATAGCAGAACCACCACCCAAAGGAAGGATACCAAGAAACGTCGAAAGACACCAGACTGTACATCAACCCCGGTTGATTGTCGGCAACACAACGCTCGAAATTTAGTCAGCTGATCGCGCGCGCAGTGCTTACGCTCCCACGTGTGGAACGTGTGAATTTCCACACGTTAATTTCATTGGATTTTGTTTCTCCACGTGTGGATCCACAGGTGCCACATGTGGATTTTGATTTATTTTCTTCCTCTACAATGAGTCTACATGTGCTTCCACGTGTCCACAGGTAGATCCACTTGCAGGGGAGTCCAGGCCCGGCCAGCCGGTCGGTCTGACAAGTCGCCAAGGCCGCACAACCAAGTGTCGCCAAGTCCAGTAGTGGCGCTATTTTTTTGCCTGCCGCACATACTAAAGACTACTAAAAACTATATCACTCATTCCAGGAAAACGTGTCATAGATTTTGCTTCCTCATTTCCGCCATGTTTAGGTCAAATTTTGAGCAAAACCGGTGAAGCTATGGTCGGTGCTCGTACCCGGGGGGGGACACCCCCCAGACCCCCCCCGACCACCGAGTACGGGTAAAGTTTGGCCTCGTACCCGGGGGGGGACACCCCCCAGACCCCCCCCGACCACCGAGTACGGGTAAAGCTTGGCCTCGTACCCGGGGGGGGGACACCCCGGACCCACCGAGCACGGGGGGGGGCCGCCCTGGGGCAGCCTTTTCCCGCCGCCCCCCACTCCGGGGGCCGGCGGGGTGACCCAAATACCGCGAGATACTGAGAAACTCCGCAAAAAACGCAAATCTCGGGCACATGAGACCCCGAAACGCAACAAACCTCGAAAACAATCTTCGACCGGAAAAGGGTCATGGGCGGGGTTCGAACCCGGGCCTACCGGCCTGAAGGCCGAAGCCAGCTCACTCTGCCACCCATATGCTTTTGGGCAGGGGTGGAAAAAGCTAGCTCCCCACTAAATCCAGTCAAAAACAATACACTTTCAAACTCGTTCACAGAAAAGTGATAATTCACATTGCATGTTCATAGGACCTCCAGTCTCGGAAAATAGCAAGGCCGCTCCGGATCCAAGAACGTGACGGTCAACCACAGCTTGCAAAGCTTGAGTCGAAGGCAGCACAGAGTTCAGCGCAAGCGCCAAGTCCCAAGGTGCGCCACGTCTTGGTGCTTCAGTTTGGGAAATCGGTAGCCACTTGACCCGTAGGCCCGTGGCGCTGCAATACCGCCAAACAATGAAGTTTCCCTCCCGTATAGCAGGCTTTCTGGTACCTGAACCTCACAATCAATCAAAAGGTCGAAAGGCGCCAATCTGTACGTTCCACGGTATCGTCGGAAACACAAAAACGAAGGCACACCAAGACCCAGCAACCCTGCTTGCCCAAAATACTGTCACCGGTAGAGCAGACCTGCCTAAAGGAACCGCCTTTGGGTCGAAAAGTCTGTCGTTGGGAAACAGAAAAGAAGAACTCCAAAATACGGAGTGTCCAGAAAAGCAAATGTCAATCAAACAAGCACCTCTCCTTTTCCCCCCGCTACGTTAGTAAAAGGGATCGTCCAAGGTGGCTAAAGTCCACAAAGTGAGCAAGCAATGAAGTCGTCAGGCATCACGTAAACTACACAACAAAAAAGGCAGCGGGAAATGAAAATAAAGCCCCGCCCATATTGTTCCCACTGCCCCACCCCGCCTCTACTGCAGCCGGTGACGGCTCTCAGCCAGTTTAGAAAACCCCGACTTTGAGGGTTCACTGTTGTTGCAATGATTATCGTCAGCACACAAATGCCTATCAAAGCCTGCCAAAAGAGACGGCGTGTGCGCACTGCGTGTCGGGCTGGATGCCATAACAAGTAGCCGTTTTCTACTTCACTCCCCTCTGCTGCTCAAAGCAGAATCCCAGGGGTTTTTGGTTCGACGTACCTAACTCATCAGCTGCTTAGGCTTCTGGAATACTCCCCAACGTCTTCTGGTTGCTTCACGACTGTGCAACATGCAATGCCGGCGGGAATAGTGAGCTCGCCATCGCCAGAAGGCTTGTTTCGCTTGTGTGTCGTTTGTGTGATGAATTAGGCTTAATATCACCCTCCTGATCTCATGATCATTCTTTGCATGAATATCGCCAATCGCGGCTGGCCAACCTCGTATTTCTTCGCTGAAGTACTTGATTTTCCAGACCGCACCGGCCACTGTCGCTACAGAGCTTACCAGTGCTTGTTGGGAGCCTTTCGTAAGGTTACGTAGTGGCAGTGACAGGTGCAAGTTCTGAGCAACAGCTTCGCTCCGAGGCGGTCGTGATTACTGTGCGATCCTTTTCGTTTAGAGGCTTGTCAGTGTGACATCGTCGCACTGGCAAATCAGTGTGTTAGTACAAAAATGTTTTCTTTCCTCCCTCGAACAAAGGAACGTGGAGCTCCCGCGATTGCACGCATTCCCCGCCACTCATTTCCAGCGTCCTTTTCAGCGACACCGAAGCTCTTACGACCATCTCCAGCAACCCGGCCACCAACCATCTTGCGGATCGACGGGGAACTCAGTGATTTAAAAGGACGTTTCACTCCGAAAACAAGCAAAAAAGTAAAAAGATCTGTAGGGGAAAGCTGGTAGGGGGGGCCCTTCCTTTCAGTACAGCTTCTGTGAGTGTCTCACTTGGTAACTATCAGCCGTACTGGCATCTGAAGGCCACCCGGACGAGGCAGCTCCCTATTAGACACCTGCTAGTAACATCAACCACCCCCACGCGCATGTGAAGGAATACACACGACCCAGATTTCCATAATACTTAATTGGATCAATGTTGAACCGGGTAAAACCTAGGCTACCCGGTCCGGAATTTTTTTTGGGGGTTTGCGGCTTTGCGTACTTTGCAGAACACTGCGACCCTGGTGCTTGCCCGCGCCTTGGGGGTGCTCAATACTCAGCGCGACCCTGGATGCCGCTGTCATAGGAGGCTGCAGGACCACCACTGGTGCAGTCACGCAGGCCTACCCGGGACAACCCCCCCGTGTGTCCCTGACCAGCCAGCCACTGACCAGCCACCAGGTTTTACCCGGTCTGTCATTTACCCGTTCCAGCTTTAGTCCAGTTCAACATTATCCCAATTACGGTATTATAAATACCTGTGACAAACTCCAGCCAAAAAAAAAAAAATGTATGAAAAGAACGACGGCAACACTAAACGAGTTCGTCTACCAACCTAAATGGCCCACTGCACTTTCACCTCATACCACCACTGTGCTGCCAGCTCTTTTTTGCCGGGTGTTCTTTGAAAACGATTCTTGGCGTCGTAATTTCGACTCGTAAAGGGTCGGATATTTTCTCAGCGGGAGCACTGCGAATAAGATACGAAACAAATCTGGGTTTAGCTGGAGGGGGGTGTAAGCATTCAACACGAAAAGCCGGTTTGTCTGAGTTCCTCCGTCGAACTAGCGCCCCGGAGCCCTTTTAGGGCGAACCGACACCATGGAAGGAGGCAAACTGAAATAAGAGGTGACCTGTATTTCGGGTGCTTATCGTCTCATCTTTTTAGATACGATTGTGTCGTGCTCGTTGTTGCCACCCGGCTGTTTGGTGCGGGTCGTCGAGGTTCTTTCGCAATTTGATTGACAACCGTAGAGTACGATACTCTAAGACCCCCTGACGCTTCATCGACTGCTGATAAAAAAACTTGTATGTTTTCGTCCCTTGCTGAATAGTGAAGGCCAGCGGTCGATTCTCATCGCCCTGTTACTTCCTCGCTAGGGGCGGGATTCAAACGGCGGTCGCTTGATCGGCAGTCGGGAACTGCGCTGGGCGCAGCAAAGTTGTCTGCCACAGTACTTGCAGAATTTCTCGCAACCAGAGGAAGTTCAGACTAAACTGTAAGCACCCAATAATCAAATAAATATGATGAAGTTCTTGTACTTCGACGAGTTCAGAAAGAAGCATGTTGTTTGCGAGCGTTGAAGCCGCTGCTGAATCTTCCATTGACTGATATATTGCGGAAAACCAAAAAAAAAAAAAAAAAAAAAAAAAACGGGCAAGTCTCCAAGAGGTGGGTTTCTACGAGGGAACCGGCAGTTTCCTAAAAGTAATGTAGTGAAGTAGATTGTCCTTAGGGCCTACCTCTTAAACGGAATGTTTTATTTTGTAGTGGCATCATGACCAGGCATGACCCAAATTGCTGCAATAACTCCGGTATTGCCTGCGGGGGTTTTGGGTATTTGGCGGCAGCTCACCTGCAAGAAGTATCTGTGGCAGTCACCGCACGATGTATTGACCAAAATTCTGATAGATTCCACTCGATCTTCGCATTCAGAATCCAATTTGTGGGGTTCTCAGTTTTTTGACCGGAAATCAGTCCTGATCGGATTGGGAACGTTGAGACACATAGTCTGCCGATGAACATCCGGTGTTTGCAGCCCTTCGTGAGGAATGTTTGTCAACGCTTACCTAAAGACGAAGGAAGACAGTGAAGTTGGCAACCCCAATGTGCACCACCCGCAGGTCACAGTACGCCGTGCATCAACGATGACATAACGGGACATCCGCAGGGACAACCTTCAGCACGACATTGTCTTTCGTCTAGTGGGCACACCTGGGCAGCCCTGAGGCTACCCACCTCAGGTGCCACACATATTCTTTTTCTAACTACACAACATCAACCACGTTGTTAACGTGGGTGTGTACCACGCACCGCCGCCTCTGTGCCCCGAGACACTGCCACTCTTACCCGGTAGTTCCAGGAGTACCTCCAAGCCTGGTTGGATCCCTTGCGACAGCATGCATGCTGTGTGCCAGTTTTTGGAGGATACTCGATGCTCTGATGGAGGTGGTGTTCTTCGACACTCTGAACAACAATTGGAAAGCGCATGCGACTATCATCCAGGATGACCGCACTGATTCACCCTACCATGCAACCCCATCAAGTTCTTCGGGTCACTGAGCCTGACAGCTCACAGCGTCTGAAAGAAAGCCCGCTCTGTTATGCCGGCAGCAGTGAATGTTTCACGTTCGGTCAAGGTTCTGCAGATACCTTCAGAAGATAGCACGCCGGCGGCCAAAAGAATGCCCCCATGCGGGATTTATGGGTGGGCTGCCTGGTATAATACCCAAAAAAATATGCCCCGTGATACCGGGTATACTCGGTATACCGGGTATACTCGGTATACCGGGACTTATTTGTCATCGGGTATCTGGAAATACCTCCGTATCTCGGGTATCCCGGATGAAGTAAATTGCCGCCCTTTAAAACACCGGATCCCAAAAACTTGACAGTCCGAACATCAATAATCGAACGTTGTGTGCTCGGGAAACGCATGTACGAAAGAAGAGGTGATCGGACGCTTTGAGAAAGCGCTCTTTTTTCTCTTAGTGGGGCGACCGGATACTCCTCGGAGAGATGGTCCCTGCACTCTAACTCGTCTCTCTCTCTCTCTCTCTCTCTCTCTCTCTCTCTCTCTCTCTCTCTCTCTCTCTCTCTCTCTCTCTCTCTCTCTCTCTCTCTCTCTCTCTCTCTCTCTCTCTCTCTCTCTCTCATTTCCGTTCTTAGTGCGCGGGCGCTTTGCAAAAACGCTCTTTTTTCCCGGCTGGCGGACTTTTCCCGGCGAGCTACGAGAGCACAAACCTTTTCCTTTCCCCCCCCATCTCTTTTCCATTCTTGCATATCAAACCTGCATGCCCCATCAAAAGCAATTGAAAACACATCCTCCTCAACCCAAAGGAAGTAAGAACGCATATTACAGACCGATACGAGCTGCATGGCAACCCCTGCTCAACATAGTGCTCGCCTGCCTTGATGGCACTTGCACCTTAAAGAACTCAATGCTCAACATGCATGCGCGTGGGGGGCCCAAGACTAAATTCAAAGAGAATTTAGTCTTGTCTTCAAAAAACCGACCGCTTACTACAAGAAACAGTCTAGAATTTCTTCTTGGTGTCGGTCGCAACACTTACAAACATGACTAACCGTAGACCCTCATCCCACCGGCCTCACAGCCTCAATGGTCAACCGGAGACCCTAAAACACCGAACCTCTAAACCACAATAAACGCTAGAAAAGAAAACAAAAGAGCGTTTTACCACCTTGCGCGGTGTCACGGGATGTTTGGCAGCCGCAGTGCATGCTAATCCATGTGGTTCATGTACTTAAAAGAAGTCAAGGCTGAACAAACATAACGCGGGCGGCGCCGAAGCTTTACCAGCTTCGGCTGACACCATTTGCGCACTTAACCGTGGTTAAGAAGACGACTGACTGCACAGACACAAAGATAGCTCAAAGCATTTGCAAAATAACACGAAAGCCTCCAGGCAAAACCCCGTTTTCACATTTATTCCCTCTTGCCTGTATCTCAAAGGGAAATAAGATCCCTTTTTTCCCCAAACTGGTGCCCAAAGAAAGTCAAGCCCAGATGCGGTTGGCCCTCGGGATGTTTTTCTCCCTCGCCTCCCGGCTCGGGACCGAAAACCACTTCGGGGAAAAAAAGCCCTGTTATTTCCCGGAGGAAAATATATGTTCTCTCCTTCTCTCCTATTTCCGTTCTCAGTTAGTGAGTGTTATCCAGAGTGGACCCAGAGCAAATGATTTTACGAAGAGCTCTGCATGGTTTCATGAGCCAATTCACCCCCTGCCTGATCGAATGTGTCGAACGTCGTTTGGATTAGAATGCAAATGCGCCCATCTGCACCGCCGGCTTTACGGTCAACGTCATCTAATTAAGTGAGGAGACCGGAAACTCCCCGGAGAGATGGTCCCTGCACTCTAACTCGTCTCTCTCTCTCTCTCTAATTTAGCAGAGCGTAGCAAAGAATGAAAATAATATCACGGCCATAATCTGCATCACCGGCGTGGCGGTTACCTCTTCGCTCGTAATGTGTCATGATTTTTCCTTCAGCTCGTCTTGTTGATCGTCGCGTTTAGGCGCGCGCTTGGCGCTTCGCTTCTTTTTCGACTGCTCGTCGGTTTCGCGTCGATCGCTGCTTCTTTACGGTGGCCACGTTGTCTTCTGCATAGCTGCCGAGGTTGTCGCCTTGCATATCGACACCATCCTCTTCTCCGCCGCCGATCCGCTCCTCTCGCGACCGCTACACGATGGTGACCCTCTGACACAATATGGACCTACGGATGCTGCAGTCTCGCACGTTTGCATCATGGTCAAAACACGGATGGTAACTGTTGTCGCAGCTCTCTGTCGCTGTTACACGTCGCGCATAGCGTTCTCGCGCACACTGCGAAGCCGTCGACTTCTTCGTGCTGGGCGCTCACAGCACCGTGCTGTTAGCTTACCCGCTCCCCACTTGTCTGAGAATTCCCTGTAGCACGTATCATGGGTTTCCTCCCTCCACAGCCTTCTTCCTGCCCTTCATCTTCTGTTGTGTCGTCGGATGCCGTCCGTCACGCCGCGCTCGGCCCTGGCCCTGGCTCCTGCGTACGGGAAGGGATCCATCCCGCATCGCCGTTGAGTTGTCAGCTGCGTCTCGAGTAGCTCGATCATCTCCGTACCACTACGGAAGATCAACCTCATACCTCGTGACACGGTGGGGTTCCCACCTTTCTCAACGACCTATCTTCACCAGTTTCCTTTCCGGCAGGAGCGGCCTGCGCCTTTTTGCTCGAGCGCATGACCGTTTTCAACAATATTGCCAACACCCTCGCACGCAGCATTCGAGCGAAACGTCGAGGATATTCGAGTGTTATCGCCACGTAATCGTTTGGGTTAGAAAGCAAAGATGGGGATAATCTGCATCTGCCATGTAATCAGGCTCAGGTCGTTTCAGGGGTAAGTGAATTGGCTTTTTCCGGCTCTCCCCGACGACTACTCATGCTGCAATTGCTTCATTTCACCTATTGACGCAAAAACTGAAACCCGGTTCGGGTCAGGGGAGATGACTGCTTGCGGTGAGATGAGAAAAGCCCCCCACGGCCGAGGTCGCTCCTCAGTAGATTTACGTGCGTGTGTCCGAACTGATACAGTGAATAATGCGAGCAACCCAGCATCATAGGTGACGAACAGTGACCGTGGTGTTTTCATAGCGATGGCCGAATTGGGCAATACCTTTTAAAGGCGAACCTTACGAACAGGAAGAACTGCGTGTCGTGTCTGCAATTCCGACGAGCGAAGTTTCCCGAAGAAGAGAAGCGCGATTTCAAAAAGACTTAACAAGTCCGCATGAGTCGTACAGTTGCAATGACGTCGAAACCAGGGATAATAAACCACTGCCCCTGCTGTCCCCTCTCTCCTACTTGCTACCCTCTCTCTGTTTCGTGTTTTGAAGAAAAATGAGGGAATATTCCAGCTAGTTCTGGCTTTCGTACATTTTACATCTGCCCTCCGAAAGCCACGTCCATTTTTTGCGAGATGCGGATCGGTCTTACCCTCGAAGGTTTTAGCCGATGCACCTGTATCCCTGAAACGTCATCGCATGCCTGCCGCTGTCTAACACGGGTCCACGTTGCCACAGTGGTTCATGGGATATGAATCTAGCCGGCCTTCTGAGCGGAGAGGAAACTGTACAGATGCTTGAGCCAGAAACAAACCGGAAGGCACGCATAACCAACAGGACCCACGTATGTAGTCAGTGACGTTCTGCTGCGAAAACCCCTGCAAATGGGGATCGACTGACAGTAAAATACTGCGAGTACGATCGGATAACGGTGTGCGCGACATGTATGACGATTGCAGAGAGTTACGCCACGGATGCCTAAACCTTGAAGTGTCAGGGGGTTGGAGTCGGAAACTGGCAATCTGGCGATTAGCAGTTCGGTTGTGAACTACAAGTCCCATAGATGAAGCAAACTCACCACAGGAAAAAAGGGGGAGAAGCCATGCACCGCTTTGACCTTGATAAGCACGGCCATGGTGGTGCGAAAGAACGCATGGATATCGCAGCGGCGAAGACTACATTTGAACAAGGCGTCGCGAGAATACGGCAGGGAATCATAGGCGAAACAGCGACTATGGAGTCAACGCTGCCCCTGTCCACCCGGACAAGGCGGATCCTGTATACAGACTACACGGCATCGGGTCGAGCCCTCGACGTAGTCGAGCGCTACTTGCTCAAAGACGTGTTGCCGCTGTACGCCAATACGCACACGGTGAGCTCCACGACAGCGAGGCAAACAACATACTTTCGCTCGGAAGCGAGAAGCATCATCAAGCACTACTACAACTGCGGGTACAACGACGCATTGATATTCACAGGCAATGGCGCCACGGGCGCAACTGCGGTGTTTGTGGATCAGCTGGCAAAGACGAACGGTTTCGAGCAAAGCGGGCACTTCAGAAAGGAGACACGCTGGGGCTCGATCGAGTGTGCTGCATGCGGCGTCACGTTCAAGACTGATGCGCAGTTCCATGCTCACGCTGAGACTGAGGCCCACAAGCTAAAGGCAAAGGAACTCCAACTAGCATCAAAGTCCCGTTCGAAGCACACAGGGTGTTGCATTGTTATTGACCCGATGTCGCACCACAGCAGCATCCTGCCGTACAGGGAGTTGGCGAAGAGTTCACCGATCAACTACGAGCTGGCAATGCCAGCGATAAGCAACGAGACAGGGCTGATGTGCCTCGAATCGTTCACGAACACTTTGAAAGATGCGACCGACAGGAAGAAGAAAATAATCTGCGTGTTGAATGGAACGTCGAACGTGACAGGTTGCTTCCCAGACCACGCTGCGCTGAATGAGCTGGTCCACGAGTATAGCGGCATTGTACTTTGGGACCATGCAGGGACAGCTGGGCATCGTATAGTTGACATGCATCCACCTTCGTCGAGTGCTGGGAAAAATGCGTCGTGTGACTTTGTTATTGCATCACCTCACAAGTTCCTTGGCGGGCCGGGCAGTCCTGGTGTCCTGATTGCGCGCAAAGACCTGCTGACCAACGGCGTGCCGTCCACAGTCGGAGGTGGAATCGTGCAATACGTGTCGCGAAAGACTCACAGCTACATCGACAATCACGAGGACCGAGAAGAGGCGGGCACACCGAACATTGTGGGGTCGATCAAGGCGGGCTTGGCGTACCACGTCCACTGTACCCTGGGCGTTGCCGCCATCGCCAAATTGGAAGAAACCATGACACAGAAAGTGCTTTCTGCCCTCCATTCCCATCGTAACGTCGAAGTCATGGGACCCACAGCCAGCACACGCGTTGGAATCATCTCTTTCAACATCGTGTATCACCAAGGAAGCACCGCTGATGCTTCCGCGTCTACGGTGTTGTATTTGCATTACAACTTCGTGGCAGCACTCTTGAACGATCTGTTTGGTATCCAGGTTCGCGGGGGCTGCGCATGCGCAGGTCCGTACAGTCAGTGGCTGCTCGGTATGTCGGAAAAGTGTGTCGATGAGTATGAGCACTTGCTCAGAACCACGGGCCTGTACATTCTCAGACCTGGTTTCGTGCGCACCGGAGTGCACTTTACGATGACGGAAAGCGACCTTCAGGTTTTGATCCACGGTATCTTATGGGTAGCGGAACACGGGTGGAAGTTGTTAGGGGCTTACACGTACCACGAAGAAAGCGGAGAGTGGGAGGCAAGGATCAGCAACCACGACAGTAAACGACGCTGGCTCAGTTCTGTGGGTTTGTTCGACCACCCAGCCAACAGTGCAATTGAAGTCTCAGTCCATCGCGGAGATACGGTTCTTTCTAACGCAGCGGCTCTTGTCGCCGAGGCTGATGCCTTGCTGGAAGTCATTTACTTGTCGACACACGTAACGTTGAACCTCGTCGTCGACACAGCCATCCCGTCAGAGTACGACAAGTTTATCTTCTTTGCCCGACCGACCGATTTCCTTCACACGCTTCGCAAGAACGGCGTGTCGGGTAATACGGTGTCGAACTTTGTTGGCATGAAGCCGGTCGCTAGCGACCATGCAGCGCCTTTTCAAACGAGGCTCGTGCTTTCGGGTCAAGTAGGTTCAGCTGAGCAGCCAAATGGTGCGCATTCGAGCGCGGATGATTGCAATGTCGATGGGCGCGCACACCCGGGTAAAAGACCGCATCAGCTGACTGGCAACGCGTCGGAATCTGCAGCGGTGGAGGAGGGCATTTCGAAGAAACCGAGGAAGAAAGACCTGAAGAGCACAATACATGGCGTCATGATTCCAAAGTCCCTCCGTGCAGCTGCCGGCGAGGCGATCCGCGAATACTCAATGATTAATGAGGGGGACCGCATCTTGGTTGGCCTGTCCGGCGGAAAGGACTCTCTGTCTCTGCTGTTCATTCTACTCATGCTGCAAAAGGTGTCTCCTGTCAAGTTCCGTGTGGGAGCAGCAACCGTGAATCCAATGACTCCCGAGTACGACCCGAGTCCTCTTATACCATACATGGCCCAACTCGGAGTCGAATATGCAGTTTTATCGCAGCCGCTGATCGAGCTTGCCAAGGAAAAGATGGACGCCAAGAAACCGAGCATTTGCGCCTTCTGCTCAAGGATGAAGAGAGGAATGCTCTACAGTCACATGCGAAAGAATAACTACAACGTGCTGGCCCTTGGGCAACATTTGGACGACTTGGTCGAGTCTTTTGTCATGGCCTTGTTTCGAAACGGAACAATGACAACGATGAAGGCAAATTACACCGTTCAAGAAGGCGATATCCGCGTCATCCGCCCACTCGTGCACTGCCGCGAGAAGGCTATGCGCGATATGGCAGTCTCCAACAATCTGCCCCTCATAGCAGACAACTGCCCAGCCTGCTTCGCAGCACCGAAGGAGCGCCATCGCATCAAGCTGTTGCTTTCACAGCAGGAACACGAGTTCCCAAGCCTGTTCCCGACAGTCCTCAAGGCCATAAAGCCTCTTATTGCGATCAGCGAAACAGACCAGGTCCGCCGGCGCGGTACCGCTTTCACCCAGGAAAGTGCAGCCAACGAGGACAGTCTTGTCGATGCCGCAGAGGAAATCTTGCTACCGTGCAATTCTGGTGCGTGCCCTCTTCCTCAGAAACTGACAAACGACTGAGATACAAGTTTTCTTGCACCCTTGCCGAGTCGGGCAACAGTGCAGCACACCTACCTCATTGTAGCGGCGCAGGTCAGCCGCTGCAGTACCATAGGAGCGCCATCGCAGCGGCCCTTTTTCAGCAGGAACACTACACAACTCACGGCATCAAGACACACTGCGATCAGCGAAACAGACCAGTTCCGCTGTGGTCTCAGGCTGCCGAGAAATTCTGCTACCGTGACATCCTATTTTGTGCTTGTCGCAATCGAAGAAAGCACTTTGCCAGCTTCAGCGCTGGGGCGTCAGCTCGTATTACCATCCCTCAGCACTCCCGCCTCATGGAATGTCGTTTTGTTCAAAGCCTGAGCTCTGACGCGTACACTTTTACTCGAGAATCCCTGAGCAATCAGTATTTTCCTGACCGCTATGACCGGGTGTGACAGACTTGAAACTGAACAATGTTTGCTCCCTGATGATGATGAATTTCTCAGAAGCCTTTCCTATTATTCACGAAGCTTAAGAACTGATGGTACGGTCTTTCGGCAGGATTTCATCAAGTGTCGAATAGAACGAAGCCGACGAGGCCCTGTGCTAGACATTCGCCCAATTCCAGTCGTCGCTGACCACTGCATCGGATCGTCTTTTCAATTGTTTCTCAAGCACCCCTAGCCTAGGGCACTAGGGGCAACACGTGAAAACCGGATACCTTTTGGTTTGCAAAGTTCCATCACAGCCCTTCGATGACCTCGGTTGCGTCCCCAAGCAAAAGTGGTTAAGACCGTTTGTTGTGCTCTGCACATGGGTTGTCGGTTCCGCTTTCGACCGCTTTCTAGCTCGTTCGAATCAACGATTGTCCTTGCCCACAGACTGCATCAGCAAAACAAATTTCCGTTCCACGAAATAATAGTCGAGCTGTTGCACGGTAGCATAGAAAGAACTGGAAGAAGATGCGACAGTACCATCGAAATTGAAAGTGCGAAATATGATGTGACACGGAAAGAAAGATTTTGGCCCGTGTTGTAGTAAGCACAAAACGAATGCTGTGAATTGCGAATTGTATTGAATCTCAACTAAGCAAGTAGCCCGCAGGCTCACTGAATCTATTGTGAACCTTCAAAACGAGCTTCAAGCTGTGTGCGGTCGTGTCTTTCAATGTGGTAGGAGTAACCTTGCGCACACGCACACAAATGTAGAGGTCTTTGGCAACACGGAAACAAAGAAGGAGGGAATGGGATGACACGTGTGCACCACCGGGGTGCGTATGGCACCGTCGACGTTGACTCTTGGGAATGTCTGAATGCCCATGTCGCGACCAACACCTGCCCCGAGGTGCGCAGCCTTACCCTGTACCAATTAATTGTAACCGAGAAGCAGTGGAAATGGCTCGCAAGCGTCATGCGACACTTGCTACGATACATGGTGGAGCTGGACCTCTCGAGTGTTGACATGGACGATTCGGCCTGCAGTACAGTTTGCCGGGGCCTGGAAGCAGGGGCCGTCCGGCTCCGTGTTATGAGGTTGTGCGGCAACAATTTAGGTAGCGCCAGTGGAACGTCGATAGGGCACTACGTGGCTTCCCTGAGCGGTACTTCGCTTGAGAAGCTTGTTCTGAGGTACAACAAGCTTGGTACAAACGGCTCAGCAGCGTTGTTAAAAAAGCTGGCTAACCACCCTTCTCTAACGCACCTTGACCTGAGTTCAAATGCATTGGTGGCGGACGCAAATGCGGTGTCGGAAGCAGTTCAGGCGCTGGTATTTTCTTGCAACACGTTGAGGATAGTGCATTTGAGTGGCAACGACATCGGCGACACGGGCATCCGACGCCTTGCTCCGTTCTTAATGCATAAACAAGCGAACCATCTTGTTTGCCTGGACTTGTGGAACTGCAACCTGGGTCCATCTTCCGGGAGCGTGCTCGGTGCCGCGGTAGCCTCTTCGAGGACGTTAACTGACTTGAAGCTAGGCGGCAATCAGCTCAGCGACGAAGGCATCATCGATTTGATAGCGGGCCTTGTCACACCGCAGGAGGGCACGCGCATGGGTCGGACGAGTGTCATGAATCGAAGGAGCAGCGCCTTAGGGGACTTCAACAGGCTGACATCGTTTCATGAAAATGTGTGTTCGTATCTACCAGGGGCTTCGGCAGCACGGCTGGCGAACCTATCGGAAGATGGCGAAGTAAATGAGTTTGGGCGCGTCGATTCTGCCCTCGCTGGCCTTGCGCCGCCGCAGACGATGCGTGGTTGCCGGTTGGCGTCGCTTGACATCAGTGCCAATTTATGCGGTGATGCGTCGGCGGCTGCCATAGTCACCCTTATCGAAGCGACGGCGTCTCCACACAACAAGACGCGATCATTGAACCTGCGGGACAACCAGTACACTCTCGCATCATGCCTCGCTTTCATCAACGCGGCGGCTTCTGTAGCCCACAAAGTGCTGAACCGATCAACCAGTCCGCATACACGCATTTCGCCGTCGTTATGCAAACGAGCAGACCTCCGGCTCGTCAACATCTCGAGAAACCACCTCACGCAAACCGACTGTGACTTGCTGTATGTCGCGTGCCGGACTCAGCCAATACCCTCCGAATTAGAAAGCGAAGCGGCAAGAGGCACGTCGGGGTTGGCTTTTTGTTCCATCACATTCTCGCCGTTTGACAGCGACGAACAGTACACGCAGTACTCGTACCAGCCCGTGAACACTCTTGACGCTCTTTTGACGGCCGTCGATCGATTGGACATGGCAGCCGCCGAGGAGTGGAGGAGGGATTGTGGTCCCGACTACGCTTCTTACCGAAGCCCGCACGGCGAGAAACAGACAGAGCTTGTTGCTATGTTTGGCAAACACCACAGTCGGGGGGATCCCTTCTTCAGGCACGATAGCGCAGCAGAGGTTTCTACAAGCGAACCACCTTTGCACAGACGGGACCTTTCCGGACCGGACGACTGCAGAGCGCAAAGCTTTGACATGCCATCGCACCGCGTGCGGTCGCCATCTGAATACATAGTTAGTCCTCCGACACCCTACGAAAGACAGCGTGTTACAAGCTCTCGCGAAGGTACTGAGCTCTTGCAAGGCAGAAAGCCCCCCGGAACTGTAAATAAACAGTACAGCCCCTCCGACGACGAGAGATACTCGCCGATGCGACAGCTGGAGGGTAACACCTTCCAGAGTGCGGCTCTCTCAAAAAAGCAGCGGCAGGCCTCGGCCGGTCGCCATACGTCTTCGAACCCTCGCTCGAGCCCCTCAGGAAATTCCGTCTTCCGCGATCATGTAAGTCTTAAAGAGCTGATGAAGGACGCTGGCCGGCAGCACACGACCGGAACCGAGAACAACGAAGGGTTGCTGAGCAGGCGGTCGTCCACCGATAGTTTCCGGGTGCACACTTTCCTTGATTCTGAGGCGGGCGGCACTGAACGCGTCTTGTTTGCCACCGATGCGGGCAAGCACAAGAAGCATGACTTCATGCAAGGGACAGCAGCTCAACTGCAGACGCCAGGTTCCGATCTCCGCGCTGCAGGCGACTCGTTCGAGTGCCTCGCTGCAGCAGTCCGTGAATTCGACCCGAAAAGGTACCAAAAGCACGACCTAGACGTGGAGGACCTAGCTACCAACGGAGACGAATGCCCCGCTCCTGTAGACGAACCAAACCCTGCGTACAACGCCGTTCGTCAGGCGGCAACGGGGCTCGAGCGGATATTACATGAAGGAGACGGCATGACCCAAGCCAATTCAGAGAGCGTTCCTGCACGAGACGGCTCGGAAGCCGTGGACGAGATGCGGTACTCCTCTGGGCGGCACCCTCCACCGAACAGCGTCGCGGAGACGAACAGAGCTTTTTCGCTGTCTCCTGGCGCTGCAAGCGACCTTGGCAAGGTGCCTAAGCGAAGCCCTTCACCCCAAAACGAAGCCAGCGGAACGCCCCGTCAGCTCCCACCAGGGCTCTCGCAGAAAGCACGCGACGCAGCCCTTTTACTCGGCTTCTGCGACTCGTCGATGGATGCTCGCCTGGGCGACCGACTCGACCACTCGTATCCCGCATCTGCCCACCGAGAAGACCTGAATCGTGTCGTCGATCAAACCGCTCACGAAGACGACGTCCCCGAGTACCGACAGATTGTCAAAAGCATGCCACCCGCAAACCGCGGAAGTCTTGGAGAGCCGTCAGAAGTGCATCTCAATGCCCCACACCCTGAACCAGATTTGGCGCTTCATCCGGATCTGCTACGCATGCACGTGCACGCTGTGCTGGCTTCCACGCATGACAAGGGCAGCGACAGCGATGCGCCGGAAATCTTGCAGATGTCGGAGCTCCTGAGCAGCTACAACAACCGCAGCACCCCTGCAATGATGGCTTCTGCCCCACCTCCGGAGCACTCCGAAGCCCAGTCTTTTGTATCGTATGCGAACGACGACACATACGACGGCCAACAGCACGAACGCACAGCAGCTCGCGCCATGGAAGCGCTGGCAGATGGTGTTGACATTTTGTCAGTGGCCACCCCTCCACCTTCCGTGCACAGAGTGCCTGACGGACCCGGTCCCGAAGAAACGGCTGATCAAGAGGAAGGCCTTCCCAGCAGCCCTGCAAACGACCACTTTGAAGAAAATGACAGCGGGCCACCCCAGGAAGAAGATAAACAAGAGCATTCGATACCTGATGAAGGCCACAGGCGGCTGGCATTGAACTTGTCTGTCGGCAGTTGCACCAGCAACGTCGAAACGCAAACAGTGGACGTATCGCGGTTCGATAAAAGTGCTGCGGACACCGAGACACAGACAGTGCCACCCTCGCAAACCTTCGTCGATTCCTCGTGCAGCCCAATAGCTGAAGCGCTGTTGCAACCTGGTCAGAGTTCTCAACGTGTAGCATCACCGGACCTCATCCACGCCCACCCTCAGCTGTCATCTCGCACATCACCAGCCAGCTACGCATCGGCTGTTCAGCTTGTACCTATTCACCATCCTGTTACGCCGACAACGCGGAATGATCCTCACCCGCACCCTCTCGACGAGAGTTCACAGCCTTCAGGGCCGAAAACTGTACACTCCCTTTCCACGTTTCCCGTTGAAGCCGGAAACACGCCTTCTCCGGAAAAGTGCGGTGACCAGCATTCATTCCTGAAACGGCCGGCAATATCACCGCATCTTGCACATGATTTCAACGAGTCCGCGACCCCAACTTCAGTCATCATCTCTCCGGCAACAACCATCAACAGCAGAACAGACAAGAACCAAAGCGACTCGCCGATGGACAACGATTCTACCCATGCGCCCGTGCTTACACCTCACGGAGTTGTCCACCTGCAGCAGGATACTGCGCGCAGGGCAGGTGCTGGTGCACACTCGTCGCCAGTGACAGACATCCTACCAGCGGCCGAAATAATCCAAGTCAAGTCGGAAGAAGTTAATATTGACGAGGGACCTGTGACACCGACACCACAGGCCCACACAGGGGATCACAACTCGCCGCAGAGCTTCTCTGTATCCCCAACTACGTCTTACAAAAACACACCTCAAAACGACACCAGACACGAACAACATACGACTACCTCGACTGTATCGCCATCTGTGCATCGCACCTTGCAAGAGCAGGACACCCACATCTCCGCAGCCGCAACCTTAGCAGCAACCCCAGGTGATGCTTTTCACAGCTTGACGTCACTGGATGAAACTGAAACTAGTGTCTCCAGACTGGATGGTTTGCAAGAGTTAAGAATAGAAGATGACCAGACACAATTGAAAGGAGAGCCGGGTCCTGGTCGCACGGCCCACAAGAACCATTCCCCTGCCCCGGCTCCTGCAACCAATGCTTCCGGCACCAACGAATGCGATACAAATGCTGATGGCAAAATACGAGACGAATCACCGACGAAGAGCCCATCAGTGACCTTTGGCGGAGCCGCCCCTAAAACTGCTTTTTTTGATGACAGCGTCAAAACCTCTACGAGTGATCGGGTTCCCGAGTTCGTGGCAGGAGATACGAACAGGGACACCGCTGCTTCTATCTCGACGGCTTCGCCGCCTAAAGGATCTGAAAGTGGCAGTCGAGCGCTGGACTTTACTGATTTTGCACTCGCGAGCCCCTCTCACGGTAGCGTAGTTCACTCACCACGCGATACACCCGACCTCACCAAGCGACTAGGACGTGAGTCGCCTTCAAGCGGAGGGTCTCCTCGTGGCGTTGATACAGGAACACAGTCTGTGCAGGATGTGTCACCGCAGACCATTCAGGATGCTGTACCTCGGTTCAGCGGCTCTCTTGAATCGCAGAGCCCTCTTCAGAATCCGCGCTCCCCAAAGCTGAAGGATGAGGCCGATGTTAGTGCTTACAGTCAAGTTAATGAGACAGTACCTGTAAACGAAGACGAAATCAGGGTGGTTGGAGAAGTTGCGTACGAAATACCTGAGGAGGGCGAACGCCACAACCTGCGGTCGAGGCAAAGCAGCAGCGCTGGCTCACCGTCGTCAGGCCCGGTACCAGCTACGTTTCTGGTACCGCCGCTGGATGTCACATTGGATACACTCAGTCAGGTCAATGCTGCTGAGTCGTGCGGGGAAAGAGGTGACGATTCGATCCTGCACGAGGCGCAGATGCTTGACGATGCTGACCTCAGCGACCGCGGAGGCAACAGTGAACACAGAAGTAAGCACTTCGGTTTCGAAACTTCGGAAGACTCTGCTTCCGGAGACGAAGCTGACGGGCACGTCCACCGATTGCTGCAACGGCAAGCCTCAGCTTTTACCGCGCTCCCCTCGCCGGCGTGCTTGAAGAAGGGAGTTACCACCCCGCGAGCTCAAGTTCAGCTCTTGCAACTGCGCGGGGTTAGCATAAAGATTCAAGGCCTCCCTGCTCTGCGACCTCCGAGACGAATGGAATCGCAGGCTGTCCCCCAACTGTCGAACCCATTACCTCAGTTAGGAAAAGCGTACTTCCCGACCCCTCCACGTTCACCGCATCCTTACCTCTCGAAAGCGAATCAACATTTCGACGAGGCTGAGCAACCTAGCACTGCACCACCAGACTCTGAAGCGCCTGTTAACACACCGCAACCTGACATCAGTTCTCCACATTTTGCAATAGAGAGCTGCCCTGCGTGCACCCTGCCTGCACCCCATACATCGCCTGGGTCAATCGTTCTGACCAGCGTCCAGATAAGAGTGTTGGGACTTCCCCACCTGAGGAAGCCAGACGACATTTCAACCCGTGTTCCGCAGCTTTTCGACCCACATTTCGGAAACAGTGACGGGCACGCTGTGCCCACTGTACTGCCGGACTGCACTGAGGACAAGCCGCCGCAAAATGTGGTTGTTCCAACCGTAGAGCACACGGACTTCCTGCAGGGCCGCTTGTTTTGGGGAGGCGAAGTGCCGCCCGACGAGCAAGCACGGATCGTTGCCGATCTCATCGACAAGCGCAACCGCCAGCTGGACGCGGCGATGCTTCAAGAATCTACGGCCATCTTGAAAGACCAGCACATCGAGCAAGTTAAAACAGATCGCTCCGTAATTGTTTCTCAGTGCGTGCTTAAACCGGACGGCCCAGCCCGCGTCAAGATTGTGTTTGAGAAAAAGCAGTTCACAGTCTTCAAAGCCAAAAAGCGATTCCGCAAATCAAAGCTCCTGCACTGCGTGCCAGCTCTGTACACGACGACTCCGGAATCGCTGGTTCGTTGCGAAGGAACAGATCTCTTCGTCTGGAATGTGTATCTCGACGAGGCACAAAAACCCAAAGCTGGTTGGATTTCAGTTGCTACTCAAAATGTTGACCAAGCTGCCAACGCAGCCTCTGAGTTAGTTGCTTGCCTCCGTTTCGCTATCGAAGAGAGGCAAAAAAGAGCTACGCAAGATGTGACTCAGTTTCTGCACGACAGAGATGCAAAGATCTCTGCAGCGCGGCATTCAAGCCAAGCGGCGGCGACCAGTGCCCAGAACATGATTATCAGTCAGACACCTGAGTAGTCCAGCGATGGTGATCGTCTGCGCTAGCTGAGGTTCATCCACTTCTCGAGCTTACAAAAAATCGGGAATCAATTGTTCTTACTCTGCGATGCTCGTCAATACAACCGATGATGCACTGGACGAAATAGATTTAGATTGAGGCTGGCTGGGTCTTTCATTTCTTTGTTTGTCGAGGTCGGCGAAGGCTGGTGAGAGATATTTGTGGCGCACACATGTGACACTCAAATAATACTTGTGTGCGCACACACGCACTGAACAGTACGACGGTTAGAAGGCCTCTTCATTTTTCAAGCAAATAATCGTAGTAAGTTGCCGTTGACCCCATCTGCTAGATCTCCGTTCCTAGTTCCACCCCTTTTTTGCAGTGTATGTTGAGCACCACCGGCTGCACGATCTGTAGGAGAATCGGAAGAGCAGCAATTGGGCATACCATTTAGAAACGAAACGTGCGTGCATCACGAAGGCACTTCCGTACCAAACAACGAACATCTACTGCGATGGATATCAAAAAGTTGTCAACAAACGCAATTAGACATTGAGTACGACACAAAGAGCGAGAGAGAGAAGGTTTGAGCTTTGATCGAATTGTATACTAACCATACATGTATCCCCCGACGGACCGACGGGGGGAAAACGGAGTATTTTCATTCCCGTGGCTGGCTAATAAGAAAGCTGTCATCAGCCCGGAGCCCGAAGCCGTTGGCTGGGTCCGAGCCTGGCTGGGGCCATTTTCACGCATGCAGCAACCCGACGGCTCCTAAAAGGTGGTCTCCAGAGGAAGCTAGTGAATATTTTTTCAAGTGCCGGAATGACCTAGAATCCGCACTTCGTTCAAGTTTTGTCCAGAGGTTCTTACCATTTTACCTCAGAGAATCTGACCTTCCCAGAGGCCTGTGGCGGCTTCTTGACGTGGCCACGATGGACGGCCGGCTATGGGAGCGCCTGGTTTGCTCCGCCTATGACGGCAGAGTCCAAGTTACAACGCGACGACCACCGCCCTGGTGGACGTGCACCTCAGAACGTCGCAAACGGTCGCCAACTGCACGAAGGCCATGCGCACGCCCACTTCCTCTGTGGTTAATAAGGGACTGACACCAGCCCGTAGCCCGGAGACCGGAAGCACCCCAAATCACTGTTTTTATTAACCAGCCTGCCGGGGCCGTGGCCCCCGTGAAACCCACGTGACATCTCCGTCGGGGGTTTTATGGGCACCCTTTGGGTGGAAGATAGCCAGAACCAGTGCAACAGGACTGTTGTCGTCTTTGAACCAGCAAACGACGTCAGCACTTTTCCGCCTTGTTGTGTCGATTACTGTCAACCTCCCAAGAACAAGAACCAAGCGGCGTCAAGAAGATGCCGTCGATACGCTCCTGTGAAGCGAGGAACATAGGCACCAAGCGCGCATGAACGTATCAAGACGGGCAGAAGAGTCGAAAGCACGATACTTGAGTGTTTGGCAGCGGATCAGCAACGACAACCGGACTCTCACATTTGTTGTCAAGGAACCGAGGCAGCGCGAGTGCTGATGTTGCGCGAGAATCCAAACGTCTTTGCCCCGGAACACACGAAGCGTGTAACGGCCTTGCGGTATAAGGATGTGTACCATTCTTCCGCCGGACATGTTCTGGATGGACATCGGCTCCGCCCACCTCCTCTACATTTGTGTACAACTCAAGTTGTCACTCAGGTCCACCGCGTGCGGTGCGATCGGTTCAGGCCCCAAGTCGCGAAGCATTTGCACAGCTCGTTCACCGGAGATGCTCCTGATTTGAAAGCGTCGTGAATTGTCGCAAGCCTGTCTGATAGGATGCCATACTTGAGCGAGGGTCTTGGCAAGCTCCTCATATATCAGGTATCTAAAACGCTGCAACCTCGAACCCCCGTGTCCCGTTTTTCCCCCGTGGCCCCCGTTTTCCCCCGTCGGGGGGCTGAGCCCGGAATCCCTCGTCGTTTTTTTGCAATCCCCGTCAGTTACATGTATGACAAACTGTAAACTGCATCAGCATCATGGGAGGGTTGGTTTCCGATGTTGCTTCTTATAGCTGAAGCAGCGGTTGCTGTTGTCTGCTCTGGGACGTCCGGTGACGTTGTTTGCGATGTAGGGTACTGCTACGTTGAGCGCAATATTCACGGGGGTTGGGATCGTGGCTGCGAAATTGAAGGACGATGGGCAGCAATGTGTCGGTCAGAAGCTTCCCTTGTACCAGCTGTCGGAAGCTCAGGCGAACTACCGGCCGCGGCCTTGTGGTGCTGCGGTGTTGACGCGTGTAATGATGCCGTCGTACCGCCGGTTGAACAGCAATTTCCGCAGGCCAGCTCGACTATCCCTTGCATCATGGCCTGTTCAGGCACAGATTGTGAGGACGTCTACAACTCTAAGCGTTCTTGCTCCGGAGTGTGCACAGTCCAACGCTTCGGAATCAATGCATCTTGGTTACACTCCTGTGCTGACAACCCGTCGTTTACATGCGACCATTCGACCGCTTCGGTTGCGACAGCTGACGGGACTCTGCTAACACAGCCTATCGCCGGTGTCCTGTTGTGGTGCTGCGACGAGCCGCTTTGTAACGTTCTTCCAGCAGAGTGGAACCCGCTTGCCGTAACACCATTGGAAGCTGTAGCTCCAAGCGAAATGGGCGTCTGCATCTCAATGCCATTAGCCCTTTCCGCTTGGCTGCTCGCTTTTCCCTTTTTGTGAGCCTAACCTGTACGTAGACTGCCGACTGCTGTCAGCTTGTTGAAGCTCTATCAGAAGTTTTTGATGCTACCAAAAGCACCTAAACCTGACCATGAACACGCGCTGTTGAGTTGGGAGATGCAGCGCTTTGAACCATGCAGGAAAGCTGAGCGTATCGGTTCAGGGCACCAGAATCGAATCCAGCTTCCCCGAAGCTACGGTAGACAGACCAGGCAGAAGCTGCACCTGTCCTTGAAGTTGTGCGGTACCGCGGTGAAGCGCCAGTGCTTGCGCATGGTGAAGAAGTCCTCTCCTTTTTCAAGGAAGCTGATACACTGAGTATTTTTAGTAGGAAAATAAACTTGTTTCTTTGAATGGTGCGTTTGGTTTTCCCAGAGAAGGTTACATGCCTGTTACTGTCAACTACCTGGCAGTTACTGTCAAAAACTTTATCTCTAAAAATAGGGGGGGGGGGGGGGGGGGGGTGTGAAAAAATATTTTTGGGACACTTTCAAGGGGTGCCCACCCAGGCCCTTTTTTCGTCCGGAACCCGAATTTTCATTATTCGTCTATGTTGGTCAGCCTTCATCAAGGGAAACACATGTCTAGAACCCATCTTTGGTCGTGGATGAGCAAAGATTACCATCTTTAACCCCTCAAACAGTAAAGGAACAGTGCCCGCAAGCTCCCTGAGAGGCTCTGAAACGCAGGGATCCGCCCTCTGATCACTGTTCGCCAAACAACGGTCAGCCTAGCAGCTTCTTTGTGGTCTGTCAGTACCTGAGATACTCTACAAAACACCCGATTGTGCTAGGAACCTACAAAAGGCACAGGAGAGCCCTCACATACAGTGTTTTAGGGTGATTACCGACGTGCCTCGTGCCCTGCACCGTCCTCGAAAATGCTCGTGAATTGAAAAAAATGCTCGTGATGTGAAAAAAGTGCTCGTATAGCCCCTAGAGTGCTTGGGAGTCCTCCCACCAGCCTTACTGAGCACTATTCTGCACCAAAGAGACAGTACCGGCCTCCTGATGCCCTCGTTTGACCCTCTTCTGATACACCGTTACACAGCGTTACACAGCGTTACATAGCGTTACAGCACCGTTACATGCCGTTACAATTTTGCACCGTTTTTTACCGATTTTGTCCCAGTGTCAGTGTCCGACCTTTTGACCACCCTCGCCTTCAGTGAGTCCGTCGCCAGAGTCACTACTTTGGCGTCGTCCAAGGCTGGCCTTGCAGCCGTAGCGGAAGATCTCTCTCCCAGAAACAAAAGAAGGTGGGCGAAGGTAGAAGCCCAAGCAGCGAAGACAAACGGAGGGTGTAGCTTTCATGGATGTAGGAATATACGAATTCTGCACCATGTTTCCATGTCACGTGCGTGTTATGCGCCCACTGCTACCCCCTGTCTATTCGTGTTCCATCCGGGTCTCACGGTTCGCTTTCATGCTCCCATATCCCGCACGTGACAGGTAGTGCAGCCCACAATTGGTTGGCGACAAATGGGTGAAATCTTTTGGCGACCCCAGGACGTGAAATTTGCTAAGTACAAAAGTGCCAAAAAATTCTGCCTCCCCAAAGGTTACATACCAGTTACTGTCAGTTACCTGGCAGTTACTGTCAAAAACAGCGGTTCAAACGCACCAATTGAAGACTAATAATAATCCGAACGACAGGTTTGCCGCTCCAATCCGTCAGAAAAACAAAGTAGCTTGCTTCCCCTCCCTCCCTTCCCACGTGCTTCATTTTTCTTCGGAGTTCCCGTGGCACCACTTCATGTGGTCAGCAGCAAGATGAGCAGCTTTCTGGCTTCACCTTTTACTCCTACCATACGGCAAGCAGAGCAGGAGCGGTGGACGAGAGACCGACACAAGCATAGGAGTGAGGATTTTATTATCCTTCGCGTTAGCTCCGGGGAGTTCACAGTGTCATTTGTACCGAACGGTCGGCGGTTTGTGAGTTTCGGCCCAGAATATCAACGTGCGTAAAGACCGGTGACCAGTCCCGGGGTTTGCTAGACAAGAGGCAGCAGTTAAAGTTCGGGTACTGTAAAGTTCGAGTGAAGCAAAGCTCGGGCGATCTTAGCTTGAGTGAAGCAAAGTTCGGGAGTGCGGTCATTTGTCACCAGACAGGTGAAGAGCTGTGGAGTAAAGGAGAGGGATAGGAGGACGTACACTCGGGTGCATATGGCGAACCCGCGACACCTCGCACACCTCCGCAACCGATTGCGACCGACGACGACACTTTGTCAGCCCATTGAGCTGCCCAACGCCGCCACTCCCGACACAATTAAGTGATGCCTCAGACACTGTGCAAACACGAGTGCCCAGCACACACACTCAGTCACTCCTGATAGATTCAGGAACCAAAGGAGCACGGCCAGGAGGGCAGGAACGTGGTCAGGAGTGCAGAACCGCGGTCAGGAGAGGTGTTCAGGGTCAGGAGAGGTGTTCAGGAGTACTAGACCGTAGAAGCGCAGGAATAAGTGCAGGACTGCAGGAACAGGGTGCTATCTGAGACGAGCAGCTATTTACGTTAGTATTTAGTAAGTGGCGAAGTTCAAAACCATGAAAGTTGAATTTCACCTATCTTTTAAGCCTTCTCAGTCGAAAACTATCCGGAAATTGAATTTCCTGTAGTGACGGTCAACCTCAGCTTGCAAAGCTTGAGTCGGAGGCAGCACAGTGCCACATCCCCGTCCGCTCTGCCCTGTGGCTGACCGTCTCGACGAGCTTGTGTTCAGCGCGAGCGCCAAGCCTCGATGCTTTAGTTTGGGAAATCGGTAGCCACTTGACCCGTAGGCCCGTGGCTCTGCAGTACCGCCGAACACGTAAAGCTTGGCTCCCGTGTAGCAGGCTTTCCCTGGTACCTGGTGGCTGTGTCAAAAAAATACATTCCGAGGACGTTTTTGAACGCTTTTGAATCCGGTGTGCCCAAGGACCCTGGAATGGAATAGTAAACGAATTGCATCTCGTGCCAGAGAGTTTTCCTTTGGTAGTTGTTCAGGACCAAAGCCCCTGGAATTTTTTTTTTTGTGTAAGCACCTGCTTTGTAGGAAATGCTTGAGGAGACTGCCAGTTGCGATAGATCAAAGGAGGTAAATTGCTGTAGCCCACACGAAACACAGGTAAATCTGGGTTTAGTGGCGGGCGTAAGCGTTCAACAAAGCAACAACGACCCTATTCTCCGTCTTCCTCCTGGCAGGAGCGGTCCGGCGCCGTTTCGCTCGAGCGTATCTCCGACGGTATCCAAAAGTCTTGTGAGCACGCATGCACAACGGTGTCCCGTCCGTCGTCGCCACAAACTGCCCGGTGGCTCGGAAAATGGGCCCATAAAAAAATCTTGAAGTGCGGTGGTAGGGCGATTTGGGCAGAAAACAAAGTATCTGTCATTTTGTCCCGAGGGCGGTAGTACGAAAAAATGCCAACCCCTTGATGAGAGATTTTTCACCTTACTTGTACAGCCACCTGGTCTGGGCTCCTGGTAAGTTCCCCGACACTTCCCCGAAACTCCCCGAAACTCAGCCCGATTTTTATGGGAAAAAGTTGGGCTGCCGGTGGGTGGGCAGGTGTACAGCTTGGTAGTTAAGTGGACAGATGGGTGGATGGGGGTGGGCAGGATGGATGAACAGGTGAGTAGTTGGGTAGACGGGTGGGTGGATGGGCGGGCAAGTGGGTGAGGTGTGCAGGTAGGTGTGCTAGTGTGCTCGGACGCGGCTCTCTTGAGCCGTCCGTGTTCCTCCTCCTCCGATCCTCTTCCTTGGGCACCTCGACAGCTCGCAGGGCGTTTCTTAACACCGTGCGAGAGAACTCGGATGCATCTACCAACTGTAGCTTGGACTCCTAGGCAGTTGTTGAGGCATACCCTGCAGCCTGCGGATTCGGAGGGCCTCAAGGCGAACCAGCAAACTAGTGGTCAAGCCCCCAAATGCGTCCCAAACCCCCTTAATACCACACCTGGCTGGTGCGGTGAACAGTCAGGAGTCTTGGGGGCTGGCAATGAGGAATCTGCACGTAAAAACAGGAGTCTCCGAGGCTAATTTGGTGCGCGCATGGTTACCTGGAGCGGAATGCACATTTCTTTCTCCAGGTGCTGACCCTTGCCGCCCATTCCCAGACCACAGTGGAAAATCTGAAAAAAATAAATGGGCGTGAACTCGGGGTTACTTCATTGAACCCTGACGTAGAATCCTGGTTCTAAGTGGGCCACTTCTGGTAAGCAGGACTGGCGACGCGGGATGAACCGAGAGCTGACTTAAGGTGTCCGAGTGATCGCTCATCAGATCCCACAAAGGGTGTCGGTTCATCTTGACAGCAGGACGGTGGCCATGGAAGTCGGCATCCGATAATGAGTGTGTAACAACTCACCTGCCGAATGCACCGGTCCCGAAAATGGATGATGCTCAAGCGATCCACCCATAGTTGGCCGCGTACTGGTATCACAAAGCCAGGCGTGCGTAGGAGTGCGTGGTCCACGCCGCGAAGTCGTTGGCGTGAGCCTCGATGGAGCGTGGATGAGTGCAGATCTTGGTTGTAGTAGCGAATATTCAATGGAGAACATTGAAGGCCGAAGTGGAGAAGGTTTCCGTGTCAACAGCAATTGGACATGGTCAGTCGGTCCTAAGGCAAGGTGTAATTGCTCGCCTCAAAGCTGCCACTGACGAGCTTGCTCGGACGTGCAGGATTGCCGAAAGGGAATGCGTGAACTTTCCGCAACCCGGATGCAGAGATCTGAAGTGGTTTTGGCCCTATTTTGGATCATGCGGGAGGGGGGGATGGGGGCACCATACCCCCCATCTGTGTGTTGTGAGCTCCTGTGCATGGCGCGGGGCCCATCTGGTAGGAAATAACACTCAGACGTTGTTTTTGGGGTGATCCTGGGCCCAGAAATACCCGGGTTTGACTTTGAATTTTTTGAGCTGAAGAAGTGCAAAGGGGTGCGGGGGGGCGTTTGGCATTGACCCATATACCCGCACGACCTCTGGTGGAACGGTTCCTGCTCCCCTTGCCGCGGATCCTGTCGCTACCTGTGTCAAACCGTGTCAACCTGTACCTCCCAGTCTGTCCTTCCTTCTCAGCCTCTATCTTCGTCTTTGGGGCATAGCCAAACACGGGACCGCTTTGCGCAAGGTAGGGCCATCATAGCGCCCTCCCCACCTTCGCCAAGGCCGGCTGCAGGGAAAGTGGTCGCCACAAAGGAAATTCCCCGAAACCCCACGAATTTCCCCAATTCCGCGAAACTCCCCGATACTCCCCGATTTTCGTCTGGACCAGGCAGTACAGGGGGAAAATTGAGGCTGAAAACCAGGGTCCCGATCCCCGTTATGTGAACCACTGCCCCCGGGGGTGACTCAAAAACCGTGAGCTTTTAAGACATTCCTCAAATATACGCAAATTTCTGGCACACTCCCCGAAAAACAACGGTCACACGAGACCCTAAAACTCGGAATTTCAAACAAAATAGACAAACCCGGACCTCCAGGCCTATGCAATTTTAGCCGGGAAAAGCTACTACCCCCGCACAAGTCTCCCATCGCCAAGAAGAACTACACTTTTACAACCCTTGCTCGGGTAGAAGCTTCTCATATTGTATATTCACAGGACCTCTAGTCTCGAATGCACCTATCCAGGACCCCAAATAATCTGCGGTTGGGGAGACGGAGTAAAGTGGATTAAGGGGGTTATCGAAAGAAGGAAGAATAAGAAGGTCGAACCAATTCCGGCGCAATGGGCCCCATTTTGCCGAAACCGGTGACGACGAAGGTTATCGAGAGAAAGGGGAATACCCGGTTCCGTGTAGGTGTCGCGTGCATGAATGGAATGAGAGAAACGATGGAAGACGACCATTGCATGGAGCTCCACGACGATTGGGGCTTTTTCGGTGTTTACGACGGTCATGTAGGACCCGATGCAGCCATTTTCATGGCCAAAAAGTTCCCCGAACGTCTACGAGCAATGGTATGCAAAACGTTTTTTCAAAACCAGTATTTTACAGCGTTATTTACCTGAGAGGCCACCCGTGTACATTGCCCCCTGTACAAACGCTGGAATTAGAGCACAAACAATTTTGCGAGTTAAACCTGACTGCTAGACTGAGACAGATGAGAATTACAGCCACGAACCGTAGCTGGCAACGTGAACTGCCTGTTGTTCCTCAGCTTAGCCTACGAACAAGGAGACCAGATGGCTCTCCGGAACGAACTGGCTGACTACTGGATGCACACAGACGACTTGTAGTATTCTTACCTGAACTAGACATTTCTCGATACATCGAAAAGCTTTGTGAAATCTATGGCTACCTCTCTCGATTACGCACCTCAGGCAGGTGCGAATACGCCCTTTTGCAATCTGCTCTCGGATTGACATTCGCCGGTCAGAGATACAGAGAAAACAGGACCTGCAGGACCTACAGGTGTCTACAACAAGGTGGTTAAGCAGCAGCGTACCCAAGAACGAAGGTCGCATGCCAGCAGGATTACGGGTATTAATACCTGTACCTGCGGCCATTCCAAGTATCGCAGGCCCACCTATGGAACCAAAACAGTCAACGGCGTTCCATTGCCTAAGGCACATTGAAGAATCCGCTGCAACTGCCCCCAACTCGTCACTTTGGGTCCATGTATGATGGACGATGTGACAGAGTGAAAGTGGGTTGTCGACTTGTTCATGACACTAATGATTCACAAGCAAAGCTACTGCAAGAGTCGTATTTGCTCACATCTGTCCTGATGCACGACTGTACTTACTTTCGTGAGACTGCCCGTTTCAGCTAAAACCCGGAGTTTCAAGCGAAAATTCATTCTAAAACGCCACACATTGTTTTCCCATTTTTTTCTGGTCGTGTCACGTCAGGGGTCGGTCGCCGATCCCCCAACCGCCAGCATGCGACGCGGAACAAGTGCTGACAGGACCGTCCGGCGAATAGAGGGCCACGAAAGTGGCAAATCGACCGGTCGGGGGGTGCTTAGCAGCCAATGACCTGATGGCTGAGTGCACAGGCAGACGACACATACTACTACTACTGGCCATGTCAAGTCAGGGATCAATTTTCCCGAGTCCCTTGCAAAGTCGTTGGGGGCTCTCAGGGTAGTGTCAGCACTGCCCCCCCCCCCAAAATAAAGGAAAGGGACTTGACCTGCTGCGTTTCTTTGAAGAATATCGGGCACGCAGCCTGGAAGGCCCTTTCCTGCCTTTGGAAGACTCGTGCCTGTCTCCCATCTGTCAAAGGAGGAGTACGATGAGCACTTCCGAGCCCGCAGAAAACACAGTGATTGTGAGGACACATCCGGATGTTGAAACCTGACTGGAAGACAGCACCCACGATCTCTGAAGTTGCGGGTGCCTCTCGTGGGCTTAAGGTCAGCAAGACGGCTGCTCCGGATGGAGTTCCGAACGCATTCTTGCGCGTCTCTGACGTACAAGAAAGGTAACCGAGTATTGTCGGGAGGCGTACATGCAGGCACCGCCCGCAGAGTGGATGCAGTCTGAGACCCAACGGCTGTACAAGAAAGGCAACCGGCGTGATTTAGGGAACTACCGCCAAATCACCCTCGCATCGTGCTGCGGGAAGCTGTACCAAGCAATACTGCGAGGGAGGATCCGGGCCCTACGTGACCAAATCGGGCAAGTTGACAGCGTCCTTCTTCCAACAGCTCGACCTGATTTTTTTTTTAATAGTACATCTGTACTGACGGGAACATTTCCGGAACAACGGTTGCACATGAAAGAGAAAACGAAGCCAACGAAAAAAGTGCTAATACAGGAAAACCCCCCCCAGAGAGGTTTATACCCTGTACACGCGAAGAACAAGAAACTTTTGCCTTATCATTTCCATCACCTTTGGTCAGTTGATGCTGATCGTCCGTTGCTTCGTTTATCAGTGCAAGCCCCAACTCCGGAAATGTTCTTCAAAACGCTCGTGGTTCCCGCACATATCCCTAACTCTCGGCGGCCAGGACCCTCTTGCAACGATGCACAAAAAAATATCTGCACACTGCTCAAAGACGAATATTTACTAGTACACGTCTTTGGCGGATAGTCACCTACCGTGAAGCCAAAGCTCGAGCAGTGTGGCTCCTGGAGCCTGGCGCGTTTGGCGTGGCGCGGCGCGCGCCAAGCGCGCCAAGCCTGGCGCGTTTGGCGCACCCTGTGTAGCCCCAAGGAAATTTAGGCTCCCTCGTCACATGAACGGGGGCAAAGGAGTGCCTCGGCGGAATTGATAATTTGCCCCGGGCCATTTTTCAATGCACAAACAGTGGAATCTGGTTTTGGCAAAAAGTTGTGGTGAAGTTTTCCCGCTGGTCCACGCTGCAGATCTTTTTCAACGACGTTTTGCTCGCCCTCAGCTCCGATGAAGAGAACGGTTCAAAATAGACTCGGGGACCCATATGTATGGTTCGTGACTCCTCATAAGATGCAGAGCACCGGGCGGCAGGTTTACTGTGGGAAGGACCGGAATTGTCCCCAGGTAGGTGACAATTTCCTGCTGGTCCACGTAGCAATTCTTTTCCGACGACTTTTTGCTCGTTTTTTCTCGGATGAAGAGAACGGTGCCAAGTAGACCCGGAGCCTTTCATTGCCGCAGGGTACCATGGATTACCATGGTGCACACGTCCAAACCGGTCCAAAAAGGCCGCTTGCAGGGATCGATCCCCTGGAAAAAGCTTGTTTTTCAGTGGCTCTGGAAAGACAGGGGGTGTGGGAAGGCACCAGAATAGGTTCACACCCTCTGAGAACAGGTTTTCTGGAAGATTTCGTCATCGATCTTCTCATCGAACAAAAGATTTGTCGAAACGCGCGCTGGGATCGCCGAGAAAATGGACATGATGATCCCAAAATGAAAAAGTTGTTAATTCCTGGTGAAAACACTATGGGCGCGCCAATCGCGCCAAACGCGCCAGAAAACAGGGGTTTCTGGCGCGGCCTGGCGCGGCTGGCTCGAGAGACCAGCAGCAGCGGCCTTTCGCACTTTTCCTGTCTTTGCGGTTGGTGCAGATGCCTGGGTCAGCAACGATTCTGGCTCTGTATTCACTGGCGCAGGGGTCACTTCTGCTGTCTCCCGAAGCCGGACTTGCACGGGAACACGCGATTGCGAAAGAGGTTCCTCATCAAGAGATGAAACGTCGTCGTCCGCTGAAGAAGTGTCATCCACCGAAGAGTCGCTCACGTCGCTGTCACTGGCTTCATCAGCCGACACACCAGCTCATCATAATCATCATCATCATCATCATCGTCATCATCATCACCATCCACTTGGTTCATCACAGGTTGTTGCAACAACATCCTGTGTCCTATAGTTGCACTACTGGTGCATACGCAGTTCAAACCTATGGTTTGTTACGCCTATCGTTGCACGACATCGCATCGTTGCACTACATCGTTGCACTACATCGCTGCACTACATCGTTGCACTACATCACTACATCGTTGCACTACATCGCTGCACTACATCGTTGCACTACATCGCTGCACTACATCGTTGCACTACATCACTACATCGTTGCACTACATCGTTGCACTGCATCGTTGCATGGTTGCCCTATGCCTACCATAGTGAGCAACGATCATGCAACGATGCAACGATGCAAAAAAAAAAAAAAAAAAAAAAAAAACCCATGATTTCCTGCAACGATGCAACGATGGTTAGGGATATGTGCGGTGGTTCCCATCTTTCTGTCGGGCGCCGAAACTTGGATCGTTGGCACTTCCGTGCTTCCTGAGATCACGGGAGCATACACTTGTCTAGTTCGGTTTGTTCGAGGCATTAAGGTCTGTAGTCGCGAAATGCGCTGTAGCAATAATGACCTCTTGCAGACAATCCCCGAGGATCGAAGTTGAGTTGCAGAGAAAGCGGCTCCGCTTCGCTGGGCACTGCCTGAGGGCGGACCAGCCCGCGTCGGGCGTGCTTCTTGCAACGACGCGTCGAAAGAAGAAACGCGGTCGACCTCCGCTTTCTCTTCTCGACGTGCTCCAACGCGACCTCGGCGTGTCGAACACGGAGGGGATCCGGGAGCTGATGGCAGACAGGGTAGCGGAGAACCGTGCCGCCGCGGAAGACCGCGCTCAAGTACATCGACCAACTCATTTGAGCGGCACGGACCTGCCACGTTCAAGCTTGCTCCGACCACTGCACCCTCTGCCGACACTCGCTAGCCATCGACGCTCATGGCGGCAGCCCCATCCTGAAATGCAATTACTGCCGACGCGTCACTGCTGCTGTGTGCGCTCGGATTGGCGCCGCTCAAGCGGCCACCTGAAGTCACTCGTTTGTTGTAAATATTGCTCCGTTCTTCTCCCTGACTTGTTTCCGGATCAGGACGACTCATACTACTACTACTACGGAAAGGGTGACCGGTCGAGCCGTCGAGCCTGACGGTCGTTGTGCAGTATCGTCACAGATTGTTGCTGCAAATCAAGTTCAAACCACTACTACTACTACTGATGGATGTGGGCAACTGCACTTTTGTACCACCGACACCCTCTAGGTTACGAGCAATCGGGGGTTTGAAACATGATGATTAATATCAAAAGCCCGCACCTACGCGGCGTTGACTGTGGCTGGTCTTTGTACGGGCTGCCTTGATGGTACTTTGATCAAACTCACACTAAGCTGAAAAACTACACTACTACTGCGGACAGGGACTTGACCGGCCGAGCGGTCGAGCCTGACTGCACTGACCGCGATAGTAAAAGTCTTCTCCCCCATTCTGATTTGGGAAAAAAACACTGTCACGTGTTTTAGATTTACCACTTGGACTCCCTTCGTAGTTGCAAACAACCCACAGAAAATGCCTGTCAGTGACGAAGACATGAAGAAGCTAGCGCTAGAGCTTGACGCAGAGTTCTTGGATACAAAAGTACGGAATCTTTTTTAATACTCACAGATATGTCACTCACGGAGATTCTCATGTTGCCTATTCACTCGAAACGAGAGTCGCTTAGTATGTTGGGTTCACCCAGAGAATAACCCCTAGTATCTATTATCCAGCAAATAGTACTAAGAACCAGGGGTGGTTGGTTGCTTGCCGCTGTTTCTGATTCAGAAACACGAAGTGGTATGGTTCGTCACACCCTCAAATGAAACAGCAGTGAAAACCGATCACGATCCGACGATGCATATCATGCAGGGTCAAAACTTTGTGTCTTTTTGAAAATGGCCAACAAAAAATTTCCGGATAAAAGTTGGGTTTTTTTGAGTTTTAAAATTTTGGAACAACAACTGCAGTATTTTTTGATGAAGTAACATAGGATAATACAGGGGGTCTTTTGCGCACCTCAAATGCGCAAAAAAAAATAAATATATAAATTCGTGTCCGGATCTTGTGTCAAGGTGTACTCCAGTACACACATGAACTATGGGTGGGGCTCCGGGTGTGCACGGGAGGGAGGGCCGGCGGAAGGTTGCGGAGGGTCGAGGGGGGTTGCGGAGGGTCGAGGAGGGTCGGCAGAGTACGCACGTTGAAGAGCTCCCGCGTGCGCTCGTCGAACTGGCTCGGATCAAGCCTGATTCAGCCTCTCCGACCTTTACAGACTATGCTGTGAAGTTCGTGGTAGCTCCACAGGCTAGGAAAGTTGTCGTCGCTGTATCCAGAGGCCGTGTGTTCTGCCTTTGTGGAGGGCCCTTGCCCGCCGTGAATGCCATGAGTACTGCCCTCACACACCATCTCCACCCGAAACCGAAACGACCCATGACCCCAAGAACTGTGCCTCCCGCTGTGCCCGAATACAAAGCCTTCAGGCCAAAAAACGTCCAGACGCGCAAAACACCCGTTTTTGGCCAAAATCACGTCTCTGTATTATGCACTGATGAAGTTGAGCAAAAAAAAAAAAGTCCCAATTTTTTTTTTGGGGCCATCCAGGGGTTATTCTAATCCCCGAAATTCTGAAAAATCCCGGTTAAAAAATCTTTGATATGGCCAGAAAGATTTTTCCCCACGCTGCGCGTGGGAAAGCTGGAATTGCTGAAGCAAGCAGTGTCCCAAAGAGCTGCGCCTTTTTCAACCTGTTCGTCCCGGTTCCCTGCTGGACACCTCTCAGGAGAGCCTGTTTCTCCAACTTCGGTCCCTTCCAGTTGCTGTAGTCGTACTGCAATGTTTTGTCATCAGGGCCAGTGGCAGCACCACTAAAACCAAATGCGGCGAGCGACATCTCTTTTAGTTTCAAAATCCTTTCAGGCCTGTGAGCTTCAGGATAGCAAACGATCCTCCAGTGACTGATTACTGGGTGTGATGGAAAACACAATCTGGCTGCTGCTTCTCCACTTAGTTGTAGCCTTCACTTGTCAGTCCCAGTGGGCACTATGGCACTATGGCATGATGGCCTCAACGCCTTTCAACGAATCGAGGCAGGGCGAAGCTGCTCACGACAGGCGCCCCCCAACACGCTAATCCCAACGCCCCTCATGGCCCCAGAGATATTTCTGGACCACATCGCTGGCAGGCTGTACACAAAACAGCAACTACGACTCCAGGATCTGAGCCTGTAGCCTGGGTCCCTTGCCAAAAAGTTTTCACCAAAATCCCCATGGTTAAAAAATATTTCGAGACTGGAGGTCCTATGAACATGCAATGTGAATAGCCTCTATTCGAGCCAACCCCACTTTTCTCTACTGTATTGTTTTTGAACGATAATAGCGCGGAGCTGGCTTTTTCTCCCCCTGGGAAAATGTATATGGGTGGCAGAGTGAGCGGGTGTCGGCCTTCAGGCCGGTGTGTCCGGGTTCAAACCCCGCCCATGACACTTTTCCGGTCGAAGATTATTTCGAGGTTTGCTGTCGTTTCGGGGCCTGATGTGCCCGAAATTTGCGTTTTTTGCGGAGTTTCTCAGCCCCCCGGAGAAATACCGGAGGGGGGGGCGGCGGGAACAGGCTGCCCCAGGGCCCCCCCGTGCTGGGCCCCGGGTACGAGGCCAAACTTTACACCCGAACTTAGCTTCGCCCGGACTTTGTTTCGCCCGAACTTAGCTTCACCCGAGCTTTGCTTCGCCCGAACTTTGCTTCACCTAACTTTGCTCACCCGAACTTAGCTTCGCCCGAACTTTGTTTCGCCCGAACTTTGTTTCGCCCGAACTTTGTTTCGCCCGAACTTTGTTTCGCCCGAACTTAGCTTCACCAGAACTTTGCTTCACCCGAACTTAGCTTCGCCCGACCTTTGCTTCACCAGAACTTAGCTTCGCCCGAACTTTGCTTCACCCGAACTTAGCTTCGCCGAACTTTGTTTCGCCCGATCTTAGCTTCACCAGAACGTCCGAACTTTGCTTCACCCATAACTTAGCTTCGCCCGGACTTTGTTTCGCCCGAACTTAGCTTCACCAGAACTTTGCTTCACCCGAACTTAGCTTCGCCGAACTTTGTTTCGCCCGATCTTAGCTTCACCAGAACGTCCGAACTTTGCTTCACCCAGAACTTAGCTTCGCCCGGACTTTGTTTCGCCCGAACTTAGCTTCACCTTCGCCCGAACTTTGCTTCACCAGAACTTTGCTCACCCGAACTTAGCTTCGCCCGAACTTTGCTTCGCCCGAACTTTGTTTCGCCCGAACTTAGCTTCACCCGAACTTTGCTTCACCAGAACTTAGCATTGCCCGAACTTAGCTTCGCCCGAACTTTGCTGTTCCCCGAACTTTAACTGCTGCCTCCAGTCTCGCCACGCGCCGGCCTTAGCCGAGCGCACTTAATTTTTCACCGGCCTGTTTTCAGAATTTTTTTTTTTTAACCATACACAGGGGTTATTCTAATCCCCGAAATTCTGAAAAATCCCGGTTAAAAAATCTTTGATATGGCCAGAAAAAAAAACTTTCCACGCTGTGCGTGGGAAAGCATGGATTGCTGAAGCAAGCAGTGTCCCACACAGTAGCGTCATACGTTGACAGTGGCAGCACCACTAAAACCAAATGCGGCGAGCGACATCTCTTTTAGTTTCAAAATCCTTTCAGGCCTGTGAGCTTCAGGATAGCAAACGATCCTCCAGTGACTGATTTCTGGGTTTGATGGAAAACACAATCTGGCTGCTGCTTCTCCACTTTGTTGTAGCCTTCACTTATCAGTCCCAGTGGGAATATCATGATGGCCTCAACGCCTTTCAACGAATCGAGGCAGGGTGAAGCTGCTCACAACAGGCGCCCCCCACCACGCTAATCCCAACGCCCCTGATGCCCCATAGATATTTCTGGACCACATCGCTGGCAGGCTGTGTACACACAAAACAGCAACTACGACTCCAGGATCTGAGCCTGTAGCCTGGTTCCCTTGCCAAAAAGTTTTCACCAGAAATCCCCATGGTTAAAAAATCTTTTTTCACCGGCCTTTTTTCAGATTTTTTTTTTTTTTTTGCATAGATGGCCGTTATATAACGTTATATAACGTTATATAACGTTATTCCCGGAGTTATTTGTTACCCCCCCCCTAAATCCAGAAAAACCGTTATTGACCGTTATAAAACCGTTATTTGCCATTTTTGGTCGAAAAATAACGTTATTTGACCGTTATAACGGTATATAACGTTATATAACGTTATAATAACGTTATATAACGTTATATAACGTTATATAACGTTATATAACGTTATATAACGGTTTTTTACCAATCCATGGGAGGTCACACTGTCCTCCAGATTTTGGTCATTTTTGGCCATTTTTGCCACATTTTCCAGATTTTGGCCAATTTTGGTTATTTTTGCCAATTTTTCCAGATTTTGGTCAATGTTGACCAGTTTTGCCGTGTTTTCCAGATTTTGGCCCATTTTGGCCGTTTTTACCGATTTGGCCAGGATTGGCCATTTTTGCCATGTTTTTCAAAAATTTGGCTATTTTTGCCGATTTTTCCAGGTTTTGGTCATTTTTGGCCAGTTTTGCCATGTTTTCCAGACTTTGCCCATTTTGGCCGTTTTTGCCGATTTTTCCAGGGTTTTGGTCATTTATGCCCTGCCCCTCACCAGAGCTATTCTTGTCTGAGTTTCTTAAACCCGCACAAGCTCGAACAGGCAGTCCGTGCGCGGAAAAAAAAAAAGGTCGAAAGACACCAATCTGTACACCCATTCGGGATCGTCGGAAACACAAAAACACGTGTACCGCCCCACCCGCTTCGATTTCAGCCACACTAGTCTTTCCAAAGGGAATATCGACTATGCCTGCGAAAAGCTCCCCGAAGGTCCAGCCGAAGCCGAAGGTTCAACCTAAAGCTCAGCCGAAAGCTCAGCCGAAGACCCCAGGTACACAGCGCAAACGGCCTCGCGCCGAAAGTACGGATAGCAACAGCAGCAGCAGCAGCGCCTCGGTTGCAAAGGCGCGACGCGGAAGGAAGAAGGTGGCGGAAACGCTGCGCGTCGAGGCCTTGTCCCGCGACCTGGCATTGACTGGCCCCAGCGTTCTCCCTGTCACGAAACCACCAAGTAAGAGCCCGGAACAACGATTCATCGACC
Source organism: Diplonema papillatum (assembly GCA_030068145.1). Lineage (NCBI taxonomy): Eukaryota > Euglenozoa > Diplonemea > Diplonemida > Diplonemidae > Diplonema > Diplonema papillatum. The sequence goes on from JAPJBO010000112.1 coordinate 342,933, forward strand.
GGATCAAGAAAACCGACCCCGGGCTGGCTGGGTTCTACGGGAAGCGCCAGCTGTGACTGCTCGACTTTGCATGTCTCGTGCTCATCATGCACCCATATTTGGTACTGGGACCTTGTCTGACTGGCATAGTACGCAACGGTCTGCCGAGTGGACAAGCTTGGACAAGTTGGACTCCAGTGGCCGGATCATGCTGGTGACATCTGCTGCCTCACGAAGGACACTGCAAACGACCGTTACGGGCCACCGACTGAGGGACACGCGCCGGAAACCCAAAACTGCAGACATCCACATCCCAAGAACAACATCGCACAGTGAAAGAGTCATGTGAATCCGGAAGGATCGCGTTTGTCGCGCTTGGGTGGAAGTCCGCAAGAAAATAAGTAAAAGAGAAAAAGCTCTGGGGAGGGGCTATACGGACCCCTGAGGACCGGTTACTACGAATTCTTTTCGGACCAGGGTTTGTTTCCGAACAGTTTTTGTGACCGGGATCCAAAAATCGGCAAAAGTCTGGAAAAATTGGCAAAAATGGCCGAAATTGACCAAAATCTGGAAAATCGGGAAATCTGGAAAAATCGGAAAAAATGGCCGAAATTGACTGATCTGGATAAATCGGCCAGAGTGGCCAAAATCTCAAAATTGTCCAAAATCTTGAAAAATCGGCAAAAATGGCCGAAATCTGGAAAAATCGGCAAAGATTGCCGAAATCTGGAAAAAATCGGCAAAATGGCCAAAACCTGAAAAAATCGGCAAAAGTCTGGAAAAATTGGCTAAGATTGACCAAAATCTGGCAAAAATGGCCAAAATCGGAAAAAATGGCCGAAATGGACCAAAATGAGGAAAAAATGACAAAAATCTGGAAACATGGCCAAAATCGGAAAAATTCTAAAAACCGTTATTTGCGTTATTTTTTCCGTTATTTTGCGTTTTCGACCGTTATATAACGTTATATAACGTTATATAACGTTATATAACGTTATATAACGTTATCACCGTTATAACGTTATATAACGTTATATAACGTTATCAACCGGCCATCTATGTTTTTGGTGAAATTTTTTTTTCCAACACTTGGGCAGGGATGCCTTGGGACGAAAATCTACGCTCTAAACCGAGGTTTTGGGGAATCACACGGCATTCAGCGGTGACCCTAATGTAGCCCCGACCCGCACAGTAGGCTGTGTTGACGCTTCGGGTGGGGGGAGACCTGCCCGCGCAGCGATATATTTTGTGGTAGTGAGCCACCTTCTGGCTTCTGCGTGCGTGTGCCGCCTCTTGTGCACGATTGAACCAGCGTTAAACTCCGGAACACCGATCCAGCAACTCTTCTTGTGACGGTTTTGTGTTTCTTAAGGAGCCCTGCGCCGCAGGCGCGGAAACTTTTAAACGGTCGCACTTACGGATCAGAGCAGATGGGCACTAGGGTGGCTCGTCACAACTAGGTTGGCTGACATGTCAATTATACCTGCGCCGCAGGCGCGGGTATTTTGACGGTCGCACTTACAGCTAAACAGATGGACGGAAACACGTTGGTTGTTCACCGGCTGCAGCAGGTTTTCGTCCTGCACAACGCCTCTGCATTGCCTGCGGTGGAACACTGTGAACAGAATGCAAAAAATGCGGTAGCCCCACTACGGAAAAGATACTCAGCCAAAATACCTGCCGCGCTAAACAGTTTTCCGTGAAATAAATTTCCGCCGGTGGTTTCTGCTATGAGAAGATTTTTTCCATCAGGTTTCTGCCACGAGAAATTTCCACCGATGGGTTCCGTTAGAAAACATTTCCACCAACAATTTCTGTTAAAAAAGTTTTCCGCCAAGCTTCCCGTGAAAGATATTGGTTTCTGCCACGAGAAAATTTCCATCAGTTTTCTGTCGTGAGAAAATTTCCACCAACAGTATTCCACAAAGAAATTTCCGCCAGTAGTTTTCACGAGAACATTTCTACCAGGTTTCCACCACGAGACAGGTGTCTGATCTGTCGAATAAGTACAACTATTCGCCCCCCCCCCTTTAATAGTAGTCATTGGAAAGCTTCTAGGATCCTACGGTGTACCGGAGTCGCTCCGGTGTAGTTATTGACATTTACTGTCAAAAACTTTAACTCTAAAAACAGAGGAAGTGCACCAACATGAACAAAACTGCGCTCTTTTTTCTTCTTTTTCTTTAAAGCAGCCACACCACCAACAGTCGATGCACGGTAGCACCGGTACTTTTTTCTTGACGCGACCAGTCAAAGACGGGCGCTATGAGCTGCAGGTATAATTTATATCCTTAGACATTAGCGCAGCAGTCAGTTGTGAGTCAGACAGGTGAGCGGCGCCATCTCCTCGATCAATCTGCGTCTGCTGCAGCTGTTGCATGATATAGCCTACATACTCTCCGGCTGCGCGCGCCTTCATTGCGTCAGACTCCACAGCGAAAGTGAAGCGCGCACCGGAGACACACGGTACGCGAGGAAAGGAGCGATCAGAGCATGACACGACGTGCAAAGAGGTAGTCGGGAGCGGTTTTTGCAGTTTATCGTCACAGATTACTGCTGTGTATCGGGCTCTTGTTGGCATATATGCATTAGCAAAATTCATCGCATCGAAACTGTCAGAAGAACAGAGGTTGATGCGAGGACACACATCCATACAGGTCGGAAATGTGGGAGATAGTCGAGTTATTGTGTGCAGTGGGGGTGTTGCGTATCCCATGACAGACGACCACAAGCCCGAAAAAACAGAAGAGATGAACAGGATCTTAGCGGCTGGCGGGACTGTCTCAAATTCGCGTGTCGACGGGAAGCTTGCCGTCTCAAGAGCATTTGGAGATGCCGAGTACAAATCTGGTGACAGCCAGCTCACACACAAAGTGATTGCTTTGCCCGACATGACCCACCACGAGTGTGGGTCTGATGACTATGTGTTCCTCTCTTGCGATGGTGTGTTCGAAAGCAACTTCTCGAATGAGGAGGTCATCGCATTCATCAACGAGAAGATGAAGACTACCAATGACCTGGGTGTTGTGGCAGCTTCGGTGTGCGACGAGGCTCTCGAACGCGGTAGCAAAGACAACATCACAGCAATGGTTGTGCAACTTTGCGGTGGTTCCGACTACGAAAAGCTTCCCTCAGACCAGCAGAAAGAACCTCTGCTCGGCCCCTACTCCGCACCCGACTCAACTGCTTTCCGCAAGGCGTTCATGGAAATGCTGGAGCCTTTCAAGATGCCACTGCACGAGGCTCTTGAAAGGCGCTTTGATTTCGTCGTGGAGAAGTTGCCCCTCCGCGAGAAAGAAACAAGCTTGAAAGACGATGAATGCGACCTCCAGCTGCTGACAGACTCGGAGCTGCGAGCCATGTACCAGCACAAAACTGACACTGAGGCCGCGGCTCACTTCTTCAGTGTGAAACGTGCTGCTTTAATTGAGGGCATTAAGGAGGTTTGCTTCAGTCCTTTTTTATGTTCTCTGCTCTCTGCGAAAGTATCTCTGTTCTCTCATCAACCGCAGCATGGTATCGTTAGGATGTCGTCTCGTGAAATATCTTAGTCGGTGAACGATCCAACGCTTTGGCGGTTTGTATGAAAGCTGCACAAGGCATATCTTTAACTTTGGTCCTCTGGGGCAGCAGTCAGTTGTGAGACTGGCAAGTGAGCAGCGCCACCTCCCCTGCGCATGCCTTCATTGCGAAGGTTACTGCTGCGGCCATCTGTGTCAGGTCCAGTGGGGAGATCTGGGGCCCTGTGACACCTAAGCAGGGCTGCATCCCTCGTGTGTAGCCGTGTTGTGTGATAAGGCTTCGAGGGGGCCTGGTCAACAACCTCATCACTATAGGGCACAAACCTTTCGCGATCGTGATGGCGAGGACAATCGGGATTGGGGGGGGGCGGGTCTCCATGAAAAAGAGAAAAGTAAAGCAAGACCTGCCCCCTGCGCCTGCTGTCTCCGGCTGCTTCGGCCGATGACACATACTACTACTATCGATCAAACTCACACGAAGCTGAAACTACTACTACTACTGGTCCTCTGCGAACCGCGACCGTTTACATGCCGATATCATTGACAGATTGGAGCACCATACATTCCGGTCGACATCTTGGAAATGAGAGCAGAGCTCGCGAAGTTCACTGTGCAGGGTAAAACCCCGCCACCGAAGGTGTGCTATTTGTAAACAACCACAAAAAAAGCATTTCATTGCCACGATCGTTATATCATGCTCGCAAGAGCAAAATATTGGGCGAGAAGAGAGACACACCATTTAAATTCTCGATTGCATGTCCTGCAGACCGTCCCGTCGATCCATTCTTTCGGTGCCAAATTCGTTTTCATCTTGGACGTGACTTGCGAGTTTCTAACTCTTCCCGCGTTACACTATCCATGCGATTCCAAAATAACACAGGGATCCCCTGATAGGAAGGATTGGTTCGTGCAGTGGATCGAGGAACAAGAGGCGAAGGTGAAGCCTGACTCCGCTCTTACGCTCGAAGAAGTCATGCAGTCATCTGGGCTTCCGCTTTCCCTTATTCAGCAAGTTCTTCAGGCAAGTCATCGGCCCCAGAACCCTGAAAACGCCTTTTGAATCGATACCTTAGCGCAGCCGATAGGGTAAGCCCTCAGTCAAACCGGCCGAATACCCACCCCCCCCCGGCACAGGTGGCGGGCGAGTCGCGACTCGCCCCAGACTCGTCTTCACTCGCCCTGTCACTCGCCCTCAGTATCATGCACGGCCATGTTGTTGTGTCTCCGACCAGTCAGGTGGGGGTGGGGGGTTAACAAAAGAAAACTGCCGCCGCCAGAAAATACCTTGAAGACTTTCTCACCCTACCCCTTCTCCTGCACTTGTGTTCATGCGCCGTAACAGGATTGGCAGCCCCTCGAGTTTCTTGAGCACCGTTGCTGCGGCAAACACGTCCGAATCTAGGTGGAGTGCGCTCTTCAACGTGTGCCACCTTGGCCCACGGAGGGCGAGTGAGGCGAGTTGGGCGAGTCAAAAGGCGAGTGTGCCTAGGGCAAGTCTGGGCGAGTCGCGACTCGCCCGCCACTGTGCCTAGGGCTGGGCTGACTGCATACGTGTACGCGTATGCAGATTGAAATATGCATCCGCATACGGCTGCATACACATGCATATGTGAGGCCAGCCCCTCTGGCTGCTGCACGACGGGTCTATGAGTAGTGTACACGGTGGAGTCCAACCCCAGAAGAGTGGAGAAGGCTGGAGTTGAAAAAGCGGGTGTCACCCGCTTTTCGGGTGTGACTCGGGCACCCTCTTCAACTCCCTTTCTGAGGCTGGACCTCACCGTGTAACAATGCAATGTACTGGCAAGTGGTGGACTACGAGGTGGAAAGCAGGTCGTTGAGGATGCGTGCCAGGGTCAAAGTCTGCCTCGCTTTTTTCCCGACGACGACGACGAACGCCAGCTCGAAGTACCGAACGAACATGCTTCATGGCGTTCGACAGCCCACAACGGGCTGGCGGAAAAGGCCCGCATCACGTGGAGGTTTGGTAGGGAACGTTTGGTGGTCCATGGCCTTTGCGAAAGCGAGTTGCTCAGCAGATCCTGGGACAACGAGCCTCGGTTGCCTCATCGAAGCGCGGCTGGTGGTCAGCTTACGGGAGTGAACACGCTTTGCCCGTGTACCCCGGGTTGCGGCAGACATACGTTCCGTCGACTCACGAAGCTCTGCTTTTAAGTATCGTTTTCGACTCCCCCTTCGTCCTCGACGAAGGAGGAGCATTGCCAGAGAAGTCACAGCCGTATGCATACATACACCCCGGACTTCAGCAGCCATATGCGAAGTCAATGCAGGAGTGAAAAAGTGCGGGAGTGGCCACTCCCGCATTGAGGGAGTGAGGCCGACCGCACAAACGACCGCAAAACCACTCCCGCAATCCGGGTGGGAGTCCGGGGTGTATGCATACATATGCATAGCCGTATGCAAGCGCCGTATACGTATGCAGGTTTGGGTGCATATGCGTATGCAGCCGTATGCAGCCACCATAGCACCCCCCCCCCCCCCCCCCCCCCCCCACGTCACGTCACAAGGATCACCTCTTTTGACTCTCTTCTGTACTTCTGTCACAACCTGGTCTTGTGGTCCTCGTAGGAAAAGGAAAAGTAAAGTGCTTTTGGAGTTCATTTCCCGCTGTGTTATTCTCGTTTCACAAGTTCTTTACAATCCGAGGCTTGTTCCTGTGATACTTCTTTTCTCTGCTTCTTATTTAATACGCGAAGTTCGTGGTTCTGTCTAGTCGAGCCAGTAATCTTCAGCAAACTCTGTGAGTCACGCTTGTCCTCGTGAGTCCGCTTGTTATTGCTTGGCTGCACGAAGCAGATGGCTAGTTTCGATTCGATGCTAGTTTGTCCAGCGGCCTCTTCTGCGAGAGAAATGCATTGTATCACGATGGACTGTGAGCCCAAGCATTCGCTCTGTCACCTGTGTACCCGAACATGATTATCAACCAGTTGGCTTGGAAGTCAGTTGATATTCTTTGGTCGATGAGAGCTCCCTTTTTGACGTGACTTCGTCTTCGAGGCAAGCACTCACATCCGAATCAAATTGGGGATGCAGCAGGCAAGCGAAACGGCAAAACCTGAGTCGGTTCCTACGACACAACCCTGTTGTGTCCAACCATCTCACGAGTTTGTGTTCAGTGCAAGCGCCACGACAAGGTTTTCCGCCCCTGGCGGGTTGCTTTGTTTGGGGAACTCACTACTCTTGTGCTCGAGTGCGTGTCATGGTGCTGTCTCCTGCCGTTTGTCGTGCTTCCTCCGGCATCCCTCTGCAATGCGGGCACCCACCGGGCGACGATAAGTTCTCGCAAGAGAAGCGAGACTCCCCTGTGCAAGCAGAAAAGATGCACCGGGAAAATCTTACACGAATGAAAGCCAGCACGATGGTTGTACAACCTGGCCATACCACTCTGTCACCAGAGAATACAACGTTCGCAAGCGCTGGCAATAGCTATTTATTCTCTAGAAAAAGGTAGTTTTCTGCACGAGTAGTTTTCCAGTGTGCACGAGTGGCCGTAATGAACGAGATCGGTTTTCCACCGCACCACCCGACTTTTCTGCACTCGAGTTGCACTGACACCAGGTAGAGCGAAGGCCAAAATCAAAGAAAGATGTTCAAGCGGGGCAGCAGATGTCCTTGCATCTGCAATAAGCCGGGCAAGTACCAAGGAAGATACGAAGACTTCCTAGCTTTCGTCAGGTCGTGGAGGCGTACTCGAGGCACAGGCCAAGAGAAGAAGTGCGTAACATCATCTGCATTTCAAGGATGAGAACGGTTACCGCCCTGAGTCCCCCGGAGAAATGAAGGGCACAACTGCAAGATGACACGTAAAAGGAAGACAGTGTACCATGTGACGCAAATGACACACGTTCTTACTCTTAATAATGGCACACCTTCTTACTTTTACTTGTCATTTTGGAGCTGTGGCCCTCACTTCTCAAGCTGAAAACGTCTTCAGGACCACCTTTTCCAGCATTGCCTTGACAAATGGTCAACAGCTTACTAGAGAACACAAAAGGTCAGCAGTGCGGAAAAGTAGCAAACGAGAGTGCAGAAAAGTCGGGTGGCAGGTGGAAAAAAATCTTTCTTCCACAAGTGGAAGTAGAAAGTAGCCAGCTTCTTGTTCGTGGGCATCGGTCTTCTGCCTGACCTCCTTTCCCCCTTCCTTTTTGCTGAGAATATGAAGAGGGCCCAGCCAGGCTTGTGCAAAAGCTAGCCCGCTCTTGCTTGGCGGGATTTGCCCCAGTTTCTCGAGTAAGCAGCTTGCCTGCCAACCAGAACACACAAGATCCACCCTGCTGGACAAGTCTTTTGTGCACCTTTTTGTCTTTTTAGCAATTTATACCTTTTTGCTCTCGTCCGACGGCCGGAATTGTGCAATACTGGGGGTGGAGCGAATGGGAGGGCCCGCCAATAAGGACTCCCTGGTTCATCGGCCACTTTAGACCAAGCTTGACCGGTCGGGAGCCGAAATAATAATTTTGGCGGTCTGGCGAATCAGGGTGTACTTTCTGACAGGTTCCTCTTTTACCGGTAGTAGTAAGTGCCCAGCGGCTATCGGAGACATGTCGACAACCTTGCCCGGAAACCCCAACGGGACACAAGTCTAGTCATACTCATTGTTGATCGTTCAGGTCTCGAGTGTGCTCTGTGTCCGTCCCTTGTGATAGGACGAGGGGAGCCGAACTTAAAAAGCCTGGCACCGGGCCAGTTTTTCTTTTGTTCTCATGTTATTTTCCCTTGCTCACTGTTTGTTTCCTTCGGCCTTTTATTTCCCGTACTGTGTTGGCACTTCTGGAACCCGAGATCTAGCAATTCACCCGGCGCTGTGTCTTACTGGTTGGCTCTCACAGCTTCCCCTTCTGCTTTGCCTACCTCGATTCCTCCATTTTCCTTTGCCCTTTCACATATTATTTTTGCTTGCATTGAATTTCCCATACTTCTCCCCCACCTCTTCATCGAATTCGGTAGTCGTTTCTAGCCTTTGCGGCTCCGTAAAAAGATCGAGGGCACAAGGCCGAGAACAGTGAACGTGTGTATGCAGTGCACAGGAGTTTCCGACATGCTGCGTTTAGGTCTTATGACTCCTCTCTGAGGGTGGGCGGTACATTGGGGTAGAGGCGTGGGGTGTTGTCACTTTTATTTCCATGTTGAGGTTTTGGCTACATGAGCTCCCCCCGCAACTATGTCTGTGCATGGGCAATGTGGCAAGGCGCAAGAACCCGTCGTCGGCAGTTGCCACCTCGATCACACTCGAAAAAAAAAAACACATAAAACAAGTCAAAGGGTGTGGGCCTCCACCGTCTGGTGGACCAGGCTAGATTTGGGGTGGCTCCCTGGGAGGGACAGAGGCGGGGCTGTCATCGCTACTGCTGAAGTACATTTGCGCCGGTAAAGACCGGCGCGCAGCGAGACTAGAGGCAGCAGTTAAAGTTCGGGAAACAGTAAAGTTCGGGCGAAGCTAAGTTCGGGCGAAGCAAAGCAAAGCTCGGGCGAAAGCAAAGTTCGGGCAAAGCGAAGCTCTGGCGAAGCAAGTTCGGGCGATGCAAAGTTCTGGTCAAGCAAAGTTCTGGTCAAGCTAAGCTCTGGCGAAGCAAAGTTCGGGTGAAGCAAAGTTCGGCGAAGCTAAGTCAAAGCAAAGTTCAGGTGAAGCTAAGTTCTGGCGAAACAAAGTTCGGGCGAAGCTAAGTCAAAGCAAAGTTCGGGTGAAGCTAAGTTCCGGTGAAGCTCAGTTCGGCGAAGCTAAGTCAGCAGCAAGTTCGGGTGAAGCTAAGTTCTGGGGAGGCTAAGTTCTGGTGAAGGAAAGTTCGGGGGAAACAAACTTCGAGTGAAGCTAAGTTCTGGGGAAGTTCTGGTAAGCAAAGTTCTGGTGAAAAAAACTCGGCAGCAAAGTTCGGGCGATGCTAAGTTCTGGTGAAGTAAAGTTCGGGCGAAGCTAAGTCAAAGCAAAGTGCAAAGTTCGGGCGAAGCAAAGCAAAGTTCGGGCGAAGCTAAGTTCTGGTGAAGCTAAGTTCGGCGAAGCAAAGCAAAGTTCGGGTGAAGCTAAGTTCTGGGGAGGCTAAGTTCTGGTGAAAGCAAAGTTCGGGCGAAGCAAAGCAAAGTTCAGGCGAAGCTAAGTTCTGGTGAAGCTAAGTTCGGCGAAGCAAAGCAAAGTTCGGCAGCAAAGTTCGGGCGATGCTAAGTTCTGGTAGTAAAGTTCGGGCGAAGCTAGTTCCGTCCGGGCCTGAAGTATGCAAATACCCGGTGCCAAATCACGGGTCAAGAAAACCCCGGAGCGAGGGAATTGACCGAAGACTGAGGGGGAACCAAAAAAAGGTCCTCGGCGGGATTCGAACCCGGGAACTCCAGCCCTAAACCCTGGCGCCGTTCACTCTGCCATCACGGTGTCAATTTCCAGGGGCAAAAAAAGCTATGGCCGCTGACAAAACTTCTGACCCAAAAAAACACTACGAAAAACACTACGAAAAAGTGCCCCCGGGCTTCGCCCCCGACCCCCTAAAAAGTGGGGTTGGCTCGATAGAGCTATTAGCATACCTCTAGTCTCGGAAAATTTCGAGAACACATAAAACAAGTCAAAGAGTGCGGCACCTCACCGCGAAAGCGGAATGCGGCGCCGGGAACCGAGGCAACGAGGCGCAGGCGGCGCAGGTCGAAGTGCGGGCTGAAGGCGGTTGCGCATTGTGGGAAGTTTGTTCGCGGTTCGTGTGCGTGGGGGTCGAGTTCGACCTGGCTGCCGAGACGCAGCGGCACAGGCTCAACCCGTCGTGGGCGGAGCGGTGGGTCGACGGTAGCGGGATACCGTGCACTCGCCAGCCGCGCCATTTTCCCCGCAAACGCCACCGTCCACCAACATCGGGAGCACCTCCCGGAAACGACCGACGCCGTCCATCGCCGCCAACGCCTCCACGTCGATGCGGTTCGACGTTACCCTCGCCGTCCACCCGCACCACGCGCTCCACCGGACGGGTTGTGGACCCTCCCGTCCATCTCCACGCGTGCGTCCATGTCACCACCATTCCAACCCTACCATTCGGAGTCCCGAGAGCAGTAAGGCGGTTAGTCACGCCTTAGCAGTCCCAGGGCCTCTCCAAATGATGGATACAATCCCAACTTTCTGGCAAAAAATCCAAAAGTCCAAAGAATCCGCATAATCCCAAAAAATCCCATGTGAGAGTGTGCAAATAGCGTTAAAAGAAACGTGCCCGGGCGGCCCGTATGTCATCCAGCTCAGCGGGCTTCGGTGTTTGCACTGCCCCTAATGATAATGCGATGCGACTTTTTTGGGCTGGAGGAGCTCCGGATTCCACATCTCAGTTCCTGTTGTCTGCGGGAGCTGCCACTGCTGGTGACGCCTGTGTCGGTTCTGCCTGCACAGTGGCTCGTTTTCGCACGGGCCTCGGAGATGGGCCCTCAAGCGTGTTCCTGACGTGTTTCCTACCGTCGCTTCACAGTATGTGCATTTCCCACATGTAACATGGCCCCGCTCCAGCACGCTTTTCTATCCGGCATCTTGAAACTCTTTGGTGGTTCCTCTATCGAGTGTCGGGTCCTTTTGTGGATTTTATGAAGAATCCAAAAAATCCATCGGCAAGAAATCCAAAAAATCCAAAAGATCCATCAAAAAAATCCAACCATAATCCAGTTCAATATCCCGGCCATCCTTGCCCTCTCCCCACCCAGTTTCGAGAGAGCTAAATCTTCACAGGAGGGACCTTGCATAGAGTGGGCAAAAAAGAAAAGACTCAAAAATGAACCCACAAGACATTTTCGGCATGATGGGTGGCATGCATGGTATGGGTGGTGGCGGCATTAGCGACTTGTTCGGGGGTGGAGGCATGCGAGGTCCGCGGGTACGCAAGGGTAGAGATGTTGCCCTGCGGCTTCCCGTCTCACTAGAAACTCTGTACAAGGGCGAGATGAAGGAAGTCGAGCTTCCGAAAACTATCTTGTGCCCAGACTGCGACGGAACTGGAAACAGGACGAAGAAGAAGTCGACCTGTGACGACTGCCATGGAAACGGAGTCAAGCTGGTTCGTCGCGCTATTGGACCTGGTATGGTGCAACAGATGCAGGTACCTTGCGATGGCTGCCAAGGACAAGGTAACAAGATAAAGGACTCTGACAGGTGCATTGCATGCAGTGGTCAGCGCACGAAAGAGGTCTCGCGCACGTTGAAGGTAGACATTAAACCGGGAATGGAACACCAGACCCAAATACCGTTCGAAGGCGAAGGTGATCAGGATCCAAGTATCGACATTCCAGGCTCGATTGTAGTTGTTCTGATGCAAGAGAAGGATGACCGCTTCGAGCGTGAGGAAGATGACCTGAAGATTGAGCAAACCATTGCGCTTCAAGAAGCTCTTCTCGGCTGCGCCTTCGTGCTTGAGCACCTCGATGGAAGAAAATTGTACGTCCACACTCCCGCAGGTCAAGTCATTGTACCAGGACAGATGATGACCATCAAAGGTGAGGGCATGCCCCGCGAAGGGGGCGGTCGCGGAAACCTTCATATTCTTTTCAACATCGACTTCCCGCGCACAATGGGTGACGATCAGATCGAGAAGTTGAAGAGTGTGCTTCCTGGTGGTCGGAAGACTGACAAAGACTACCCGGTGTGTTTTCTTCCTTTTGCGTTCGGCCCGAAAAATGCCATCGGGGATGCATGAACTACAACGCCGGCGCCGTCACGCACCATAGCAGACACGCCTCCGAAACGACTTACGTTCCAGCGGCTGCTCTGCACAAACGAAACCGCGGCACAGGAGTTCACATGGGCCGGGTAGCACCCCGGGGTTTCAGCCCGGGTAGCACCCCGGGGTTTCAGCCTCAGTACTCCTGAACCCCTAAAATGTCTATTTGGGGTGGCCGGCTAAACCCCCCACACAACTATTATTAACAATCGTAAATGTTAATAATAGTTGTTTTTTTTTTTGTTATTTTTGTTAATAATAGAAAGCGTGTGACACCGGCGCTTGCCTGAAATGGCGGAGGCATCAATGCCTAGGCGACCTCATGCACGCTAATGATCTCGTGAGTGCGGCGATAAGACAACACAGCGCGCGACCAACATGGAGAAATCGCATAATTGACCACGTATGCCTGAAGCTGCGCTACGGCAGCAGTGTGCAGCAAGTGCGCACTTACGAACCTAGCCGGTGGTTCGTCTCCGATCACAAGATGGTCGAGGTGACCCTTCGGGTCAGATACGCGGACCCGAGGAGGCCCGCACCCCCAAAGCCCGACTTCGCTAGCGGCGCAAGGAGCGCACCACTGGGAGCGAAGATAGCAGATACTCTCACCCGCGCAGCCACGTATGAGGAGTTCTGCAGTTTGTCACGGTCCCTTGTTGGTGAGCTGCGGCGGCTACCGACACCAGAGCTCGAGGAAGCCTTGCTGGGACCGCCGGAAGGAGGCAACGCGGACTACAACGCTGCAGCCGCACGCCCTGTAGCCACCCTGCTGCGTTTCTTTGAAGAACATCGGGGTGACAGCCCCCACGCAGCCTGGAAGGCCCTTTCCTGCCTATGGAAGAGTCGTGCCTGTCCCCCCTCTATCAAAGGGGGAGTACGATGAGCGCTTCCGAGTGAGGACACATCCGCGATACCACGACTAATAGCCAGAAACCTTGACTGGAAGACAGAACCGCCCACGATCTCTGAAGTTGCGGGTGCCTCTCGTAGGCTTAAGGTCAGCAAGGCGGCCGGTCCGGATGGAGTTCCGAACGCATTCTTGCGCGTCCCTGACGTACAAGAAAAGGTCACCGAGTTTTGTCGGGAGGCGTACATGCAGGCACCGCCTGCAGAGTGGATGCGGTCTGAGACCCAACCGTTTTACAAGAAAGGCAACCGGCGTGATTTAGGGAACTACCGCCAAATCACCCTCGCATCGTGCTGCGGGAAGCTGTACAACGCAGTACTGCGAGGGAGGATCCGGCAGGCCCTACGTGACCAAATTGGGCAAGTTGACAGCGTCCTTCTTCCAACACAGAATGGGGGAAGGCCGGGCAGGGGCACGTCTGAACACGTCCTCTGCCTGAGAAGCGTAGTACAGCAGATCAGGATGGAAAAGGAAGGCGAAGCTTTTTTAGTGTTCGTAGACTTTTCGACCGCTTTCGACAGCGTTTTCTGGTCCGCATTGGAAAAGCTTCTCGGAGCCTACGGTGTACCGGATTCGCTCCGGAGTGCTATCATTAGTACATACCGTGGGGCGACAACACAGGTTCGCACGCCACATGGCCTAACTGAGGCCATCGAGCTTTGCTCGGGCGTCCTCCAAGGGGACACATTGGCCCCAACGCTGTTCAACCTCGTGATCGATGCGATCATGAGAGAAGTTGAGGGGGTGGACATTCCGAACGCGGGCGTGTGCTTTGGTCCTACGTGTGGACGATGGCATATCCGCCTAAAGCACCTTGAATTTGTCGATGACATTGTTCTAATAGCCCGATCCGCAGCAGCAGCCAGAGTGCTCCTGCACAAGCTCACTGCGGCAGCCGCGAAGTATGGCCTGAAGGTCAACTACGGCGTAGGCAAGACAGAGGTAGTCGTCCTGGGTTCGCCAGTTGTACGTACCGTAACGCGTCCAGATGGGGCCTCCCTCCGTGAGGTTCCGGACTACAAATACCTCGGCTCCATGCTCGTGGACAGCAGAGCGGATTTCATACGGAACAAGTCTTTGGCCTGGGTAGCACACAGACTGAAGTCTGTTTGGCGGTCCGCAATTAGGCTCGACCTCAAGGTTTTGTTTTTCAAGACGCTCGTGGTCCCGTCTTTCTGTCAGGCGCCGAAACTTGGATCGTTGGCACTTCCCTGCTTCCTGAGATCACGGGAGCATACACTTGTCTAGTTCGGTTTGTTCGAGGCATTAAGGTCTACAGACGCGAAGCAGTTGAGTTGCAGAGAAAGCGGCTCCGCTTCGCTGGGCACTGCCTGAGGGCGGACCAGCCAGCATCGGGCGTGCTTCTTGCAACGACACGTCGAAAGAAGAAACGCGGTCGACCTCCGCTTTCTTATCGTCTCTCTTGTCTCGATGTGCCAACGCGACCTCGGCATGTCGAACACTGAGGATATCCGGGAGCTGATGGCAGACAGGGTAGCATGGGACGCGAAGGTCCAGCGGGTGGTGGAGGCCACCAGGCAGAGAACCGTGCGGAAGACGCGGAAAGGCATGAAGGCACGTGGGACCGGATCCGGACGACCCCGGAAGCGCGTGATCTCTCGCAGGCTGCGCGGCGCATGCGCAAGGTTAATGCGCTGAAGTACATCGATTGTGCGGCACCGACCTGCCACGTTCAAGCTTGCTCCGACCACTGCACCCTCTGCCGACACTCGCTAGCCGTCCTGAAGTGCAATTACTGCCGACGCGTCACTACTGCTGTGTGCGCTCGGATGGCGCCGCTCAAGCGGCCACCTTATGTCACTCGTTCGTTTGTAAAGATTGCTCCGTTCTGCTCCCTGTGAACTTGCTCCCGGATTAGGATGACACATACTACTACTACTACTACTACTTGTTTATAATTATCGTTATTTACATGTAGTATTAGCAAGTCCACCTCTGGGTGTAATAGGCTTGTGTCACAGAGGCATTGGACGTGCCTTCTTGTTTATCGTGCAACCTGCCCAGTTGTCGTCGAAACTTGTTTCACGAAGTTGTTACCAGCACTCCACAATGCACACACGCTTTCCGTTTCCAGTTCTGGATACTTTCTGTTGAGGTTGCTCTTCCCGTCCCACTCCAGTGTTACTGCTCCCCACAGACATCGTTAACACTGTCCACTAACCAAAGTCATCCCAGTTGTACTCTGGACGATCCAGATCAATTGCATATCCATTGAGAAGATCATGGAGGACATGTTCTTTTTGGTCAACTGACCCGACATCCGTCGGCATCCGATAATGAGTGTGTAACAACTCACCTGCCGAATGCACCGGTTCCGAAAATGAAGTGATCCACGGTTGGCCGCGTACTGGTATCACAAAGCCGGGCGTGTGTAGGAGTGTATGGTCCACCGCGAAGTCATTGGCATGACCTCGACGCAGCGTGGATGAATACAGATCTTGATTGTTCTAGCGAACAATTATTGGGGAACGTTGGAGGCCGAAATGATACATTTCCACGAGGCATTTCACAACCAGCGCTTATTACTGAACACAACTTACCACAGAGTGGAGAAGAACCCGAAGAATGCTTCATGGACGACTACGACCCGGAAGATTGGCAAAAAATGGCTAAGATCGGCGAAGATGAAGAAGATGACATGGATGATGAAGGCGGTCCTCAGCAGGTACTAATCTTTATGCATGCACCTAAGATGGTCATTTTCGCAGGAGCGATTCGATGCAAGCACCATTTGTATTGTACATTCATCACGTCATTATCACCACAACACGACAGGGAGTTCGCTGTGCGCACCAATAATCCGATGAAAATCTGCGATAGGTTCAAGCACTAAGCTGCGGTCCTTGGCAGAGTGACTTCTGTCCACCTGTGTGTTAATTAGGAAGGTGCCACTCGGGAAATGGCACCATTATTTTTTAGGTTCTAGTTTTTTGTTTGTTGCTTGGTAGCAGAGTTGTTTTAAAGTATTTACATGGTGCGTTTGATTTTAGCTTATGTACCATGGCAGTCGAACTGGCTGTTACTGGCAGTTACTGGCAGCCAAACGCACCATTACAGTCATTCCAATTTGGGGCGGGGATCATGTGCCACAGCAGATGCTAAACTCCTACAACACAGCATCCTCGTGAATTGCAATTGTTCTTCAGGGGAGCCTTCTCTCAAAAGCCTTTGGGCCGAAAACCACCTGACCAAAAATAACTCTGCCTCTAATCCGTCTTCTTCAACATCGGTTTCCGATCACTGCCTCTTTTTCTTTTGCCCCCTGTTTCTTTGCGAAGTGAACGAAGCAACACAGTCCATCGTCTCGAATTCTCATAGCGATGCAGTTGAATCAGAGCTGAAATGAATTAACTACCAAGGCAGAGATCAGCCTCCTCATACAGTGTATTCCAGTTTCACTGGAATCCCCTACAGTACGAGCCACAGTTCTGTCCCTTGCTTCTTGTCTTTTTTCAGCATTAGATCGATATGGGCGGAGGGGGTATTGCGGCGAGGAAGCGATGGTTTACACCCTCCGACTGAGTGAATGCATGTAGAGCGCTCCTATCTGGCAATAAGCTTTGCCCACGTCTTTTTTCTAGCCTGTAGGTCCTCATCCTCATCCACTAGTATTGAATGGTAACACTCCGTTTCGTGTTTTCCCATCCCTCCCTGTTATGTCTTTTCCTGCTTTCCGCGAAAAAACATCTGGTCTCTCTTTGCTTCGTTGTTTTCCTAAATTTCCTATCAATTGCTTTGTCTAAGCTTCAGTGTCCCTCTTCGACATTTCATGTGTGATTGTAGGCCAGAACAGTTGAAAGCTTGAACGAATTCTGTCTAAGGTAGGTTAGGGTATGGGCCGCAAACACACAACACAAGAGACTGGTTTGCAGGTGCTAGCTTTGCTTGCCGTCTTGCTGTCGATAGCGTTGTTCGTGCTGATAGGGTGCCGAAAGTTCTGGGCCCCTGTTGAACAGTATCGGCGGCACCTCGATACTGACGAACCGCTGCCAAAGAAATTTATGAGATAGTAACGGCTTGTGGACGGATCTCCAGCCTCACCTCTGATTCGTGAACGTCCCAGGGAAACGGAGAACCGAAAATGACGTGTAAACTGGCTGTCCTTCTTTCGGGCAGCGGAACAACCTTGCAGAACATATTCGACAAGATCGACAATGGATCGTTGCCCAATGTTGCAGTTCGCCTGGTAATCGCCTCTAAGGTATGCTTGTTTATTGTTTATTTATGTTTCTAAAGGGACAGCGGATTAACCCGGGCGGGCCAACTGCCCACTACTTTCGCCAAAATTTTGGTGGGTGGGTCCCCCCCCCCCCCCCCTCTGGTGGGAATATTTTTTCCCCAAAACTGCATGAAGATTTTCCGACAGAAACCCACTGTTGCATCAATGTAATGGCCCAAATCTGACCGAAAACCGCTGTTACATCAATGTAATGGGCCAAATCTGGCGGGAAACCACTGTTACATCACTGTAATGGGCCGAATTTCACAGAAACCCACTGTTACATCAATGTAATGGCCCAAATCTGACCGAAAACCACTGTTACATCGATGTAATGGGCAGAATTTGACGGAAAACCACTGTTACATCAATGTAATGGGCCAAATTTGACGGAAAACCACTGTTACATCAATGTAATGGGCAGAATTTGACGGAAAACCACTGTTACATCGATGTAATGGCCCAAATTTGACAGAAAACCACTGTTACATCAATGTAATGGCCCAAATTTGACCGAAAACCACTGTTACATCGATGTAATGGGCAGAATTTGACGGAAAACCACTGTTACATCGATGTAATGGGCAGAATCTGACGGAAAACCACTGTTACATCAATGTAATGGGCAGAATTTGACCGAAAACCACTGTTACATCAATGTCATGGCCCAAATTTGACGGAAAACCACTGTTACATCGATGTAATGGGCAGAATCTGACGGAAAACCACTGTTACATCAATGTAATGGCCAAATTTGACCGAAAACCACTGTTACATCGATGTAATGGGCAGAATCTGACGGAAAACCACTGTTACATCAATGTAATGGGCAGAATCTTGACGGAAAACCGCTGTTACATCAATGTAATGGGCCAAATTTGACCGAAAACCACTGTTACATGAATGTAATGGGCAGAATCTGACCGAAAACCACTGTTACATCAATGTAATGGGCAGAATTTGACGGAAAACCACTATTACAGGGGCCGAATTTCACAGAAAACCACTGTTACATCAAAGGCGCAAAAACTGAAAAAGACAGTTTTTTGAACAGTCGGCCAAGAATGAAAGGTTTTTTTTTTTTTTTTTGCCAGAGCTCCTGTGGTTGATGCAGTAGTACCTTGGGTACCAAGCTCTGACGACCCGGGTTCGAACCCCGCAAGTAGACTTTTTTCGGTTTTCGTGCCACTTTTCGAAAAATCCGGATTTTGGTCATTTTAGCCGATTTGGCCCACTACATTGATGCAAGTTGCAACAGTGGTTTTCGGTCAAATTTGGCCCATTACATTGATGTAACAGTGGGTTTCCGTCAAATTTGGGCCATTACATTGATGTAACAGCGGTTTTCCGTCAGATTCTGCCCATTACATCAATGTAACAGTGGTTTTCCGTCAGATTCTGCCCATTACATTGATGTAACAGTGGTTTTCCGTCAAATTTGGGCCATTACATTGATGTAACAGTGGTTTTCCGTCAAATTCTGCCCATTACATCAATGTAACAGTGGTTTTCCGTCAGATTTGGGCCATTACATCGATGTAACAGTGGTTTTCGGTCAAATTCGGCCCATTACATTGATGTAACAGTGGTTTTCCGTCAGATTCTGCCCATTACATCAATGTAACAGTGGTTTTCCGTCAGATTTGGGCCATTACATTGATGTAACAGTGGTTTTCCGTCAGATTTGGGCCATTACATTGATGTAACAGTGGTTTTCGGTCAAATTTGGGCCATTACATTGATGTAACAGTGGTTTTCCGTCAAATTTGGGCCATTACATTGATGTAACAGTGGTTTTCGGTCAAATTTGGCCCATTACATTGATGTAACAGTGGTTTTCGGTCAAATTTGGCCCATTACATTGATGTAACAGTGGTTTTCCGTCAGATTCTGCCCATTACATTGATGTAACAGTGGTTTTCCGTCAAATTTGGGCCATTACATTGATGTAACAGTGGTTTTCCGTCAGATTCTGCCCATTACATCGATGTAACAGCGGTTTTCCGTCAGATTCTGGCCATTACATCGATGTAACAGTGGTTTTCGGTCAAATTTGGGCCATTACATTGATGTAACAGTGGTTTTCGGTCAAATTTGGGCCATTACATTGATGTAACAGTGGTTTTCCGTCAAATTCTGCCCATTACATCGATGTAACAGTGGTTTTCCGTCAAATTTGGGCCATTACATTGATGTAACAGTGGTTTTCCGTCAAATTCTGGCCATTACATTGATGTACCAGTGGTTTTCGGTCAAATTTGGGCCATTACATTGATGTAACAGTGGTTTTCCGTCAGATTCTGGCCATTCCATCGATGTAACAGTGGTTTTCGGTCAAATTTGGGCCATTACATTGATGTAACAGTGGTTTTCGGTCAAACTTGGGCCATTACATTGATGTAACAGTGGTTTTCCGTCAAATTCTGCCCATTACATCGATGTAACAGTGGTTTTCCGTCAAATTTGGGCCATTACATTGATGTAACAGTGGTTTTCGGTCAAATTCGGGCCATTACATTGATGTAACAGTGGTTTTCGGTCAAATTTGGGCCATTACATTGATGTAACAGCGGTTTTCCGTCAGATTCTGGCCATTACATCGATGTAACAGTGGTTTTCGGTCAAATTTGGGCCATTACATTGATGTAACAGTGGTTTTCCGTCAAATTCTGCCCGTTACATTGATGTAATGGCCCAAGTTTGGGCCATTGCGTTGATGTTTTTGGGGAGGGCCAGTGCAACTTGGACCTGATAGAGCCGTACCGTTCGGCCGGGGGGCAAAGCCCCCCGAACCCCCCCTTATTTCGACTTTCCAGAACAAACCAAACCCGTACATTTCAGCGGTGTCGGAAGCCAAGAAGGCAGGTGGTGAAAATGGAAACTGAAAAAAAAAAAAAAAATCCCGCGGGCTCGGGAGATTTGGGGGTGGGTGGGTCCCCCCCCCCCCCCCTTTGGGCGAGCAGTTGGCCCGCCCGGGTAATAATCCGGCGTATCAAAGAGCTTGGAGAAGCACCTTGCAATCACCCAAATGGCGCACCTGTAATGGGGAAAAAAATTAAGTGCGCACGGTAAGACCGGCGCGAGGCGAGACTGGAGGCAGCAGCTAAAGTTCGGGAAACAGTAAAGTTCGGGCGAAGCAAAGTTCGGGTGAAGCTGAGTTCGGTGAAGCAACTTTCGGGCGAAGCTAAGTTCTGGTGTTCGGGCGATGCTAAGTTCGGGTGAAGCGAAGTTCGAGACTCCGTGCTGAGTTTGGCCTGTGATGGCAAGTCGGCGCCAGTACCCCCCCGGACCCCCCCCACTCCGTTTTCCCAGACTGACAACTGACCACCCGGGTAACCCAAAAACCGCGAACATGGAGAAGCTCCGCAAACCATACTTGTTCCCCGCCTTAAAAAAGCGGGATCCCCGCTTTTTTTTCTTCTTCTTTTTTCCCAACTTTGGAAAAAGCGGGGGGAAAGCGGGCAAAGCGGGGGAAAAGCGGGTAATTGCCAAACACGTTGTGATGTCGCCGTTGATGAGGAGTTTGCCCTGAGCGAGAGCTCCTTCGGGGTCAGCCGCTGGCGGCGCTTGTTCCCTGAGATCGTACTCAGGGTTGAACGAGTCGACAGTCACAACTGGGCATGTATTCAGAATGCCGAGTGCACAGCTGCGGAATTCGCAGCCGAAGTCGCTTCGGTTTCATAGCCGTTACTGTCGCTGTCGCTGCCAGCCGAAGAAACGGCTTTCGGGGCGACCGCCCTGCCTTGCTTCTTCGGGGCGACCTTTTTGGCCACGGGGGAAAGGTTGCGTGTGCGCGTCGCCGACCCCCCCAGTTCGGGAAAAGGGGTCATGCCCAATATAGGAAAAGGGGGTCCGGGCCCGTCCGAACCATTGTCCCCGGCACCGCGCTTGGTCTGTGCAGGCATCTCTTTTTCGGAAGCATGCTTGATCTACGACTCGAGGACCTCCGAGCCTCGTCGACACATGCCCCGACAGGTGTGGATGACCTGTTTGCCCATATTCGTCCAGAATTGTGTTGTCTGATCGCTTTTTCCCGCCTTTCCCCGCATTCTTCGATGTTTCGAGACTGGAGGTCGCAATGGAAAGCCTCTATTCGAGCCAACCCGGCTTTCGTCTATAAAAAGGCCTCCCCCGTGCATAAGATGGATGAAAAACTCGGGGTTTGGCCGTATCCATCTTAATCAAGGGGGGTATCCATCTTAAACACGGGGCACTGTAGACTACAGTGTAGTCACTCTGCACAGGGGTACCTCACCCCCGTGTTTAAGATGGATAAAAATGATGTGATCCAAACCCTGACCAAAAACCCGGTACAAAGTTTACATGTTCGTGCTTCACATGGAGATCCCTATCTCAAGACATACCTACCTTACTTTTCCTGCAGGAACTCTCAGAGGAGTGGCTTGTATCCTGCGCAGTATTTGCTCCCCTCTCCCCAGGCCAAGGCAAAAATGTGGGACGTCCGATTATACAAAAAGAGAGGACATGAGACGATGCCGGGGGGGAGAAGTTTGGGCAGAAATTCTGGCAAGTACGATGCTGTGCATGTGGGGTGTGCGACCTCTGAGGCGAAACCGGGTTCTATGCTCAGAAGAAGGGATAAGGCCCCCCACTCAGCCTCAGAATACAGGTTCTGGAGGGTATATCATCACAATATCCCGCGGCGTTGACAATGTGTGTCACTATACCAAACCCAGTATTGGTCGAAAAATATTTGAATGAGACACTATTTCTGACTTTGTGGAGAATGGATTCGGACGTTTTTGGGTCAGATCGTCGGCGACGTCAGCGACACAGAAGACCTTCAAAATAACACGAAAAGCCTCTAGGCAAAAACCCGTTTTCACACTTCTTCTTCTGTGAACGTGCGAGGTGCGGCCAAAACTGACTCTGTTGTCAGCCTCAGCCGATGTTTCGACGAAACGCATTCCGTGTCACATGGATTCTGTTGACCTGCGGGCCAGCAGCTGTAAAGGGACCCCGAAAGCTGCGAAGAGGGCCCCATTCCGTCCACTTCGGTGCAGTGGGCGCGAGAGGACGAGACACCCGAGACTGCGACGATGTTTCAGGAGTGTGCTCGCCGTTTGAGAAGCTGACGGAGATTACGACCGATGATGTCGATGTGGCCGGATGAGCGCTCGTGTGATAAGCGCGTTCGCCGCCACTCGATAAAACGCGGGGCGGCACCGATCTTTCTAGAAGCTGTCCAGCGGGGGCAGTCCCAGCCACGTGTAGTTTCGAATTCGGCGACAAGTACCCGAACAGGGAGTGAGAGATGCTTGCGGGCCAAGCTCTGCTTACGACAAGCATCTACCGGTTCTTGAGGAGACTCTGTAAACGATTTCACCTCTGAACCGTGGATTTGCAAGCACGGAAAATGCGACTTGACGCTTAAGTTGCAGTCCCTGGGCAGTGAAGGCGAAAGAGCGAAAAGAACGACGGACTGCCTTGCTTGCAGAGGTTGATTGCGACACTGCAACTTGGGCAAAACCGCTTCTGACGGAGCAGGCCCTTTCGCTAGCTTGACATCACGTCCATCTTGGCCGAAGTCAAAGTTCGTGGCGAAGAATGCCAGAGTTATCACTAGTGTCCGCGGCAACGCTGTCGTCAACAACAGTTCAACGCAAAACCTCGCTTGGAGTATCCGCTTTACTGTCGTGGTCTGCCAATTATTCAGAAGCCTAGAAGCACCTCACATATCAGTGTGCTGCTTCAGCTTATCCAAACAGCCTTTTGTCTGATTCTTCAGTGGTCGACGGGGAGGATCACAAATTATCATGGGCTGTCATGTGATCTGTTGTGATTCCGTGTGATTTTTGTGATTTAGAACGATTTCTTTGTGATTTTTACATATTATAGTGTGGTACTCATTTGCATGCAAGTGACTCCCCACTAACGCAACAAGCTGCGACCGTACAAGACGAGGGCGCAGGCAGAGGTGGCGGAACTGCGGCAGAAAGGCATCGACATCAAGTTGGAGCACGTGCCGCGCGAGCAGAATATCGACGCCGATGCTCTATCGAATCGCGCGATGGATGAAGTCCAGAGACGAGCGACAGCCGAGTATCGGAACTCGGCGACCGCGAAATCGTACGCGATGAAGAGCGCGATGCGACGGCTGACGAGTATCGTGCAGACGCCGATTCACCCGGCGCTTGAGATGCAAGTCAACGTCCTGACGTCTCTCGGAGGCGGAAACATGGCCGGACTCAACAAGAGGCCACAAATGGCGAGCCAGCAGGCGTTTGAAGCCGTGATGCGCGCCTACGAAGCCGCCGCACGAGAGCAGACGGCGAAGAAGGCCGGCGACAAGGTGCGAGCCATACCGCAGGCTGGGCTCCGCAAAGCTGCAACACTGAATGGCAGTTTTCGACCGCAGACGCATTACCCGTCGGGATGGGAGCGCAAGCAGGCTCGATGGAAGCACGAAGTCAAGCAGGAGAGACGAACTGCGCAGACTGAGCGCAAGACGTGCACCAAGGGCAGACCAGGACGTTGGGACCGTGCGAAGTCGAAGAAGGAGTCCAAAAGCGAAGCAACAACACCAACGCGGAAACGCAACCCGAAGGCAGCCAAGCGGACCTCCCAGGGCAGGGGGGAACCTGCGGCAGTGAAGTAACGAAGCTCATCCGAGTGTCCGATGAAACCCCTTGTCAATACCACCCAACGACTGCGACGCGCGTGCGAAATGTCGGATGCTAGCGTCTGTCAAGAGCATGCGTGACTCAGCCGTGTTTTAAAGGTGAGATGAGAGGCATCGGCTCACTCTGTCAAAGGACCATACCACTAACGCAACAAGAAGACGATTTTTACTGATTTCTTGTGATTTAGAACGATTTTCTGTGAGGTCGTCAGCAGGCAGATGCTGTAGTGCACCTGTTTTAGCGGTTTACCTGTGGGCAGTTTTTTTTAGAGAGTGTTAACACAACCACTTTTGGAAAAAAGAGGATGATTTCAGCACCATGGACCCAGCCAATGTCGCAGCTGTCGCGCCCCCTGCCGAACCGGTTACGCACGTCGCGGTCACGTGCAACGGTATCCAGATGAGTGTGTGGTGGATTTGGCAGATCTGTTCTCCAAGCTCGAATTGTTGGGGATGGAGCTTTCTTCTGGGACTGTATTCGGTTAGAACGGTGATGAGTGGGTATTGTTGAGATCCGGTATTCCCTTCTCCTGCTTCATGACAATTTGTGATTCCCCCCGTCGATCATGGCCACCCCAGGATATACCAGGATACCGGCGGGTGCATTTGAAAGTCGCATCGCCTCAATATACCCCCTGCTCTCGAGTTCCACAGCGCTGCCTTCGGCTGCCGTTCCGACCGTCCTCGGTCTCTTCATCTTTTTTCAGCAGGCTCGCCCCCACCCAGGCTGCGCCGACCAGTCGGTACAGTCCGGTCTTCCTTCTTCACCCCTGCCGGGTCGTACACGACCTCCGACGATCTTGTCACGTACGCCGGCAGCACCTTTTCTCTACGCTGTCGACTCTGCACATCACGTGCATCTGCTGGCTCTTTTTGGCATTCAATACTGAACTATAGTACACCAGCACCCCAAAAAAAATCTCTCTTAGTCTTTTTCTCGGCGATTACACTTGCTTACTCTGAACTCTCTGCAATCGTCATACATGTCGCGCACACCGTTATCCGATCGTACTCGTACTGTACGACAATACAAGAAATACCAATCAACAGGCCGATGCTTATGGTCTCGAACGTGCTCGGAAACGCGGTGTGACAGCACTCAGTGTTGAGTCGAAAAAGCATGATTTTCTTCTTGTTCCTTTCAATAAAATGGATCGGCATAGGAGTTAGAGCTCTCCAGGACTCCGCTACAGAAACACAGTTGTCTTCCTAGAAACCCCTTCGAGGCAGGTGGGTCGAGTTCTGGCAGAATACAGAACAAGGAGACTTTTGTCCGGTGCACTATAGTTACGAAAACGGTAGCTTCAAACAGCAAATGCTGACTGTGCCTATCCATAACAACACCAACCTTGCAAACATCGAATGGGACCTGGTTCTTCTAGGCTATCGCCCTATTATCCGAACATGGTATCGTCCTCCCGTTTGGGAATTCAACAAAAGAGAACCAACAGGTACCGCAACCCGGAAACGAAGAAAACAGATTGGACTGGCATGAACAAGGAAATTCATAGTTTGCTCGAACAGCATGAGGTTGATCTTGTTGTCTTAGCAGGTTACATGTGTCTCTTTGAGGTGCCTCCTGCATTAGAAAATAGGGTCATCAATATTCACCCTGCCCTTATTCCTGCATTCAGCGGTCAGGGGATGTATGGTGAGAAGGTGCATAAGGCAGTTGTCGAGCGGGGTGTGAAACTCACCGGCTGTACAGCTCATTTTGTTACGAACGAGTACGATGCAGGTCCCATTATCCATCAGCGGGCTGTTCCTGTTTCAGCAGACGACACCTGGGAAAGTGTGCAAGCACGTGTGCAGGAGCTTGAACGGGAGGTCTTCCCTGAGGCCATTGCAATGTATGCCAGCGGACGGCTGGTTGTCAGAAATGGTGTTGTTGCTGTAGCTTCGGAAACATCATGAGTCGACTGTGTTTGTTGGTGATGTACACTTGCTTCTGCTGCAACCGCATGGCTTTTGTCAGCCCTACCCCGTCCGTTTGAGAAGATTTCCCGAGTAACATGCTGTTGTCTAGCTTTACGGTATCACTGCAGCTACACAGTGAGACGACTTTTTGCAGATGATATTTTCCTATCCTTTTCACATAGATGGCAAGCGAACTACTCACGAGCGAACTTCGCATCACGGACAAAAAGCGAATCTCGTTCGCTTTTATTCGCTCCACGTTCGCCTTTATTCGCTTTTATTCGCTCGAGCGAATAAAAGCGAATTTGGTGGTTTTGCATGTAAACCCCGCATGTTGGGCCAACTTGACGCATGTTTCCACCGAAGGAGCTTTCGTCTATTCGTCTCGGTTGCAATCTCTTGAGCTGGGTGAGCAGTGTGAGCAAAATTTTACACGAAGATCGGATGTCTGAGAACACAAAAAAGCAAGTGAGGATGTGCTACAACCGAAACGCGTGTAGGTCCACACCCGAAAAGCGGGTGTGAGACACGCTTTTTACCTCCAGCTGCTGAGACTGGACTCCACCGTGTACCAACACCCCGGTATTGTGGAGACGGCTTCATACAGCAGGTGCTCATCATCAGTTGCAGCGAACTCTTTTAGGTGGGTAGACACACAGTGCAAAGGCTGACCATGCACTCTAGCAATTCTCGATCTGCGTTGTTCGAAGGAGGCTTACAACTACAAGGATCGTATTCGCCCAATAAATTGTAGTCAAAACACAGGAAGAAATCAAAAGGGTAGGATGGGTAAACATTGCCAGCTTGTTATGGGTCCTGCAGGGTCTGGGAAAAGCACATATTGTCGTGTGATGCAGGACCATGCAGACCAGCTCGGACGAACTGTTCATGTAATTAACATGGACCCAGCATGCGAGCAATTTTCCTACCGGGCAAGTGGTGATGTTCGTGAACTTATTACTGTGGATGAAGTTGTTGATGAGCAACTCCTTGGACCCAATGGGGGCCTCATTTTTGCCTTCGAGTATCTCCTCGAAAACAGCGTGTGGCTTGACGACCAGGTGGGCGATTATGCAGAAGACTTTGTCATATTGGACATGCCTGGGCAGATTGAATTGTTTACGCATTTGCCGATACTACCACGCATAGTAGCGTTGCTGCAAAATCAAGGCTATATTGTTGCTGGGGTGTACTTGATGGACAGCTCAGTTGTTTTGGCTGATGTGAACAAGTACGTTGCGAGTACTCTTTCATGTCTCAGTGCAATGCTTCTTATGGAAATTCCACATGTAAACATTCTTTCTAAGATGGATCTTACGAAAAAAATAGCACCGGTTCATCAACTGGCAGAATATCTCAACTGTGACTGGGAGCGCCTACTTGCTGACCCTCATCGAAAAGCTGAAATTCCGGAGCGTCTCCATTCCTTAACAGCATCCATAGGTAATCTTTTAGATCAGTTTCCGCTTGTATCTTATCAACCCCTGGATGTGACAAGCCTGTCTTCAGTCTCGTCTTGTATGGCCTTGATAGACAGAGTTCTGCAGTTTGAAGATGATGAAGAAGGTCGAGAGAGAAAAGACCCAGAAGATACAGCATCATAAGTGACTCTTCCTTTGCCATAGCTGTCAGTATCACAGTTTTCTCAGTGCCACTTCCACTGTGCAAAGCACCATCCCCAGTACACATCCTGCCCGTTTGTGGAACGTAACCTTGGTTGACTGACTTCTTGATGAATTAGTTGGCAACATCCTTACTAGCCTCACACTAGCTATCAATCAGCCTCCCTTAGAGCACGGCCGTGTTTCATCTATATTCTCCAGGTTTGCATTTTATTTGCACTTGCACTTGCATGGACACATGTGCAACCTTCTGCACATGTACCATACCACACACACCAATCTACCACATCAACTAAACCTGAACGCTTAAGCCAATCCAAAAGCAGTGAGTCAACCTTTCTAAAGGGACTGACTTTTAGAGGCTTGATGTGAGTCAACTTTTCTGGGGCTGGCTTTTAGAGGCCTGGATGTGAGTCAGCTTTCTGAACATACTGACATCTGGACACTTTAATGTGAGCCAACTTTTCTGAAGCCACTGATCTTTAGAAGCCTTGATGTGAGCCAACTTTTCTGAAGCCGCTGATCTTTAGAAACCTGGATGTGGGCAAACTTTTCTGAAGCCACTGACCTTTAGAAACCTTGCTGTGGGCTAAATTTTCCCCTACTCCCAGAGAACGAACCCTCCCACCCGGCCCGTCCAATACCGAAACACCCGCCGCTGAGCGAACTCCTGCATTAGACAAACCCTACACAGCAGGAGGGACACTCGGAAAGGAGGTTCCGTGCAGCAGGGCGTCCGGGATCGAAACGGTACGAGCTCAAGGGCCAGGTCAGCCCACGCACCCAACAGGAGGGCCCCAACCAGCCGAAGGCTCCGCTCTGCACGAGGTGCTCATCCCTGCACTACCAAACCCAACTCAGCAGGGGGGGCACCGACACAAGGGAGCGGCCCCACCTGCCCGGCCTGCCCGCCACCGAAACACCCACCGCCGAGCAAACTCCGGCTCGACAAACCCGTCACAGCAGGAGCGGCGTTGAGGAAGGAGGCTCCGAGCAACGGGGCACCCGAAGTAGGACCGGCACCCGCAAACCCGCACTCGGTGGCCCTGCGGGCCCCCTCGTGCATTTGATGGATTCTCAGCGCTTTGATGTGGGCCTTCTTGTCCAGGTTCGGCCTCTTGTGTGAAGAGGCCGACTCGAAAGAAAACAGGATTCAGCACACACAACGCAAACAGGAACTAAAAGAAGAAAAGAAATTCACAAGATGGTTCAGGTCGGAGTTGTGCTTGAAAAATCTGGTGTTCGAGAGTTCGTGTGCAAGCAGTCAAGGTATGTGAAGTTCCGAGTCAGCGAAAAGGTTCTGTCAGAGCTATGTGTGCATATTTTGTTGATATTTTGACCGATGCATCCAACGAAACCGTCACAGGAATTCGAAGCTCCTACGAACGACGTTCTTTCGGTCGCAACTTCGGGAGAACGTGCCCTCCCCATTTCGACATGCAACAGTTGCCTATCACGTTTTCGGTGTTCCTTCAGCAAAGTGGTCCTGAGAGGTCGTGAAGTCCAAGAAGCTGGCCATCAAAGGCCCCTGGGTGGTCTTGGGGTTGGGGGACAAAATCTGACTTGCCACCTCCTCGCGGTGTCCCCTGGAAACGTGTTTTTCGAAACGCGGCCAAGGCAAGCAGTTCCTTTGCTGTGGGTGAAAGCCCCTAACTTCGTATCTGGCCTCCGAGCTGCGCACCTACCCTTCCCAGGCGTAAAAAAGGTCGGCAAGAAAGCAGCAGCAGCAGCAAGGCAGCAGCAGAAGCAAGACAGCTGCGGGAAGACACGAGCAGCAAGGCAGCTGCGGCAAGGCAACAGCGGCAAGGCAGCAGCAGCACGACAGCAGCGGCAAGGCGGCATCCGGAAGGCAGCCGCGGCAAGGCAGCAGCAGCAAGGCAGCAGCCGCAGCAAGGCAGCCACAGCAAGGCAGCAGCAGCAGCAAGGCAGCAGCAGCAGCAAGGCAGCCGCGGCAAGGCAGCACCAGCAGGCAGCAGCAGAAGCAAGCCACCAGCAACAAGGCAGCAGCGGCAAGGCAGCAGCAGCACGATAGCAGCGGCACAGCGGCAAGGCGGCAGCATCGCGATGGCAGCGGCAAGGCGGCATCAGCAAGGCAGCAGCAGCAGCAAGGTAGCAGCAGCAGCAAGGCAGCCGCGGCAAGGCAGCACCAGCAAGGCAGCAGCAGAAGCAAGCCACCAGCAACAAGGCAGCAGCGGCAAGGCAGCAGCAGCACGATAGCAGCGGCAAGGCGGCATCCGCAAGGCAGCAACAAGGCAGCCGCGGTAAGGCATCAGCAGCAAGGCAGCAGGAGCAGCAAGGCAGCAGCAGCAAGGCAGCAGCAGCAAGGCAGCAACGGCAAGGCAGCAGTAGCAGCAAGGCAGCCGCGGCAAGGCAGCACCAGCAAGGCAGGAGCAGAAGCAAGACAGCAGCAACAAGGCAGCGGCGGCAAGGCAGCAGCAGAAGCAAGACAGCAGCGGCAAGACACCGGCAGCAAGACAGCATCGGCAAGGCAACAGCGGCAAGGCGGCAGCAGTTCGATAGCAGCAGCAAGGCAGCCGCGGCAAGGCAGCAGCAGCAAGGCAGCAGGAGCAGCAAGGCAGCAGCAGAAGCAAGACTGCAGCGGCAAGGCAGCAGCAGCAGCAGGACAGCAGCAGCAAGGCAGCATCAGCAAGCAGCAGCAGGCGAGCAAGGCAGCAGTAGCAGCAAGGCAGCCGCGGCAAGGCAGCAGCAGAAGCAAGACAGCAGCGGCAAGACACCAGCAGCAAGGTATCAGCAAGGCAGCCGCCGTAAGGCAGCAGCAGCAAGGCAGCAGCAGCAGCAGCAAGGCCGCCGCGGCAATGCAGCAACAGCAATGCAGCAGCAGCAAGACAGCAGCAGCAGCGGGACAGCAGCAGCAAGGCTGCAGCGGCAGCAGGACAGCAGCAGCAAGGCAGCATCAGCAAGGCAGCAGCGGCAAGGCAGCAGCAGCAAGGCAGCAGCGGCAAGGCAGCAGCAGCAAGGCAGCAGCAGGGAGCAGGACAGTATCAGCAAGGCAGCACCAGCAAGACAGCAGCAGCAGCAAGGCAGCAGCGCAGGGAAGCAGGAGCAGCAACACAGCAGCGGCAAGGCAGCAGCAACAAGGCAGCGAAGCAGCAGCAAGCAGCAGCAAACAAGGCAGCAGCAGCAGCAAGAGGCAGCAGCAGCAGCAAGGCAGCAGCGGCAGGGAAGCAGGAGCAGCAACACAGCAGCGGCAAGGCAGCAGCAACAAGCAGCAGCAGCAGCAACAAGCAGCAGGCAGCAAAGCAAGAGGCAGCAGCAGCAGCAAGGCAGCAGCGGCAGGGAAGCAGGAGCAGCAACACAGCAGCGCCAAGGCAGCAGCAACAAGGCAGCAGCAGCAGCAGCTGCAGCTAGGCAGGAGCAGCAACAAGGCAGCAGCAGCAGCACAGGCAGCAGCAGCAGCAAGGCAGCAGCAGCAGCAAGGCAGCAGCAGCAGCAAGGCAGCAGCAGCAGCAAGGCAGCAGCGGCAGGGAAGCAGCAGGAGCAACATAGCAGCGGAAAGGCAGCAACAAGGCTGCAGCAGCAGCAGCAGCAGCAAGGCAGCAGCAACAAGGCAGCAAGGCAGTAGCAGCAAGGCAGCAGCGGCAAGCAGCGGCAGCGGCAGCAGCAGCAGCATCATAGCAGCGGCAAGGCAGCAGCAGCAACAACAGACGAAGTTTGTTTGAAGCGCTTAAGTTGGAAAACGAAGCTTGCGATGAACATGTCTTTGCAAGCCTTTCCATTTCGAAGTGGGGAAGGTCGTTGACCACATGTTTGGTTTTGCGAGAATTCCACAGCTTTCGAGAAAGGCAGCAGAGCAGCAGGAGCAGCAACAGCAAGAGTAGCAGCAGCAAGACAGCAGCGGCAAGGAAGCAGCAGCTAGGAAGCCAGCAGCAAGACAGCAGCAGCAAGACAGCAGCGGCAAGGCAACAGCAGCAAGGCAGCGGCAGAAGCAAGACAGCAGCAAAGCAAAGCAGCAGTAGCAAGGCAGCATCAGCAAGGCAGCAGCAGCAAGAAGACAGGAGCGGCAAGGCAACAGCAGCAGGCAGCAGCAGCAAGGCAGCAGCAGCAAGGCCAGCAGGGGCAAAGCAAGGCAGCAGCAGCAAGGCAGCAGCGGCAAGGCAGCAGCAGCAAGGGAGCAGCGGTAAGGCAGCAGCAGGAAGAGCACCAACAGAAGGCAGCAGACAGAATAGGAGCTTTCAATTAAAAGAAACATAAACAGAAAATCAAAACACAGACGAAGTTTGTTTGAAGCGCTTAAGGTGGAAATCGAAGCTTGCAATGAACATCAGTCTTTGCAAGCCTTTCCATTTCGAAGTGGGGAAGGTCGTTGACTGCAGTGTTTGGTTTTCCGAGAATTCCACAGCTTCGGAGAAAGGCAGCAGGAGCAGCA